>VDFB02193867.1:688471753-688506437 GCA_007258455.2 Sequoia sempervirens
GATAGATATGATAAAAATGCTAACTTAAGCTTGAGCCTTGGACAAATTCCATGGACGAAGCTAGAGCTACAGTTTCTATACTACAGGTGGTCTCATAAAATGATCCACTACATTTTATTTGCACTCACTAAAAACCCTTGATTCAAATAAACCTCTACCATTCTCTATAGAGCAGACATGGGATGATATATCCTATCTTTGTTTAAGATATTATTTAGTATTTTACTTCCAAATTGCAGGTGCATGCAGTTTACAAATTTTCTTAAAAAATATTGACAGGTTCCTAAAATATTGTAAGAAAGCTGGAATTTAAAACTATTTTAATCCAAATATCCTTAATTTGTCTGTGGATCTGCCAAGTAACTAGAAACTACATAAATCTTTTATAAATAATAGTATAATACTATATTTTAGTGCCCATGAATAAATCCTACAGGGAGCATACATACAAAAAAATACTGTTGATAGATTTACTTCTAGCAAAAAATATTGGTTGCGAGTTAAAGTTTGTTTTCAAGCGGGGGGCGAGAAATATTTCAACTGCCTGGACATACATAGCTAGTAATTTTTGTAGCAGTGTAGGAGAAGGAGATAATAAGGTGAAAGGGGTATAGACATACCTGTATATATAATTCAAAATTGCTTTTATTTCTTCTTCAAAATGGCTATCGATTCTGAGAGGATGTCGGGGAAGGTTGGAGAGAGTGGCTTCACACCTGCCAATTTCATTTGCTTGAAGGCTTCAAAGCCTTGTAAACAAAACTATTTTGTGCTTATCCTACAATCGTGGCATTCTACGAGGCCACATTTCTTTGAGGCATTTTATTGAACAGTTCACGTGCCTTGTCACTTGCCAATTGCATTTATTTGAAATGAACGTTTCTAAAGCTAATAAAAAGAATTAAAAAAAAATAAAATTGAATAGCAACCATTCTGAGGGGAAATAATGAGAAAAGTATTTACCCTGGGGCATAATATTTTACATGAGAACGGAGGGTGCACATCATCATACCCCCTGGGAAATAAGCCCAGGATTGTTAGTAACATGAAGGCAGGGATTAGTGTACTAATCAAGTGTAACCACAAATCCTCTTTCTTCACATGGGGTTTCGCTGCAACAACAACCCCCGGTGCGGTATGCTGGTTTTACGCTTCGCCGTTGGCTCTAGTGGCATTACTTGTCATTGAGAGAAGCAGGAGCAGGGCCCTCAGAGACATTCGACGCAGGAGCAGAGGCAGGGTGCTCTGGGGGAGTTTTCTCTTGTCTCATAGCGGGCAGGGGAAATCCAATAGGGCCTACAGAATCCTCCATAGCCAACTTTTGTGCGAAGTTTGCATAGCCAACTTCTTTGAAATCACCGACCCAAACTGGTTACTATTCACCACTTTCATCTCTTAACATCAGTCAGTGAAATACTTCCATAGAGATTATCGATTTTCTACAATTCTACCAAACTATTGCCAACTACATCTGATAACAGTTGCATATCCTTTTTGCTTTTAAGGATACCTGAACCCTATTCCAACGCTCCCATTTTGGCACAGGCTGGGAATACGTTGGAAAATGTATATTGATCGGGTTGGGGAAACTGTTTGCTGCATACGGTGAAACAACGTGACTTCCTCTTGAGGACACTTTACGACATCCACCAAACTTTCCAGAGAACCATACCTCACTGAGGACCTTGGCAAGTAAGTTACCTCAAGATTCTGCACAACGATGTCACGACAAAATTGCGCTTGCGTAAAAATTCTCGAGCCCTACAGATTTTTAAAAAATTAGACAAAACCAAAAAATCAATCTCCCTCTTATAGTCAAGGTTTCCAATCTATAAACAAAAAGTGGATTTGAAAAATCTGGGTTTTAGGGCTCGCATAAATGCAATCCGATTTGGAGATATGCATCTTAAATGTGAATCAATGGAAATATGATTTGCTTTCGAAAATTAAAGGCAAACAACCACGGTAAAATATTCTTGTTTTCCGATGAAATTTACCTTGTTTTTTTGGCAAGTTTACTGGACAGAAGAGAGGTTTTGCGGCTAACGGGAGCGTGAGATGTTTCAGTCAAAGTTCATTGACAATATATAGCCTACTCCGCTAAAAATGGAAAACTAAGATGCTACTAGCCAACTAAAATCTAACTCGACACGCGGAAAAACACCCAAAGAAGAATTGATCAAAAGTCTTTGCACATCAAAATTAGTGGAAAGAGAATGACATACAAAGACATGAATCAATTATGTTATACTCAAAAGTATTACCTGATATGATTAACAAAGAAATAGGAAACTGTCAGAAATAGTGATTGTGCTTGGTAAATTTAGACTTTTGTTGCTTAGTGTACAGATTTGTTCATTGAAAACTTTTATTTTAATTTTGACAAAGAACTAATTTTTCGAATTGCTGGTAGGCAAGCATATCCATTCATCACAATGAATGCATATAAAAACTTTTCCAAACATTGGGCGAGGAAACATGACTTTGTTATTGCTAACAATACTTAGCAAGAATCTCCAGAGACCAGAAATAAGAATCCAAAGGTATTACTTTAAAGATTGTTGATAAGGGAGAGGGCCCAATGGTGGGTAGGGTAACTTTGAGCGAGGGGTCCACGTCATCAGCGTCCGAGTCGGCTAATTTTTTTTGCACGACCCTTCACCGTTGAGCTAGCAGTTTGTAACTTTTCTTTTGGGAGATTTCGAGCACGTTCTCCAAAGTTTTGGGGGCAATTTCCAAAAACTACCAAAAATGTCTAAAAATTTTGGCATATACCTATTGCGGACATCTATATGACCGATGGTTGTTTGGCACCATGCCAGTACTTGCAACTAGCAGTCCTAGTTAATGCACATTAACTGCTACACATTCCCCTGTTGTCGGTCTTAACACCTACCACCTCAACATGCACACCATTCGCTTGGTCTTGCTTTGTGTTCACGAAACATCCATTCATGAGACATCATTCATTTTCAGTGGTTGCATTCAGAACTAACTTTGGTTAGGATGGACGTCGATGGTGGTGATGCCATGGCCGAGTGGTGGTGATACATTTTTCGTGCTCACTCAGGCAGTAACTATGCAATGCAAGATTTTTCTAGGTTTTTCTTGCAATTTTTTTTTGTTAAAATAGCTTATGTCAAGTTGTAATGATTTCATCATGTAATGAAGCTTTGTTGCAACTTATTCATGGTCGCTACTATGTATATCTATCTGTATACGGATATATATTTATGTATTTATACATATACATATTTGTATACAAATATATACACACAGGAAGGGTGACCAAATTTAATTTTCTAGCAATAATGCACCTATATTATGGCTAATTGTGTGTATATGTGAGTATACAGATATATATATATGCATATATATGGCCGACTGTGTGTAAATGTGTGTATACACAAATATATATGCATATATATCTATGTATACACACATATACACACAGGAACGATGAGCAAATGTAATTTTTTAGCAATAATGGAACTATATAATGGCAGACTGTGTGTATATGTGAGAATGTAGTTTTATATATGCATATAAATGGCTCACTATGTGTATATGCATGTATACAGTTACATTTATGCGTATATACGGATGACTATGTGTATATGTCTATATATATCCATATATATGTGTACACACACATATACACACACACCGTCATAATATATGTGTTTGTTTTCGTTTTATACCTCTGTAATTTGTATATGCATATATATGTGTGTATACACACATATACACACAATCCACCATTCATATAGAGCTTTGTTTTCATTTTATACCTCTATAATTTGCATATGTATAGTGGTAGTATGTGTATACATATAGATAATTTATGTTAAGGGTTCCATGCAGCTATATTTTTTGTCGACTGTGTATACATATACATACCATTCGTGTGTTTCTGCAGCTCGACTGTGAAGGGTTTTATGCACCTATGTTTTAGCCAACTCTTTTGACCGTTGCCATGAACCCCTCACTCAAAAATTCCCAACCCCCATCGACCACTCTTCCCTATCCTTCGTCTCTACTTGAATCATGGAGTTTTAGGGAATACAATCATATCCATTTATAAAATTTTCCTAGTCAATTTCCTAATCATTTTAATTTTTTAATTAACTAATCATTTATACAATTTTCCTAGTCAATTTAGTAATCATTTTACTTTTTAATTGACAAGAAATTTCTTTTTAAATTGATATAATATTCAACATCTTTATATTATACTAAACAATACAATATTATGTATGCATATATACACACACACACACATACATACATACATAATTATTTATGTATGTATGTATGTGTGTATTTGATACATAGACATACATACTTATACACACATACCTAGATGTACACACATGCATGTATGTATATGTGTATACATACTATACACACATACATGTATGCATGTGTGTATAGTATATACACACATACATACATGTATGTGTACTACATACACATACTTACATGTATGTCTGTATAGTATACACACATACATGGTTGTATGTGTGTATAGTATACACACACATACGTATGTGTGTATGTATGTGTGTATAGTATACACACACATATGTATGTGTTTGTATACTATACACACATACAAACATGTATGTGTGTATACTATATAGACATACATACATACTTTGGCCAAAACATATGTGCATGCCACCCGAAACTATGGAGTGTATGATAATGTTCTAATACTACCATTATATATATGCAAGTTGTAGGTCTACAATTACATGTCTATTCAAGTGATCATATGTATATGTATATGCATATGCAAATGAAAAAGTGAAGTTGTTATTTTAGGTGGAGAGTGGAACAAAGGAAGGAACGATGCATAAGCATAACCAGTAGAAACATTACAGTCTCCATCATATAATGCATCGTACCTTCCATTCATTATACTCTCCATCCAATGTAGCATTGCATATGCATAGATACATGTACATATACATATGCCTATATGTATATGTATATGCATATGCATATACATATGTACATTGAACCTAATTAGATGTATGCTTTGTTTGTTCTTCAATTAAAGTGACTGTAAATATCGGCCCCTCTCCCTTACAACTATTCTCTATGATGGTTGACTCCTACTTATGTTAATACCATTTCTCATACACTCGAATAGATGCATGGTTATCAAATCAGCCCTACAACAATTCTATCAATTTTAGGTGCCTTTGATTAATTGCAAGTGTGTTCTATTTTTTAGGTGCTTTGATTCATTTGGGGGTGTTATCTTTTTAATAGGTTAGGCTACATCAATTCAATCATGCAACTATTGTAGCTTTGTATTTGAATCACTTAGGGGACTTGGTTTTGTGAAGGCTTTCAATGGTTACCTATGCAACACTTAACAATTCAAATGGAATTTTTGACCCATGCAACATAGGTTTCCATCAGACGAGTGTTCATAAAATCAAGTCTCCCTAATTCATTTCCAATCACCTCAATTAGATGCATGGTTAGTTTTTTCATCAATTACACTCAATCTTACATGTATGAATTTTTTGTTACACTATGTACAATTGTTTGATATGTTGTTCATTTCAAATCAGCTCAACTAGATGCATGGTTTGTTTGTTCTTCAATTACAATCAATCTTACATGTATGCATTTTTTGTTACACTATGTACCATTGTTAGATATGCATATGCATATTGCATCTATGCAATTGTTGTATGAAGTTAAATTTTAGTATGTTGTTTGAGAAATGGTATTAACATAAGTAGGAGTCAGCATATGGTTAGTATGTTCTGCATTTGTTGTATGAAGTTATATTTCAGTATGTTGTTACACTATGTACCATTGTTTGATATGTTGCTCATTTCCAATCAGCTCAATTAGATGCATGGTTAGTTTTTTCTTCAATTACACTCAATCTTACATGTATGCATTTGTTGTTACACTATGTACAATTTTTTGATATGTTGTTCATTTTGAATTAACTCAATTAGATGCATGGTTAGTTTGTTCTTCAATTACACTCAATCCTACATGTATGAATTTGTTATTACACTATGTACAATTGTTTGATATGTTGTTCATTTCGAATCAGCTCAATTAGATGCATGGTTAGTTTGTTCTTCAATTACAATCGATCTTACATGTATGCATTTGTTGTTACACTATGTACCATTATTAGATATGCATATGCATATTGCATAAATGCAAATATATATTTACATATGCATATGCATATATGCAATTGTTGTATGAAGTTAAATTTTAGTATGTTGTTTGAGAAATGATATTAACATAAGTAGGAGTTAGCATATGGTTAGTATGTTCTGCATTTGTTGTATGATGTTATATTTCAATATGTTGTTACATAGTTATGTACCATTGTTTGATATGTTGCTCATTTCCAATCAGCTCAATTAGATGCATGGTTAGTTTGTTCTTCAATTACAATCGATCTTACATGTATACATTTGTTGTTACACTATGTACAATTGTTTGATATATTGTTCATTTCGAATCAGCTCAATTAGATGCATGGTTAGTTTGTTCTTCAATTACAATCAATCTTACATGTATAAATTTTTTGTTACACTATGTACCATTATTAGATATGCATATTGCATATATAATATGCATATGCATATATGCAATTGTTGTATGAAGTTAAATTTCAGTATGTTGTTTGAGAAATGGTATTAACATAAGTAGGAGTCAGCATATGGTTAGTATGTTCTGCATTTGTTGTATGAAGTTATATTTCAGTATGTTGTTACACTATGTACCATTGTTTGATATGTTGCTCATTTCCAATCAGCTCAATTAGATGCATGGTTAGTTTTTTCTTCAATTACACTCAATCTTACATGTATGAATTTGTTGTTACACTATGTACAATTGTTTGATATGTTGTTCATTTTGAATCAACTCAATTAGATGCATGGTTAGTTTGTTCTTCAATTATAATCAATCTTACATGTATGCATCTGTTCATACACTATGTACCATTGTTAGATATGCATATGCATATTGCATCTATGCATATATTAAATATGCATATGCATATGCAACATATTATGCAATTATTGTATGAAGTTATATTTCAATATGTTGTTTGAGAAATGGTATTAACATAAGTAGGAGTCAACATATGTATATGCATATGCATGTGCATGTTAATATGCATGTGCATGTGCGTGTGCGTGTGCATGTGCGTGTGCATGTGCATGTGTGTGTGCATGTGCATGTGCATGTGCGTGTGCATGTGCGTGTGCATGTGCATGTGCATGTGCATATGCATGTGCATAATGTCAGCAATTGCCTTCTCCATTTACATTTAAATTAGATGCATGGTTAGTTTGTTTATCAATTACACTCAATCTTACATGTATGAATTTGTTGTTAAACTATGTACCATTGTTTGATATGCATATGATGTATGAAGTTGAATTTCAGTATGTTGTTTGAGAAATGGTATTAACATAAGTAGGAATCAACATATGCATATGTATGTGCATACTGTCAACAATTTCCTTGTCCATTTACATTTAAATGAGTGGACACCTTGTTAATTTCCATAACCATCCTTTATGCTATCATCGACCAGTCTCCCTTTAATCCTTGTTATGGTCGAAATATTTCCAACCCTTTCAAATACAACATTACCATACATATGTATGCTGCACATAATTACTCAACATATTGAATTTTCAAATTAACTTAAAACAACAAACTGATACACCATTATGATATATATATATGTATAGATTATGATAGATAGATACATAAGTTTCCTCTCACAGAGATAGATAGATACATATGTTTCATATTGGAGAGATAGATAGTAACAAGATGGAATATGTTGTCTGTATGGTATCCATACTGATGTTTCAATTTACAAACATTCAAAACAAAAAAAAAGTCCAGATATCATTTTGAATCCATCAAGAAGTTCACAACAAAAAACTAGCAACCAAACATTCAAATCAATCAAAAAATGTAGGAAAACTAAAATTTGATGGAAAATTGTCTTGTGAGTTGGATGTGACCTGTGACAGAGAAGGATTCCATGATTGAGTTGGTTGGATTATGTTTGGGGTGGGTGGGGTTTGATAGGTCTATAAAAGAGGACTCCAACTCTCATATGGTTGGCTACTTGTCGGGCTAGATGAGTGTGTATAGGAGAGCGAGTGAGAAGGACTCCAACTCTGAAATGTTTGGCTAGAAGCTTGGGTAGGTGATGGAAAATATTGGGGGCATTGAATAGATATGAAATATGTGAAGATCCTATGGTGGTCAGGCAAGGGATTTAAAGGGTTGTTGAGTTGCCTCTCCTTTACAGCATTTGCTTTTTCCTTCTCCAAATCTTTTTCCCTTTTTGCAGCTTCCTTTTCTCTCTATTGGTCCTCCCTTTTTTTGTTCTCCTGCTTTTGCAACTCCTTTTCAACCTCTATTGCTACTCGTTGATTTTCCTTTTCAATTCTCATAAGAATTTTTGCCTCCAATTTTGCAATCCTTTCTATCTTGTGCTCTGCAAGCTATTGCTTCTTCCTCAATTTCGGTTCTTCTAGTTCCTTCTTCTTTTCCTCTTGCTCACTTAGCATTTCCATGAGGTCATTAGCAATTAGGAGTTGTGATCATCTTTTCAATTTGATTCCATAGTCAGCTACCTTATTAGACTTGTCTTTCACCACATGAACTGGTAGCTTCAAGAATTGTGAGATGTGTGAAGTTTGTTGGCCTCCCAAAGGCTCAAGCAAATTGGCATTATTTGTTTCTAGAATCTCACTATCTGTAGCATTCATTCTATCTCCTAACTGCTCACTGTCACTGTCTCCTCAATCAGCATAGAAATGTATTGATGTATTTGGACACATGTTGTGCATTGGAGATGGCATTGAAAGACTTTGTTCTTCATCCACATGTATTTCCTTACCAAGATTGGCAACACCATCTAAGAGCTAGGAGGATTGCTCGGGTGGAGTTGGCAGGGAAAGAGATATGTCTCCAATAGTATTGTGGTCTCCCAATACTGCTGGTTCAAGTGGTTCATTGGAATCTGAAACAACAAATTCATACATGTAAGTTTGAGAGTAATTAAAGAACAAACGAATCCAATCCATGTAATTTAAATGCAAATGGACAAGGCAATTGCTGATAGTATCCACATACATATGCATATGCTGACTCTTATGTTAATACCATTTCTCAAACAACATACTAAAAATTAACTTCATACAACATATGCATACATGCATATGCATATATATGCAATATGCATATTGCATTTTCCGGCTCCTACTTATGTTAATACCATTTCTCAAACAACATACTGAAATTTAACTTCATATAACATATGCATATTGCATACTCATATGAATATTGCATATGCATATGCATATCAAACAATGGTACATAGTGTCACAAAAAATTCATACATGTAAGATTTAGTGTAATTGAGGAACAAACTAACCATGCATCTAATTGAGTTGATTGGAAATGAGCAACATATCAAACAATGGTACATAGTGTAACAACATACTGAAATATAACTTCATATAACAAATGCAGAACATACTAACCATATGTTGACTCCTACTTAAGTTAATACTATTTCTCAAATAGCATACTGAAAGTTAACTTCATACAACAATTGCAAAACATACTAACCATGCATCCCATTTTTTTGATCTCCAACTTCTGAAGTTCCAACGTTACACTCACCCTCATTCACTACCAAACAATTGTTGGAAAGGCTTAGAATGTTTGCAGTAGCTAATGCTTCCTCGAAGGCAGCAAATTGGAATGTCTCGCTAACACTCATGTCATTCTCCAAAGCATTTTGATCAAATGGCCAAATACCTGTCCTCTTGAAGCCAGTTGTAATGTTTGAAACAGTCAATGACTTTTGAAAAGCTAGGCTGCCAAGTGTAGCCAATTCTGCCTTTCTTATCTCCAAATTTGGATTTTTAATACTCCAATATGTTCTTTCATTTTTGAAGTTACACTTGAAAGATGAGAAAACACTCACATCAAGAGGCTACAACTTGTGTGATGTGTGGGTGGCTAGGGTGAGCAAGTCAATACCAAGCGCCATTGCTTTGGTAATGGTAGAGAAGGCTACATGGCTGCCATGGCCACCAAATATCAAGAGGTGTCTATGGGTAGGTGAGCATCCCCCAGGTACTTGCATGGAAAAGAACTTGATCCATTTGATAAAAAGCTCTTTGGTCATCCATGCATGAGGTTGAATAGCCATCAATACTCCTGGCTCATAGTTGGCTATGTAGTTTTGCACATGATTTTTGCTCTTGAACAAATTAAAACCTAGAAGTTTTTGACCTGCAGTGTTTACACATGCTAGAATAGTGATCCACTCTCGGCTCTTTGGGATAATGTAAGCAACACTTCTCATGCCTTTGTTGGCAAGCACCTTCATGTTACCATTCTAGCCAGCTTGCAGCCCTATCTCATCACAATTCCAAATCCTTTGTGGTCCATAGTTCCCTCCTACATATGCCTTCTCCAAAGTGTCGTAGAAAGAACTTAAAACTAGTTGCCTCATATTTATAGCACAGTCTTTATCTTGAACTTGGGTTGTTCTCAAGCAGAGATCAAGATGCCTTATTTTGAATCTAGTCCACCATGACTTGCCAAGAAGCCCATTCTTGAAGGGATTCATCCATGTTTTGCATATTTGGGCCACTTCTATTTTCAGATTGATGATCTCCAAACCTTGGCCAACAACAACCATCTCCTTGCACCAATCGACGATCAATGACTCTTCCTCCTCAGTTAGGACTATTGGGGACCCTTTCCTTCTGGTAGTGGTCACACCACCTAGCCAATTGGACAATGCTGAGGTAGGAATACCCCACTTTTTTTGTTGCACCTCTAGTTGACCAGTCGTTGTCGTAAACATCTTCAAGGGCATGGTCCATGTCAGCTTGGGTCCATTCCCACCTCAGTGAAACCTTTTTGGTTGATACAGCTGGGTTAGCTTGCACTACAAATTTGATTGGCTGCTCCACAACAATTTCTACCTCCTCCTCACTACTTGGTTCTTCAGTTCACTAGTGAACAAGAATGACAACATCCTCCCTTGTGTGAAAGAATAGTTGTCCGCATTCGCTTTTGTGGAGGCTTCCTCCTTGAAGATCGCCTAGTATTTGTTTGCATATTTTTCTTCCTCTGCATTGAACCAACACAGTGATTAGTAAACAACATACACTTAATATTGAAAATAATGATACTGACTGAAACAACAAAATCATACATTTACTATTGACTATAATTGAAGAACAAGCTAACCATACATATAATTGAGTTGATTTGAAATGACGAAGGGTATGTGTGCAATGAATCAGGCAATGCATGCTATACTATCATATGTAGAACTCTACCTCTTATAAACATTTCGGTGATACCATTAAACCCTTCGTCATACAACATTATGATACCATTATATATAAACTTCAAACAACAATATGATACAACAGACACAACATTATGATACACATATATATGAACTTGCAACAATAGTATGATACAAATATGTATATCTTCAAACAACATTATGAGACAAGAAAGGGTTTCAAATATTTCTATCATACTGTTGTTTCAAGTTGTGTAAATGTTTCATAATGTTTTTTGAGATATTGTTAGCATACTGTCACTTTAATTGAAGAACAGACAAAGAATACATTAGTAGGGGTTGTTTCAAATCGTTTGAAGGAGCCTATAGATAGTAGGGCCCTACTATCTATAGGCGGCAGGAATTTTGACCAGAATAATGGATATGGATCTGGCTCTAATTAAGTTGAATGTAACCAATGGTGGGTAGGGTAACTTTGAGCAAGGAGTCCACGTCATCAGCATCCCATTCGGATAATTTTTTAATGCCACGTCCCTTGACAGTCGAGCTGGCATTATACAACTTTTATTTTATCTATAGGAAACTTATGTATTTATCTATCTCTGTAATATATATATACATATGTATCTATCTATCTATATATGTATGTATATATCTATCTTACTGTCGTTTCAAGTTATTTATGCTCTTTCATTCCATGGTTATAACATAAGTAGGAGTCATATGCTATCACAGTTGGTTGTAAGGGAGAGGGGTTGTCATTTACAATTGGTTAAATTGAAGAACAAACAACACATACACAAAATGGAGAGGAGCTATGTGTGGGCATAAGAGTCGATCGTGGGTATACATTTGGACATATGACATATGGTGGGTATGGTATGTGAAAACCTACTATAGGAAACATGTATACACTGTCAATTTAATTGAAGAACAAACAAAGAAATGGAGGAGCTTTTTTTCCCTACAAAGAATGCAGTGAAGTGGTATAAAGTTCATGGCATTTTCCATGAAATTTAAATTCTTGGCATTTTCCAAGAATTTATAAGTCATGGTGTTTTCCATGGATTTTATAGTAGTTCTAACTGCATGCACTACAGGGCAAGAGTGTCTTGATGCAATGTATGCGTCGACGCATGCATATACATATATGCATATGTACATTGAACCTAATTAGATGAATGCTTGCTTTGTTGTTCAATTAAAGTGACTGTAAATATCGGCCCCTCTCCCTTACATCTAACTTTGATGATGGTTGAATCCAACTTATGTTAATACCATTTCTCAAACAACATACTCATATATAACTTCATACAACATATAAATGTGTGTATGTGTGTGTGTCATTCCTTTTAATTCTTTTATGTAATATAACTAGGAGTTAGCCATTATGACAGTTGTCTATAAGGGGTAGGGGCCGATATTTATATTCACTTTAATTGAACAACAAAAAAAGCATACATCTAATTAGGTTCAATGTAAATGAGGAAGGATATGGGTGACATACATATCCATCTATCTTTCCATATATATATATATATATATATATATATATATATATATATATATATATATATATATATATATATATATATATATATATATATATATTTGTAGAGATAGATAGATACTTAATTTGAATGTAAATGAACAAGGTATAAACTGAATGTAGATACCTATATTTGGTGATGAATTCTATAGTAATATATATCTATCTATCTATATATATATATATATTTGTAGAGATAGATAGATACCTAATTTGAATGCAAATGAACAAGGTATAAATTGAATGTAGATACCTATATTTGTTGATGAACTATTCAATAATATATTAATTTCGGTATGAAAAATAGAAATATATATACCTTGTTCATTTACATTCAAATTAGGTATCTATCTAGATCTATGCAAATATATATATATATAGGGAGAGAGAAATGTGTAAGTTTCATTAAAATGAACAGGGCTATATATATTGCAGATATAGATAAATTTGGAAGTTTCATGAAAATGGATAGCTCGCTATGGGAAACATACGTGGCTATGCAGCATATATATGTATGGTAATGTTGTATTCGAAATGGTTGGAAATATTTCTACCATAACATAGCTTAAAGGGAGACTGGTTGGTGGCAGCATAAAGGATGGTTATGGAAATTAACAAGGTGTTGATTCATTTAAATGTAAATGGAGAAGGCAATTATTGATAGTAGAAAATGGAATGCAATTTCTATTTTTGTGAAGGTAGGAAAGATCACTTACCATAGAAGTTGAAGGAGGAGATTGCATCGATCTAGAGGAGGCCATCGTCGCTCAGGAGCATGCAACAGAAAGTGAGAAATTTGAATTAACTATAATGTGTAACTTGCATCGCACAAATGAGGATTGGTTGCATAAATAGGTTTGTAGAATTTGAATTGGTAGCAAGTGGATTAATTTGAATTATGGGAGGGAATTTGATTTGCATTGAATGTATTAATGGTAGAAGTGATAGCTTAATGGGTACGTAGGATTTTTGGTTGGTGATTTGAAGTGATATTAAATTTGTTTTTGAATTGTAACTAGTTTTAAAAAAAAATTATGATTATTTTTTGTTAGGTGGGTTTGTAAATAATAGTGTGATAATGAAGTGTTTTAATGAAATTTTGCAATGCATAGTGAGCCTGAGAGTTCATGTTTTTCAATTTTGCAAGCAAATTCAGAAAAAGATTGGTTATTATGGACAACCGAGAACTAGTTGATTGTAAAAAGAAGATGAGAAATGGGACATGTTGAAATGTATTTTGTTCAAATATATTTGGTATTAAACCACTTGGAAATGTTTTATGTACATGTCAACTCACTTTTAATGCAAGAAGACTTATATTTTGGATAATAAAATATCCCTTTACAACAACCTTTTATTGGGAAGGTGGCAAATATTATTTATATTGTGGAAATAAGATTATCATGATGCATTCACTTGATATAGTGAAATGGGAAAATAAATGTCCACTTGCATTCACCTACTTTTGAGAAGGTGACAAAAAAAAAATTCAACCTATTATAGGACCCAATGGTGGGCCCCAGGCTGTCCATATCTATACCATCGATGGGACCCTATCCCATGATTGGCTCCTCTCCCTTAAAAAAAGTCAAGGTATGGTTGTTAGAATAGAAAAAAATCCCCAAGTAACATGCTCATAATCACTGAGGACAGTTGAAAGTACGTAGAGATCCACCCAATCAAACCATGATGTGTGATACAGTTGGTACGTTGGCAGCAAAAAACACCAACTTGCAGCAACTTTAAATGAAATAATACTATTTATGTTACCAAAGATGCAGTTATTGAAGGTCATTGTTCATATTTGACTTTGAAATCTCACTAAAAAATCTTCCCATCCTCAACTACCCTTCAATCTTCCTTTCAATGCTCTGAGAGGCAAAGACTATTCCACTGTCATCAGTGACAAGCTACTTTTGAGAAATCCTTATGGGATCTTAAGAGGCACAAGAATAGGTGAGGTCATTTCAACCAGTGATTGCCATCCATGTGATTCATGATTCACTTGAACGAATACTACATTTTTTTGAATAATATACCTAATCTTCTTGATTTTTACTTTTAATTTTTTTTGCTTCATATACTTCGATTGGTTTCTTTTCTCATTTGTGTGTTCCAACAATGAAGCCATCCTATTTCTTTCCTTTAAAATGTGGTAATTGCATTCTCCAACTTTAGAACCATTCCCATCTGGACCTATATTAGAGGGTTCACTAGCACCTATTGGGCTAATGATAAGTCACAACAAAGTAAATGCTTAAATAGAGTGGACCAAGCATATAATGTTAAGGTAGTACATGGTTCAATTCATTTAGGTGTGGAATTACAATACAAGAAAGAACATGATTTATCTTGGCATTCTAATTAGGTCGAGGTTGAGGGCTCTATTCTTGTAGACATAACACTTATTTTTTGGTTAGGTACTCATTTATTTCATTCCTTGAAGATTGACTATAGGTTTGATCACTAGAGCTATACTTTGTAAAAAGAATTCAAGGTCTCTCACCTAATCAAGTGCATTTGATCACCAAGGTACGTGGTGCTTTCATGTTGCTCATATGCAAAGCACTTCTCTTACTTTATTTATATTACATCTCCAATCTTAACTTCCTTCTACTAAAGAAACTCTTCAAAACTTCATTTTTCTTAAAAAATTCCTTTCCAACTACAAATTATTTTGTAGTTATCTCTCACTCACCCTAATGAATCCATGGTAAGTCATGCTTTCAAGCCACCTCCATGGATTTCTCATCACATTTTTGTGAGAAACAAATGATTATCTCCTTATAAAGTATCTTTTATAATTTAAACTTCATTATAAGAATTAATGTATGTACTACATGTTGGTGACCTGAGATGTAAACCCAAAGTCTCTAAAGTTGAGTCTCCCCCCAAATGCCAAGGGTACATCAAATTTGGAGATAAGACCACACTTACAATCAAGCTTAGGAAACCAAGCATCAATTGTTAAGGTGTGTATTTAACCTCCTTTGCTTCTAGCCATGCTAAACCAAAGGGGGCTTACTTAAGGCGCTATAAAAGGTATTACAAAAAAAATTTAACACTTATCTTGACATAAACCACATATAATGCTTTAGACTATTAGTTGTCACTTCATACCTATATGAGCTAGTTTGAGGAACTTAAGGTTTAGCACCTAATTAAGCGGATAGACTACCACAATAACTATTTAAAATGTGACAAAAGATACCTCTAATTTTATTTCATGTATTTACACATAATAGGGAATAAAGCTGATTGAAAACACAATATTAAATGATGTTTTATTTTGATTGTTTGGAGGTGTTTTGGGATGATGGGAAGGATTTAGTCCATGCAATTTGGTGTATGTCTAAGCTATGCAATAAAGTCCAAGATTCTTGTAGAACATTTAATAACTAAAACCAAATAGAATATTGTAATGAAGATATGCCTAAAGACCAAACTTATCCAAATGCACACATAAACTAGGTTCTATACATGCAAATGAATAAATAAATAGGTTACAAAAATTTATAAGATTCTACTTGGTAATCCAAAAACAAACTTTTGCATTTCTTTATTTGGCTTTATAAGATATATTATAAAAGCATTGAAATGATTTTACAATCTTTTGGAGTTGACTAACTAGTCAAGAACACATCCAAAAAATGCACAAAATACTCTTGGAAACACTCAAATAATGTTGGATCTACTGGTTACACTCTTTCTTCAAAAGTTACAAATGTTCAATACACATTTTGGGCTAACAAAATCATCAAAATACAAAATACCTTTCCCTTTGCTAGATATAACAACCCTAGGACTTGCTATCACAGTCTTTTCTCTTTCTATTCCTTTTTTTTTTCTTTTCTCTCTCAATCTTCCACCATCCTCAAATTAAAACTTTCGTCCCTTATGTAGAAAATATTATAGAGATAGTCCCCACATATGGGTGAAACTTTTCACAAGATGAAACACTAGAAAAATTGCCAACCTCTCATGCCAATTGCCAAGAAAAATATTTCAAGATCTATTCTAGAACAAAATTCATGAAGACCATGCAACAATAATGGTTGCATGAGTCATTTCCTTTCTCCAAATTTGTATGTGAATCCATGCCATTATTTTTGGTGCTCATATTTGTAAATCCCAAACCCTAAAGGGGTGTCAAACCTAGGAAGAATACCATAAAACATATATTTAGGTTGGTAAATTCAAGATGAATTACTAAGGTGGATCGGACCTCTTTCACTTTTGTCTCTACTAAACCAAGGGGGGTTTCCCTAAGGCGCTACAATAGATATCGCCAAAGAAGTAAAACACTTACCTTGACAAAAACCATACTCACTACATAGCACACCCTTACTTCAATTGGTACTTCATGCCTACATGTTGATTTGCAATATTCAAGGTCAAGCACCTTATTAGAGAAAATAATATACCACATAAATTTCAATGAATGTGTGCTTTATAAGAACCCCTTATGGTGTTATATGCACTCAAACATGGCAATTGGAACACACTAGAATAGACAAAACTAAAAAAACATTATCATATTGAGTGTGTTTGGGGTTGATGGGGAGAAGAATCAATAACACACTAATTCCTTTATCTAGTTGGGCAACAAAATTTATGAGTTCATACAAAACACACAATAACTAAAACCAAGTTGATACCTTAATCAAGATACTACAAGACTATATCTTTCAAAATGCACACATAAGCTAGGATCTACACATACATTTAGAATGACAATGGATAATTGGAGAATATGCTATGAATCTACTTAGTAATTTGTGAGCATAGACATGTACATTTCCTTTATTATTTTGAGAAGATACCTTGCAAAATATTTGCAAGGATTTTATAGTCATCTTGTTGGGCAGGTGCAAAAATATGGGTAGCCAATTTGTGGCCAAATTTTTTAAAAAAATTTAAAAGATCATAACGCGAGTGGGTTATGGCTTGGTGTGGTGAGCCTAAGGTTCGTCCACAAAGAGCCCATAACACGAGTGTGCTATAACGCACTCGCGTTATGAGCTATTAAAAGCAAAAAAAAAGGAATTTGAAATCATTTTCATTTGTGACTATGTTTTTTTTTTTCTACCCACGACCAAAACCCCCCTTTTGGGAGGAGCCATTTTGCAATATTTTTCATCAAACTGTTGTTGTTTCATCGCCAGGTCAATGAGGAGGTCTGAGAGGTAAGGATTGTTTGTTTTTTGTTGTGAATTTGTTTGTTTTAGGTTGTTTTTTATATTTATTTTTTGAATTTTTAGATGTTAATGAACCTGCAAACCCTCCTCAAAATCCTCAACAAGCACAAGAAAAACAACAAAAAAATCCTCAAGTTGATCAACCACAACAACAATCTCCTCCACCAATCCCTCAACATCCTCCTGGCACTACACAAAACTTAATGAGTGAAATTGAAAACAATAAAAAATAAATTGAGGATTTAATCAGGAGGTTGAACGATCCAAATGGTTCAACTATGGAAAGAATGACCTAGGCAACTTCACTCAAAGAAATGTTAAAACATGTAGATTCAATCAGCAAACAATTAACTGGTTGGCAAGATAGGAGGCAAGCGGCTAGGGCTTATTACCGGGATAAATTATCATATAAAGATGTAAAAGATCTAAAAATTACAAAATTTGATTTGTGCTCATTATTCGCTAACCCACGCACAAAAGTAAATCTTACCCTCAATGCAAGAGGTTTCCTATCCATTGGTGCCACCACCAACAAATTAGCAATTTTTTTTGGGGTAGCTGGTACATGGATTTTGATTACCCACCATGCAACAATTGTGAAATCATATAGTATTTCCTTAGGAAACTATACTGTGAGTTCATCTTGAACAAAATTCTAAATTATTTTGATATGAGGGACTTCCAGGGGAGAGGTGGGGGGTCGGCTCAAGATAGACCCAGTGCATAGTAGGATCATACATGGCAAGGAAGATGACCTCTCGCTAGGCCACCTCATGAGCACATTGGTATCCCTTCCATTGCGAAGGAGAGTGTTGAAGTAGAGACTTTCCAGGCCATCAGCTCTTTACCCAGAGTGTCATCCAGCATGCCATCCCTTTTCTACAATGCCATCTAGGGGAGTCTTCGATTGGTGGGCTTCGATCCCATTTGTGTCAATCTTGTGGGGCAACTTGTTCATATGACCCCATCAACACTCAGGAGGCTGCTACGCGTCTGACATTTTGAATGAGGCCTAAGGAATTGATACTCAGGTAAATGTTAGCATGTTCATTGAATTGAATTTATTAAGTTTCAATTTTGAAATGCAAGATTAACTAATTTAGTTTTATGATTTTAATAAAATTATAGGGTCACAGTGTTGATACTGGATACACCAGCCCTACACTTGCTTATTTCTCCACTACATCTACCATTGAGGTATGTAACTAGTAAACAATTATAAATTTATTACATGTTAATAGCATTGCTTTATGATGGTATTTTAATATCTGATTTTGGATGTTGAATATGCTAATATTGGAGGTTTCGAGGGAACACCTCCCAGTGCCAGTGGATTTAGACAAACCTACACACGGGTAATAGAATAAAGAGTTTAACTGATGAATTGTACTTAATAGATTTGTTTTGTTTATATTCATATCATTGATTACGTTGCATTGCACATATTTCAAACTCAAAGCATTACTTCACATTCCATAACTAATAACTAGATGTTGATAGATGAAAAAATTTCAACTACAATATAGTTGTTTAAAAAGTCAACATAAGAAATGATGTGATTACTTCAAATAGCATAAGTAATAAGTAGGATCAGATTCCAATTGCATTTGCTTGTCATGGCATTCCATGAGACCACTTTTTACTAAGGCATCTTTTCAAACAGTTCACTACCTTGTCTATGCTATGAGTGCTTGGAAGGAATATATGAAAGAATAATAGTAAGCAATAGCATAGACAAGGCAATGAGTTGTTTGAAAAAATACCTCAAATAAATGCAATCTCATGGTGATGTCCATCACCATGAGACTCAATTTCTTTGAGGCACTTTTACAAATAGCTCACCGCCTTTTCTATGCTACCACATTTTCCATACATGTCTACCAAATAATTTTATCAAACAGTTCATTTCCTCGCTGCTATGGCTAAAATATTAAAAAAGATGCTTTCCAACAAACTATGGATGCTTGGAAAAAATCTATCAAAGCATAATAGTAAGCAATAGCATAGACAAGGCAGTGAGTAGTTTGAAGAAATGCCTCGAAGAAATGCGGTCTCATGGTGATGGAATGCCATTCCATCACCATGAGACCGCATTTCTTTGAGGCATTTCTTCAAACTAATCACTGCCTTGTCTATGCTCTATTGCTTACTATTATGCTTTGATTTTCTTCAAGGCATTTCTTCAAATAGCTCACCACCTTTTCTATGCTACCACATTTTCCATACATGTGTACCAAAGCATTTTATCAAACTACTCACTTCCTTGTTGCTATGGCTAAAAGCCTAAAAATAGGTGCTTTCCAACAAACTATGGATGCTTGGAAAAATTTCTATCAAAGCATAATAGTAAGCAATATCATAGTCAAGGTAGTGAGTAGTATGAAAAAAATCCTTGAAGAAATGTGGTCTCATGGTTATGGAATGCCATTCCATCACCACGAGACCACATTTCTCTGAGGAATTTTTTCAAACAACTCACTGCTTGAAGAAGAGAAACCAACCCATTAGCCAAAATTCCCCTCCAAGTTCTTTTCAAGGTCCTCATCCTCAATTTACCAATCCATGGAACCTTCCACCTTTTATTCCACTTGTTCATGTCCCCACTCCTCCCTCTTCATATCATGATCACCCTCCATCTCATAACCAAGGCCACACTATACCATCCACCCCATCCCAACTCAATACCATAGAGAAGGCAATGAATTGTTTGAAAAAATATATATGTATACATGTATATATATATACATGTATACATGTATACGTATATATAAATATACAATTTTCTTTTCTTTAATATGCATCTTCAAAGTTTGCAATTCAATGCTTGGTTTTTATGAACAATTTGTAATTCAATTGTCTTTAATGCGCATGAATAGTTTGTTTTTATTCAATATATGCATGATGACAATTTCTTCAATTTTATTATTTGAATTGAAATGGCTTGAAGCAGATCTTTTTAGTGAGACATGAAAAAATATTGGTTAAACATTGTCAAAACAAAAGACAATGGTACAAGAATAGTGAGGTAGCAAACCTCTACTAAAAGAGAAAGAGATTTTTTCTTCAGTGCAGAGCCAAACAATGAATCATGGAGAGTCGAACATAAATATAAAAACCAAATTTCATATTAACAATCACATAAACAATTACAAATATACACATATTCGAATATGTATATATATATACATATTCAAATATGTATATATATATATATATCTACATATTCGAATATATATACACAAATATTTGTATATGTATGGAAATATGTCTATGTATTATTTTGTTCTTCCATACACAATATATATATATAGAGAGAGAGAGAGGGAGAGAAAGAGAGATAAATATATATATATATATAAGAACAGAATAATATTTAATTGCATGGCAGAATATCTTCGAAATGAAAACAAGTATATATGTATGGAAATATGTCTATGTATTATTCTATTCTTCCATGCACAATATGTATATATATGTATGGAAAGACAAATACATATATAAGAAAAAAATAATATATTTGCATGGCAGATTAACTTCGGAATGAAAACAAGTGAATCCATTTTCATATTTGGGAATAACAAAAAAATATTAAAGGAAAATTGCAGAGTTATATTTTGTGCATTGTCAAAGAGAGGAATACAAGTGCATGGCAGAAAACCCTATTATTTTGAACTAGTGAAACCCTTTCCAATGTTTGGTAGTAACAATGAAATGAAAAAAGCATTTCACAGACATAACTATTGTGCATGGAAGAACAAAATAATACATAAACATGCTAGAATATCTTCTAAATGAAAACTAGTCATACAATTTTCATATTTCAGAATAACATGAGAATATTATAAGAAAATTGTAGATTTAAAGTATATGTAGTGAGGAAGACAGGAATGCAAGTGCACATGGCAGAAACCCTCGAAATGATAAACATTAAAACCCTATGAATATTTCCTAGTAACAAGTAAATATATTGTATCCATTTTCGTATTTGGGAATAACAAACAAATATTAAAGGAAAATTGCAGAGTTAAAGTTTGTGCATTGTCATTTGTCTAAGAGAAAACCCTGTAATTTTGAACCACTAAAACCCTTTCCATGTTTGGTAGTAACAATGAAATGAAAAAAAAATTTTGTAGACATTTAACAATTGTGCATGGAAGAATAGAATAATACATAAACATGCCAGAATATCTTCGAATGAAAACCAGTCATACCATTTTCATATTTCGGAATAACATGAGAATATTATAAGCAAATTGCAGAGTTAAAGTTTTTGCAATGAGGAAGACACGAATGCAAGTGCATGGCAGAAACCCTCAAAATGATAAACATTAAAACCGTATGAATATTCCCTAGTAAAAAGCAAATATATTGTATCCATTTTCGTATTTTGGAATAAAAAACAAATGTAAAAAGAAAATTGCACAGATTTAAAGGTTGTGCAATGAAAAACACACAAAAATAATTGCATGGCTAAAAACCAGTCAAACCCTTTCCATATTCCGTCGAACAAGTCTAATAGTAATGAAAAACCATTTTAAACCAGTCAAACCCATTTCATATTTCGTATAAGTAAGCAAATATGAAAAGCACAATGTAGAGGTGCAATAAATATCAGAAGATTATGAGTGCATGGTCGAGTGTAGATGAAAAGAAAACTAGTTAAACCCTCCCCACATTTCATTTAAGGCAATCTTTCTCAAAGACAAATGTTCGCAAAGAAAATTTTTGCAAAAAAAGTGCATGGTAGAATACCGTTGTATTCAAAGACAACAATATGGGTTGAGTGAGGTTAGAAACCTCGCCTGAAAGAGAAAGGGAGCTCTCGATAGTGCAAAGCCAAACAAAGAAGCATGAAGAGCCGAACAATGAAGCATGGAGAGCCGAACCAGTTTCAGTGCCAAACAAAATGAACAGTCAAGAATGTTTGCAAACAAAAGGAATGAGAGTGAGTAGGATATGCAAGAATGTAGAGTATTGAATGAACCTTGATCTACAATTAACATGCCCGATAGACTGAGTAAATGGGAAGCGACGCATAAGGAAAGTTGGTCAGTGGAGGAAATGAAGGAGGCGGCAAGCATTTAATCCTCTAAACTGTTGGTTTAGGGTGGCGAGGTTGTCATCTACATGTGGTCATCCAATTGAGTGTACGTAGATGTGCTCACCGATTAAGGATGCGAGTGGGCTCCACTTTCAGGTGGAGGGAAAAATCGGCCCATTTTGGACACATCAGTGTAAATGGTGCTTGATAGGTGGCAGGGTGATTGATTTTAAAAATAAACAATATGGGTCGATGCACAAGTGACAAAGTGACGCACGTGGTAGGCTAATTTTTAATTTTTTTTGGTCCACGTGGATCTGCAAAGTTGACCCACCCTACTTTGGGCCTCTCTCCCCTACATGTTCTTCTAGTTAGATTTGAAATGATACAATATCTAGGTATTTATAGGCATTTATTCAATTTCCTGTAAATTAGATCCTAAAGTCGACATTTACAATCTGAATTTTAAATGTCAAAATTTTGACACTTACATAGTCAAATTTGTATCCCAACAAAATAGTGGGAATTAGATAGCCAAGGGCATCTCGACCTTGGCCCTATTTTTGATGATTTTAGGTGTCGAGGGAAAAACATTAAATAAATGTATTTGTTCTATGCTTGCAATTTGCCAAAAAATGATAAAAATAGGCCTCAGAATGCATAATTTAGGAGATTAGGGGGTCAATTAGGCTCAATAATTTAGGGGGAGAAAAACATAGTGTGAAATTGTCAAGGGTGACAATTTATGACACTACACCCTCAACCCTATACCCAATATCCTAAACCCTAATCCTTATATCCTATACACTTAACCTTATACCCTCAACCTTGAACATTATTCCTCAATCCTATACCCTATATTTAAACCCTAAACCCTCAACCATATACCTTATACCCTCAACTCTATACCCTAAAAACTTTATGGGCTTAACCCTATACCTTATACCCTAAACATAAACCCTAAATAGATACCTTATATGGATTCAACCATAAACCCAACACCCTCGACCCTATACCCAGTATCCTCAACCCTAAGCCTTATACCCTATACACTTAGCCCTATACCCTCAACCTTGATCACTATCCTTCAACCCTATACCATCAACCCTCAACCCTATACCTCAAACCCTAAACCCTAGACCCTCATACCTCAAACCTATAACTTATACCCTCAACCATAAACCCTATACCCTATACCTAATAAGTATTGTCAACCCTATACCCAATACCCTGAACCCTGAATCCTATACCCTCAACCATAATCACTATACCTTATACCCTCAACCCTAAATAGATACCTTATACCCTCAATCATAAACCCAATACCCTCAACCCTATACCCAATATATCCTCAACCCTAATCCCTATACCATATACACTAAATATTAGTACCCTCAACTCAACACTATCCCTCAACCTTCGGCGCTAAATCCTATATGCTAAACCCTCAACCCTAAACTTCATACATCAACCCTATACCCTAAACTCTCAACCCTAAACAGATACCTTCTACCCTCAATCATAATCCCAAAACCCTCAACTTTATACCCAATATCTAAACCGTAATCCCTTAACACTAAACATTATCCCTCAACCCTTTACTCTCAACCCTCAACCCTATACTTAAACCCTAAACCCTACACTCTCGACCCTCAACCTTATACCCTAAACCATATACCCTATATCCCATACCTTAAACCCTCAACCCATACATACATACATACATACATATATATACATATATACATACATACATACATGCATACATACATACATACATACATACATATATGAAAAAATTTAACATAGCATAACACAAGTGTGTTATAATGCATTCATGTTATATCAAATCACATAACGTGAGCGTGTTATAACACGCCTGCATTATGTTTTTCCTTGACATAACATGAGAACATTATAACACACTTGCATTTTAGTGTGCTTTAGAAATTTCTAATCCTTTGGCTTGGATTAACCTTGGGCTTCCAACCCAAAAGCTTGGACTAACTTTCCAATGCCCAAAGATGTGTTTTTTCATATTATAAAAATTTGACCTAATCTTGAGCATGCTCCCCATTTGGTTTGCACATGTTTCAAGGTTAAGTCAAAAAATCACCATGGTAATGCTAAGGTCTCTTTTAGCTATCTAACCATGTAATTTTTTTCACATTTTGAGTAAATAAAATTTTCATCTTTAATTTCTTTTGTTGGTGTATTCTTTTTTTTCAAAAACTAATGTTTGGTATTTTTTTACTTTATTTTTTAACTGTTCATCAAAATTTTAAATAAATTACATTTTTAGAAACTAGATTTCATTCTACACACATTCAAAAAAAAGGATTTTTGATCAGTTTTTAAAAATTTTAGGAGGGAACACACTCAAATTTCTATTTTTCAAGATGTATCCACTTTGAAAATTAGTAAAAAATTAGTAGAAAAATTAGGGATAAACTACATGTTATTACTTAATTTCTCACTGAAGTGATTTTTAAAATACTAAAAAAAAAGTTAACATTTTAGGGGGGCCACATGAGATGCTATGTTATGTTTTTTTGAAAAAAATAGGACCAATTTGTGAGGACACTCTTGTTTAACCCCTTTAAAATTTTGAGTGTAACTATCTTCAATTTTTCGTCCAATGTCAGTATTTCCTAATTTTAGAAATAATGTGACTACTTAAGACCCCTTTTTGGTCCCCCATCTTTGTGCACTTACCCATGTTTCCTTGTGAAGGTGGAGGTATAAGATCCCAAGTCTTGTTTGTATTTAGAACATCATACTTTAATTGCATTGCATCCCTTTACTTCTCACTATTAGCTTCAAGTCAAAAATTTGAGACCTTCACTTAAATAGAAAGTGATTAGGGCATGTTATGCATGTTGACTCCTAGTCATTTTAGATGGGAAAGGATTTTCTATGTTGGATTCTTGAATTCAATTTTAAAGCCAAAATATCTTGAAAAAGAACAAATACTAATATTTTAAAAAATAACAATCTTCATCCTATGATAAGTTACCAAATATAATCCAACATAAACTCTTTAAATCTTTATTTTCAAGATATTTATCTTTAACAATTAATTAAGCTTAGATAATCTTAAACAAACTTAAACTATATAATATAAATTAATGTAATGTCATTTATCATTATATACATTTATTAAAAAATTATCTAAAATTAAATCTAAAAATAAATAAAAGATAATATAAATATATAAATTTCATTATTATAAATATTGAAAAATTATTATAGATACTCATTAAAATAACACTACGTATAAAAGAACCAAAAATATTGAACAATCTCTTACTACCTTATTAAGCACAATTAACTTACATGACATCAACTTGAAAAGCCATGATTTTCATCCCCAAAAAAATCACTTTGTTCAAATTCTAGTTTTCAAACTTTAATGACTTCTCAACTATGCTCAATGAAAATGTGTGTGCACAGTAAATGATCACTTTTGCCTCAAAATTCAAAGTCTGGTTTTCAAACTTTAATGATTTCTCAACTATGCTCAATGAATATGTGTGTGCACAATAAATGATCACTTTTTCCTCAAAATTCACATATCTCATGAACTATTTGTAAATAGTATTTACTATTTCGTAAAGAGTTTTTAAGAAATAAAATAATTATTTAAAAAGTTCATATCTCAAAAATCATTTGTCAATAATATTTATTTTTGTTAACAAGATATTTTTTAATAACTATTTAAAAAATATTCAATGAAAAGAAGTTCTATACAAGAAAGATAATGTATACTTGGTTGAGCACTGTTTTCTTGCAAGTAACTAGGCATTAGAGCTCTATAGATATTTCCTACCAAATTGCCAATGATCATGGAGGTGGTGTGAGTTTGATGCCCATATGAGTGTCTTGTACAAGAACAACAATACTTAAAAATTCTATTATAAGATTCGTTTGCCATGACATCTATCTTGCACTAAATTACAATGAGAGGGAGGAGACATCATGAAAGGTGGCAAGGAGCAATAAGAATGAGAAGAATGACACTTAAATTCTATTATAAGAGACTTTCAAGTCATGAGATCTATCTTGCACTAATTTACAATGAAAGATAGGAGACATCATGAAAGGTGGCAACGAATAATTAGGATAAGAGCGCTAATAACATTTTTCATTAAAACTTATTTGCATCTCCTATCTTCTTGATTATAAATGAAATATGAAAATAATAAAAGCTATCAAACATTATTGGTGATCGATTATACACTCACTCACATAAATATATTAATTATTTATCAAAATATATTTTACTCAACTAAATGATATATTCAAATTCAATATCTGAAAAAGAAATTAATATCTACAATATAATTTAGAATATCAATCTATTTGAAATAATTATGGTGTGTAATAATACTTCTAGATATCAATTATGTAGAAACTTTTAACATGAAATCATACTTTATAATTCACTATATAAAGAAAAATCCTTAATTTATTAAGAATTGTGATCATAAATATTAATACTAAACGTTTTCCATTGCCTCCAACAGGAATTCCACCAAATTCAACCGCAGGCTAAGATCTATTATTTTCTCGACCAAATGGCGTACAGAGCACAGTTACAGTCCAACTGACAAACAGGTCTTTATGACCATGGCGCGTACCGAGGACTCATGAATATAACTACTTGGCATTCATTAATCGAGCTCAAATAACCAACGAAATGAAGGAAACTTATAAAGTGTGGATTTATTCAAGGGAGGGTGGAGTGCATGCACATTGTCTGACTAATGTTCAGCAGGCTGTGGCAGACAGGGAAATCCATGTGATGCTTTATTTCCCACAAACTTAGTCATTCGAAAAGTGGCTTAAATTTCCATACATGTACGGTGAAGATTCATTTCAGGTCGTTTATAGATTGCATTTCAGAAAGCTTGAGTGCATGTATATAATCCAGTACAAAATAGCTGCCAGGGGATTAGAGCCACCTTAGGCAATTCGAAACTTAGCTGTAAAGAAAAGTGAACTCCATAACAAATCTTATGCTTCGAGATTATTTGAAAAGAGAATACAAAATATGGAAGGGTTGGTAATACAGAAGATTATTTGAAGAGAATAGAGAATATAGAAGGGTGGGTAATACAGAAGATTATTTAAAGAGAATAGAGAATATGGAAGGAAAGTATTGGCAATAGAGGATACGGGAGGTTATGATATTTGAAGAAAATAGAGAATATGAAGGTTTTGATATTTGAAGAGAATAGAGAATATGAAAGGACAACATTGGTAATAGAGAAAATGGAAGGACATCGTTTGTTTAAAATAGTAGTGAAGGAAAAGATAAATAGAAAAAAGAACATGTAGACTAAATAAAATAGGAAATGAATGAATAAGTGGAGAGTTAATATGTAAGAATGCTCGAACAAAAATGTAGAAATCAAAAGGTATGTAAAAGGGAAAGTCAAAATGGTTATGTGGACAAAACAATTCTTGAATGAGAAAGAGACTATTATATCAAGCAATTCAATCCCACGTGTGACTATGAGCAAAAGCGCTATATAAAGGTAGATATAAAATGGAAAGCTAAGATGCTACTAGCCAACTAAGATCTAACTCACACCATCTTAAGTGCAAAAATAAAGAGGTGGAAAACACCCAAACAGGAATCGACCGAAGGGTTCGTTGTCTTTACACATCAAAATTAGTGGAAAGAGAATGGCATACAAAGATATAGGAATCAATTATGTTAATACTCAAAAGTATAATCTTTAACAGCTTTATTCAAAGAAGAATGGATAATAAGAACAGCAGATTACCCTATCAAAATCTTTAACAAAAAGAAAAAAAACATAATTAACAAAGAAATAGCCTAAATTTAGACATTGGTTGGTTACTATGCAGTTCAAAAATCAATTCTGACAAAGAATTGATTTTTCAAATTGCTGCTAGCTGAGCATATCCATTCATCACAATGAATGCATATAAAAACTTTTCCAAACATTGGGCAGGAAAGTATAACTCTGTTATTGCTAACAATACTTAGCAAGAACCTCCAGAGACCAGAATAAGAATCCAAAGGTATTACTTTAAAGACAGGCGATAAACAAAGTACAGGCATGGCTGTTAGAATAGAAAAAAATCCCCGGTCGGACTCAACAAGTAACATGCTCATGGTCACCGAGGACAGTTGGTAGTACGTAGAGATCCACACAATCAAACCATGATGCGGGATACAGCTGGTACGTTGGCAGGAGATAACACCAACTTGCAGCAACTTTAAATGAAATAATACTATTTATGTTACCAGAGATGCAGACATTGAAAGACCATTGATCATATTTGACTTCGAGAGGATGCTTTACATTTTTCAAATATCGTTCAAAGCTCACTAACAAATCTTCTCATCCTCAACTACCCTTCAATGTTCCTTTCAACTCTCTGAGAGGCAAAGACTGTTCCACCGTCATCAGTGACAAGATATTTTTGAGAAATCCTTCTGGGCTCCCAAAAAGCACAAGAATATGTGAGGTCATTTCAACCAGTGATTACCATCCACGTAAGCAACTACTATGTTCTTTTAAATATAGGCAGTCTAGTTGATTTTTACTTCAAAATTTTGATTTCAACTACTTTGATTGGTTTTTCCTCTTCATTTGTGTGTTCCAACAATTAACCATCCTATTTCTTTCCTTTAAAATGTGATGATTACATTCTCCAACTTTAGAACCATTTCCAAGAGGGTTCACTTGCACCTATTGGGGCTAATGATAAGTGACAAACAAAGTAAATGTTTAAATTGAGTGGATCAGGCAAGGTAATACATGGTTCAATTCATTTAGGTGTAGAATTACAAGAAAGAACATGATTTATCTTGACATTCTACTTAGTTTGAGGTTCAGAGTTCTATTTGTTTAGATATACCACTTATTTTTTGGTTAGGTGCTCATTTATTTCATTCTTTGAAGATTGACTATAGGTTTGATCACTAGAGCTATACTTTGTAGCAAGAATTCAAGGCCTCTCACCTAATCAAGTGCATTAGATCACTGAGGTACAATTTAGTGAATGTTGGAGTGCTTTCCTATTGATCATGTGCAAAGCACTTCTCTTACCTTATTGATATTACATCTCCAATCTCAACTTCCTTATGGTAAAGAAACTCTTCAAAACTTCTTTTTCTAAAAAAAAAGCTTTCCAACTACAAATTATTTTATAGTTATCTCTCAATCATCCTAATCAATCCATGATAAGGCACACTTTCAAGCCATCTCCATATATTTTTCATCACATTTTAGTGAGAAACAAATAATTATCTCCTTATAAAGTATCATTTTTAGTTTAAACTTCATTATAAGAATTAATTTATGCACTACATGTTGGTGACCTAAGTTGTAAACCCAAAGTCTCTAAAGTTGAATCTCCCCCCAAATGCCAAGGGTACATCAAAATTGGAGAAAAGACCACACTTACAATCAGGCTTAGGAACCAAGCACCAATTGTTAAGGTAGGTAAAACCTCCTTCACTTCTAGCCATGCTAAACCAAAGGGGGCTTACTTAAGGCATTACAAAAGGTATTATGACAAAAACTAAACACTTATCTTGACATAAACCGCATCTAATACATTAGACTATTAGTTGTCACTTCATACAAGGTCTATATGCTAGTTTGAGGAACTTAAGGTTTAGCACTTAATTAAGCAGATAGACTACCACACTAACTATTTAAAATGTGATAAAAGATAGCATCTAATTTTATTTCATGCATTTAAACATAACATAGAACAAGACTAATTGAAAACACAATATAATATGATATTTTATTTTGATTGTTTGGAGGTGTGTTGGGATGATGGGGAGGATTTAGTCTATGTAGATAGGTGCATGTCTGAGCTATGCAATAAAGTCCAAGAATCTTGCAGAACATTTAATAACTAAAACCAAATAGGATATTGTAATGAAGATGTGCCTAAAGACCAAACTTATCCAAATGCACACATAAACTAGGTTCTATACATGCAAATGAATAAATAAATAGGTTGCAAAAATTTATAAGATTTTACTTGGTAATCCAAAAAAAACTTGTGCATTTCCTTATTTGTCTTTAGAAGATACATTATAAAAGCATTGTTCAAATGATTTTACAATTTTTTGGAGTTAACAAACTAGTCAAGAACACATCCAAAAAATACACAAAATACTCTTGGAAACACTCAAATAATGTTGGATCTATTGGTTGTACACTCTTTCTTCAAAAGTTACAAATGTTCAATATACATTTTGGGCTAACCCAAATCATCAAAATACAAAATACCTTTCCCTTTGCTAGAGATAAAGAGCCTAGGACTTGCTATCATAGTCTTTTCTCTTTATGTTACTTTTTTACTTTTCTCTCTCAATCTTCCACCATCCTCAAATTAAAACTTTTATCCCTTATGTAAAAAATATTATAGAGATAGTCCCTGCATATGGGTGAAACTTGTCACAAGATGAAACACTAGAAAAATGACCAACATCTCATGCCAATTGCCAAGAAAAATATTTCAAGATCTATTAGAACAAAATTCATGAAGACCATGCAACAATAATGGTTGCATTCATGAGTCATTTCCTTTCTCCAAATTTGTATGTGAATCCATGCCTTTATTTCTAGTACTCAAAGTTGTAAATCCCAAATCCCTAAAGGGGTGTCAAGCCTAGGAAGAATACCATTTTAAAACATATATTTAGGTTGGGCAACTCAGGATCAATTACTGAGGTGGATCAAACCTCTTTCACTTTTTTCTATACTAAACCAAGGGGGGTTACCCTAAGGTGCTACAATAGATATCACCATAGAAGAAAAACACTTACTTTGACACAAACCATACTCACTACATAGCACACCACTACTTTAATTGTCACATCATACCTACATGTTGATTTGCAATATTCAAGATCTAGCACCTTATTAGAGAAAATAATATACCACATAAATTTCAATGAATGTGTTTTATGATAACTCCTTATGATGTTATATGCATTCAAACATGGTAATTGGAACACACTAGAATAGATAAAACTAAAAAAAATATTATTATATTAATTTATATTGAGTGTATTTGGGATTGATATGGAGAAGAATCCAATAACACACTAATGCCTTTATCTAGTTTGGCAACAAAATTTATGAGTTCATACAAAACATGCAATAACTAAAACCAAGTTGATACCTTAATCAAGATACCACACAAGACCATATCTTTGAAAATACACACATAATCTAGGCTCTACACATACATTTAGAATGACAATGGATAGTTGCAGAATATGAAATGAATCTACTTAGTAATTTATGAGCATACACATACATTTCCTTTATTATTTTGAGAAGATACCTTGTAAAATATTTACAAGGATTTTATAGTCATCTAGTTGGTCAACTAATTAGGAACACATCTAGAAATGCATGACATACACAAAGAGACACTCAACTACTTGGTTGATTCTTCCTCTAATCACTTAATCCACAAAGGTTACAAATGTTATTAATTTTTTAGGATAAGCCCATATTGTTACAATACCAAAATATATTTATCTAGAACTAAGAATGAAACCCTAAGGCTTCTTATGAATATCATTTTTTGTTGGTTTTCTAGCTACTCTCTTCCAATCCAATATCATTCAATGCTGCAAAATAAAATTCAAAACCTCTTTAACCCAACTAGGTGTGTGCCTTAAAAGACAACATTGCAGACATTTGAAATCAGCTACCCAAATAAATTCCCTCCACAATGAACACCCAAGATGAAGAGATACCTAATAAATTTAATGCAAGTAACTAAAGAAGGATGCATGGTAGTTGGGAGATCTCCTACAATAATAGTGAGTAGATGGAATTGAAAGGAAATATGCATCCACCCAAGATAATTTCCATATAACCCAAATAGAGAAATTTATGCAAACAAGTATTCAAAATCCATATACAAAAGAATAAACAAAATACCATTAAAGATGGCACAAGATATACCCTAGGAAAACCCTAAAGAAGGAAAACTTAGCCTCCAAAAGGATCCATCACTCATGTATTATTTAGAAATAAACATTAAAATACATCTTTAGAGACTTCCATGAATTCCTTTGAAACATCAAGCCCTCTACAAGCACTCCATGTGAACAAGCATGGAACCACATATCCCATGCCATAATTCAACCCTCACAAATGTCAAAAAGAGATGCTCACAAGCCCTTAGCCAAATATCCAAGCTATCCAACTTTAGACAACTACCCATGTTTTTGCTTTTATAGAAACAAGCTCACACAAAACCACCAAGTGGTATTACAAAAAACCATGTGACTAATATCATGAGTTTACAAAACCATTAACCCCCACATTTAATTTTGGTACTAAGTTTTCCAAACATTAAATATCTTTCCCATGTGCAACCCCATATTAAATATTTAATCCAATGTTACATGCAACACATAAAGTGGGCCAAAAAATGCTAGACCCATGTGATGCACGCATCCCTATATTCCCTATGTGCACCAATATGAGTTCCTAATCTCTTTCTAATCATGCTAATTGAGATTTGTAATTAATTCTAAATATTAGGAGCATGTGAGGACATCCAATATGAGTTCCTAAATAATAGGGGCACATGGGGCACCCACATGGAAGGTGGAACTTACCTTGAGTTTAGTTAACTATTTGGAGAAAAAAATAACACTTATGTAATGCATGTAAAGATCCTAGAAGTTAGGGATTGATGTTTACATGCATGAAGTTCAATTTAGTTCAGTTTAATTATGGTTCTGTAGACATCTAAATTTGGACACTTAATTTATCCAAATTCATCCCCTTTCATCTTATTTTCATTAATTAAGTAATACTGCTATTATTTAATTAATATACTTAATTCTGCCAAATCCCTAAGGTATTTAATTAATAATTAAATACTTTACTCTCCTTAATCCCTTTTTCATCAAATGAATTACATTTATTTAATTCCTCACATGTCATTTTCATCTAATCCTAATCCATCTCCTAATCTCTTCATTAGGGATGTGCACATGCCTAATCCTTGATTAGGATGTGTCACATCCTCCAACTTTTCCAAGTTGGCTTCTAATCCTCATTTATCTTCTAATTATTGGTTAATTAATCTTAATCAGTACCTTGGTCAACTCTCCCCATCCCCCAAGGAATTTTTAATTCATTTTTATTCCTCCAAGAATCCCTTTTTCCCATGCATCTTCTAGAACCTTTGACTTATCACATCAAGTCACATGTGACAAACTCTCACCTTTTGGGAACATTGTCTTATCCACTAGATTCTTCTAATCATTATGAATTTAAAATTCACTTTTATTCACCCAAGATTTTTCCCATCTCCCAATGTACTTGCAAGGTACTTGTCCTTCCTCCACATCATGTACCTTTTGGCCACCTCACTTACACCTCATTTCCTCTTAGCCACTTCACCATCCACATTTCAAAATGTGAGGGCTTGTGAGTTCTCAACCCACCATAGCCCTTCATCTTGACTTTGTTGGATGAATCTCAACCGTTGAATTC
>VDFB02193867.1:688506537-688572479 GCA_007258455.2 Sequoia sempervirens
AAATCAATTACAACTTCAAAAATGTTTGCAGAACGGCCAAAATTCTACTTTTTAGGAAGTGCCCACTTAGAAAATTAGTAAAAAATCAAATATTCATTAAAAAACTATCAGAAAAATCGTGCATCAACTAGATATTGTTAGCTAACTTTTGACCATAGTGATTTTAAAAATACTACAAAAAATTTCACCGTGCTAGGGTTGTACAAGAGTTGCTATATTATGTTTTTCTAAAAAAAAAAAAACACCAATTTGTGTACGTCCCTCTTTGAACCCCTTAATCTCAATCATTTTCAAAATAAATTAGTAGTTTAGAAAGTAGACTCGGAGCACTTAGATCCTTGTTTTTGTTTCATCTCAAAATTTTGAGTGTAACTATCCTCAATTTCATGTCCAAGGTCAGTATTTCCTGATTTCAAAAAAAAAAAGTGGCCACTTAAGCCCCCTTTTTGGGAACCATCTTGGTGCACTTACCTTGATAGAATCTTGAAAAGAATGAATGTATTTGCAACTAGAAACAATTGAATTCGAGCCTCCAAATTGAAGGGCGCCCCTGGCCTGCAAGGGCACAAATTTGCTTTGGAAGTGATAATTTGCTCCATTTCGCGCTTCACGAACAATGTGATGCCTGTTGAATTGACCACGTTGTAGTATTACTACCGCTAATACATATGCATGACTATATTTCACCAATTTTATGTGTATGAACACTACAAAGTTGATTTGCACATTGATTGCGCAAGCATCTCCCACATAGAAAGGCGTAGTGTTTCCAGACTTAGAATATTTTTCCCATTTTCTGCCATATGAAAATCCCCCCATCAAAAAGCATATTTTTCAACATCTTTCTTCAAAGAATCTTTTGCTTTGAGTTTCGAGCTTAGATTTTGAAACTTGGTACTGGCCAACTACCATTGATGACCTCGGTGGTCCTAACTTTTCTCCTGAAAAAGTGAAAACTACCCACTAGCCTTAAACTGACTTTTAACTGAAATTGACTTCACCATTGTGATCATGATGTGAAATAAGTGAATCAAAATTAATTTCAGCCAATTTTAACAAGTTTCAATTTTTAGGGTTATTTTGCCTAAAAATAACGTGTTGAAACCATAATTTTCAAATTTTACCAATATCTTCTTGACAACAAACTGACTAAAAGCCCATACTTAAATTTCCTAAAAATTGAGTTTTGACCTCACTTTTACAAGATTTAGACCATTTTAAGCAAAATGCCTTAATGAAGCAAAAAAATTTAGTATATAGATTTGTTGTCATTGATGTATAGTGTAAAGAGATAGCTGAGTAGGGAGATTGATGAAGATTGATGAGCATAGCAGTATATGGTGTTGTCACTGATGATAACCTATTGAATAGATGCAAAAGTGTTGTTCTGGAGAAGATCAAATGATTTGGATATTTGCCTTAGTCCAAGAGTGTAGTTCCAAAGTTTAAAGAACCAATATTTTGGTCCACATTGCTTTGCCATGAAAAATTTGGTTATGCCATTTTGAGGTAATGATGGTGTATGTTGGAAGACTCTAAATCCAAAAGTTTTGTGATTTGATGTCCTTTGTAGTTGAATATAATAGTGATAGAGTATCGATTTGGAAATACTAGTGTAATTGTGATAAAGTGTATGATTGGAATGCTCTGCATTCCATTACAAATGAACATTTTGGTATGTGGATTTATAGAAGTGTTTGAGGATTCTTGTAGTGTGGTTTCTCCAAGTAGCAAGTGTTTTGGTTGTTCACATGTTAAGTTGTGAGTGAATAGTTAGTTTATACTATTGTTACTTCACTAGTGGTGCCGACCTAAGTATTTTGGATTATGTGGAGATGAGTAGAGTTTAGAGTGGAATTATGGGAATAATTATAGGTCATGTTGACCTATCTTAATGTACTATACACTTTTTTCTCCTTTTCAAGTTGTGTATGATTGAGTTTTGAGTCGACAAGTTACAAGGATGCACAATACATCAATTAGGTTGACCTAATTGATGCTTTGGTTGATTGCAATATATATACAAGGTTAAATTCTTCTATGATAAAGTGTAAGAGAAGCAAAATAATTAAGTGTGTGTGAGATTCAAAGCAGAGAAGTGTGAAATTTTTTTGAGGAAAAGAATGAGAGGTGTTAATTATGTGTTTTGAGCTTTAGTGGAACTACATCTTCAACATAGGTTAGATGCATTACTAATAGTTCATATTTGGAAGTGAGCCACCTTTCTTCTATCTCTTTCTATTCTAGGTAGTGAGTACTTTTGCAGCGATCCATCGACAATGAGCCTTTCTATCCTTTGGATAATGAGTCCACCAATTGTATCAAATTTTGTAACAAGTTACAATATCTATATTGTAAGCTAATCCTCATCGTGGTTTTTCCCTTTGTTTTTGGGTTTTCCACGTAAATATGGTGTTCTTGAGTTCCTTGATGTGATGCATGCTTTCTATGTTCCTTTCCATTACTACAAGTTTAATTTGATGCATTGAATGAAAGTTTAATTTATTAATAATATTGATTCACCCCCCTCTCAGCATTTCGGGTGTTCAACAACTTGATCATTTTATCCTAGTTGAAGTTATGGGTTTGTGTATCGTTCAACTTGGAAACTACCTCCTTGTACTCCTCATACTTAGAAGGGAACTTGTTTTTTGTCATTGCCTAGTCTTCTTCTATCTTGTGGATTTGTATCATGTTGCAATTGTGTTGAAATAGTTCTTAGTCTTCAAGTTACAAGTTAATCCTCCCTCCAATTTTGAGTCAGAAGCAACCTCTTCACTCACTGCCTGGTTCTTCAGGTCAATGATGTACTTCCTACCTTTTTTTTCTATTGATAGAGTGTTTTTTCCAATTGTGGTCTACCTCAATTTTTGTTATCCATCCCCTCCCTAATAATATTTCGTATGCTTTCTTTTTTAAGGGAATGACAACAAAATTTAATAAAATTTGATGTGTTCCAACCAATACCTTTTGTGCTATTAACATCCCTAAGGGTTTGATTCCTTGTTGATTAGATCCCATGAGTTGGAATTTTTGTGGCCAAAGATTAGGTTTCCCCAAGCACTTCCATGTGTCCTCTCGTAACATATTCACTCTCGATCCTCCATCCACAATTATATTTTTCAAGATCATCCCCAAAATTTCCATATGTATAATGGTTAGTTTCTTTCCCATGTTGACTGCCAATATCTTTGGGTTAATGAATTATTCTCCTTGTAGTGGTGGAAGTTCTATTATTATGTCTTTTTTCATGCCTTCTTGATCTTTATTTTGGCCATTGACTATGATATTGGCAATTTCCACTCTTACTTGTGGCATGCTCTACAAGAGGCCTACTATTTATATGGGTATAATGGTTTGCAATAAATTCCTTACAATAGTTTTATCTAATTTAGAACTCATAGAATTACCTCTTTTTTTTTCATTAGAACCCCTACATTCATTTTCCATAACATGTTCTACTTCTACCCTTGCTTCTTAGAGTCTCTCTTTTTCTATAAGAGGGTATAGGTATACTGCCTTCTTAACTTATGCTTGGGTGACTACTAAGACTATTATTCCTCCATGTCTAGTATATTGATGATTCTCTTTTGATTTGGGTAATTTGTATCCTCATGGTTGCCTGGTTTGCACCATTTGCATAACATTCTAACCTTGCTTTAGCCAATTTAGCATTCTCTAGCAAAATGTACCCACTTGTTGCATTCTTGACATTGTATCATTAGTCTTCCCTTAGCATCATATTGAATTCTGCTCCTTGTTCCACTGTTATTGTTGAATCGATTATTATTTTCTCTTCGAGTCTAATACGAGCCAAGTGATGCATTCCAATTGTTTTTCTACTATTTTGTGATGTATTTAGTGTTGTAGACTTCTCACCTTGCGTAAAGAGAACTTGTGTGCTTCTTATCTTTAAATTATATGGGAACTCTTTAATAGAATGACCTAAAACTTGGTAGATGTCACATAATATCTTCTTGGCACAATTCATTTTAATGTGGCCCTTGTTCTTTCATTTTGTACATGCTATAGTTCAGTGTTTTCCTTGGTGACCTCTTTCTCTTCTTTCAACTCTTTCATCATTTTCAACATTTCTCTCTCGGAGGCTTGTACCATTTTGGATTTTTTATCATTACTTTCCTTACAACTATCTTCTTTGTTTGTTTTTCTCTTTCCTCGAGAGGATGTCTTTTCCTTACTCTCAGTGTCCATCACTCAATTTTAAGCATTGCCATAGGAGGAGGGGGTACGACTTTGATTTTTTCCTTAATGAAGGGATTAACCCTTCAATAAACCACCCCTTCTTCAATCCATCTATCAACTGATTTTCCAACTTCACCAATAGTTCTTTGATCCTATGATTGTAAGCTCGCACAATTTAATGCTTTCCTTGTTTGGTATTGTATATCTATGCTACTATTTTGTTATCATCTCTCAAGTGTTTGAATTCCTCTTAAAATCCTCTTTTGAATGCATCCCATGTAGCTTTATTTGCTATGTCTAACTTTGTGTACTAGTCTAGAGCTATGCCTCTAAGAGTTTTTGGAAATGCCCTCAAATAGCAAGCTCTATCATTCTGGCCATTTTTTGCTAGATTTTCTCACATGTCTTGCAATGCCTCACAAGATCCTTTGATCCATTCCTTGTGAATTTTGGAATTTTTCACCTATCTACATTAATACTTGTAGGGGGAGACCATTTTGCTTCATGGTTGCACCCTTTTGATAATAAATTAATTGGAGAGTCTTAATTTGTAAGTACTAGTGCTTTCCTTGCACCATGGACATGCCAAAATCATTCACTTGTCCCTCTTCAAGGTTTCTCACTCTTAGGTTTCCTTTGGGTTCCTTTCTATGCTCCCTTTGTCCTCGGGTTATTGGATTTGATCTTCCAATATTTGGCTCTTTCATAAGTATCAAGTCTTCAATCTAGCATATGGTGTTCTTGTACATCTCTATCAGACCATCAGTAGGTTATCCCTTGCCTTCCCCTTCAACCAACTTTGATGGTACAAATGGCTCTCCAGTGACAAGGTTGATAGGTTCTCCCTCGTCTCCCCCTTCATCCGACGTCTATAGTATAGATGGTTTTTCCACTTGGTCGACAAGGTCAATGCATCCTTCATCGGGGAGTGGTAGATGTTGTCTATTTCTTCCCACTCACCAGGTTCATATTCTCTCATGTTGTGAAAGTTTTCCTTTCTTCTTGACTATAAAATCTACTTATGCTTCGACTTTTACTCTTGGGTGGACTCAAGATTTTGGTTAGAAACCCTTCACCTTCTTTAACTTCACCCTTTAATCATCTTATTCATTCTCTTTGTTCCCTTAGTCTTAGGGACCTTCTAATCTTTTTATCTAGTGATTCATGACTACTTTGTATTTGTTTCCCATCTTTATTCAAGTTGAAGGTATTTATTCTTTAGAGTGTGTCAGGTCACACTATTTTTCTTCCCTTCGATTCTATTCTTCCTATCATTGTTGTATTTATTTCTAACGTTGTTCTCATTCCTTCTCCTCACAAAGGTCTTATAAGATGACAAGGTGTCGAGCAAGTAGTCTTGGTAATTAGTTCAAACAATTATCTACTTCATCGTTCACTTGCAAATTATCCCAAATCTCATCTTGAGGGATTTGCGTCATGATGAATTCCCTTCGGACATACTCCACCATAAATATATCTCACAAATTTACAAGATCTTGCATGATTTGATCTTCTCTTTCTTTGTTTGATTCTATAGGTTCTTCTATTGGCTTTCCCATTTAGTTTTCCATTTTCCTAGCTTCCATATTTAACTAGAGTTCTTATAGGAAATGATGCCAAATGTTTACTATCAGCTCTACTTGAAGGATTATAGTTTAGAGAAAATAATAAATTATGTATGAAACAATTCATAAAAACAATTCAAAAAGATATTTCTCTTCATTCATAAATATTTACAAAATATTCAGGATATTAATGCCTACGGTCCTCGATCATGTGTATAATTATAATATTTATAGGATGACTAATGGAGCTGTTGAAAACTACCAACCACTGGCCACTAGCCGTATTAAAATTAGGGAACTACTTGTTGATTACAACAAAACTAATGTGATTATTTATTGACTACATATATCATTTTATTATTATTATTTTCCTATAATATATGTATTATCTTCATTTATCTTGTATGTTCCTTATGTATTAGAACACTTTGGATCCATTCCAATAGGATCATAATCATGGATAGGTAAAAGAGGATTAAATAATCTCATTGGGTGAATATTAAGAATTCCTTCCTCTAGGATCATGATTTTGCATGTATTGAATAACATTCTTACTATGCAAAAGGCCTATTAAAATTATTATTGGGAATTCTATTGTGAGATTTAATGAGTGACGAGGAAGATATAGTAGTTTGATCATCAATGGCTTGGTCACCATTCTCAAATGATTTGTATAGGTATTTAAAGATATGAAAACAGAGTTCTTAATTTATTTTTATATTATGTGTTTATTCATGTTACAAAATATGCCAAGTGTATGAGGCATCATGATATTCATGCATACTATGGTCACACAAAATGCAATGCATGTGATGAGAAGTTATATAATTTTTTATAATAAAATTATTATTGACTTATAAAAATAATATATATTTAGAAAGTATGGATGAATCCATAACACATCTTAAAAAATTTCCACTTGAGGTTTACATATTAGAATTGGTATGAATACAAACTCTAGGGAAATATTTTAAAGTAAAGTAATCTATGAGAGTATATGTGATAAAGAATTCGTATGTCGTTTAATAAAAATCAAGTGAGACAAATTGTGCTCTTCAATTCAATTATCTGTAAATTTATTCAATAGGAATATATTATCATATATATGTTCAAACTATAAAGATAAAAATATCTAACATGTACATGAACATAGCCATTTTCACTAAATGCATCTAGCATAAGTTATTTAATAATGTGTGCATTAGAAATAATATCAACAAATTTATCATAAAACTACGAATCTTCATCAATAACATCCTTGAGGCTATCATGGGTTGCTTGAGAAATATGTCATCATTAATTGGTGGTATAACACCATGTGAGGGTAAATACATAATTTAAGACCTTATCAATAAAAATATCATGAAAAAAAAAGAAAAATGTTCAATAATAAATCATCATCACTTGTCATATAATAAGCATAATTTTCATGAATCTCACGAATTGGTGAATTTAAAGCATCTAAAGGAGAAAGAAAAATAATGACAAGATCCTAAATTAAATACATAACCATATAATGTATTCATGTGGAACATACACCATCATTTTTATAGTAAAAAGTTGTTAAAGATAAACAAATGAAATTTACAAGGCTATAGAAACACATTGAAATTTTTGATATATAAATATAATCGATAACAATTTATAAAAATAATAAAATTCAAAAAATTATAAATGTAAAAAAGAAAAGAATAAAAACTTGCGTATTGTTAAATCTTGTAAATTCACCATACAAAAAAATAAAACACCCTATAATTATCTAAATCTAATCTAATAATCAAATAAAATAACAAATATAATTTAAAAAACCATAACAATAAAATAATTTTACACAAAACAAAACAATTTAAATACTAAAACACTAATAGGAGAGAGGACCCACTAGTTGAGCACCCTAACTTCGCGCTTCTCAAAATCTTACGTGGAAATTTCGAATCAATCCCAATTTTTTTACAACAGCGTACTTGGCAAGTCCCTTGCTTATAACTAAGGTTTCAGGGTCACATCATCAAATATGATGCCACATCATGTTTTTTGTCAAGGTGTCCAAAAAAGCCCAAAAAAAAGTGAGATCGTTACTTGTGCATCTACATCATGTTTTATTGGGCGCTGATGTAGCATCACATGATTTGTTGCTTTTTAGATCTAAGGAATACATTTCATTTAACTATGGGTAGTAATCATCAATACTAACAACTTTAAAGTCACAACTATTGGACCAATATTGTTAAAAATATTGGGCATTATATAAACATATCACAACTATTGGAATGTGCTCTAGTATTGGGTCCTTTCCCCTAATGAAATGAACAAAAGTAAATGTAAATAAATAAATAAAGACTTGAAGACAAAGATATGATTTCTTTGTTGAGTACCTAATTGACTTTGTGACAAGGGAATGGTGGAGACAAAATGACACTTTGTTATGGAGTGTTCAACGTATAAAGATATCCAGGTTAGTTATAAGGATGTCTGACACGTTGATAACTTAAGTATCTTGTTTGAAGAGACAAGATTGATCAAAATTGCAAACTACATCAAAATCCACTACAAAAAAAACTGATCTGAAACGAAAATCACAAATTCCCATAAATTCTTGTAACCTCGAACGTTATTAAAGTATTTCATTTTATTTCATTTCATTTCAAAGATGGTACAAGACTTTTGAGGAGGCTTTCACACGGTGAAGATGCTTGTGAACGCGCTTCGTCTATCCATTTTACACGTTTGCTCTACCTAGTTTTTTCACCTTTTATTCAGACCCCACTTCTCTTTCTTCTCATTTTAACACGTTACACTTCTTTCCTGCACTTTTCCCCAACGAGTATTATCCACTCATTCTCTCTGCGCATTTTCTTATGTATTTAATGTTAATTATGTACAAAGAAAAAATTATATTATTATTGATTGATTTATGAATTTGGTAGTGTAGAGAGAATATGGATAGTTTAATTTTCATGCGAGAATTTTTATTTTTAAACTGTTTATTGTTTTTTTCTTATATGTGATTTTAATTATTTTTAAAAATATTAGTATTTAATATTTGAATAATTTTTTATTTATTTTTTTACTTTTATTTTAATAAGTGTAACAAATAGTATATATTTATATATTATTTTTAAAAATTTCATTTATAGAGATTAATATATATTGTATTAAATAATAATTATGCATGGATAAAATATATTTTAGTATTAATTTATGAATTTGATATTGTAGGAAAATTATAATATAGAGTTTTTTAAATTTTAGTTCATTATATGTATATAGAAAGTTTACTTTTATTTAATTTTTAATTTTGTTATGTAATTTATAGTTTTATATTTGAATAATATATTATTTATTATTTTGGTTATTCTTTTGTTTTGATTTTACTTTGAAAATTGCAATAAATATTAAATGCTTATATGTTACTTTTTAAGAATTTTAGCTATAGATATTGATATATATTTTTTTAAAATTGGTATCTTCACATATAAAAAATAAATATTAACATTTTTCCTTTCTATTGTCATTGTAGGTGACACTTCTTAATGTAAACAAAATAGTCAAGTCAAACTGATTAATAAATCAAATTTAGATAAAAATTTGAGTAATTGAAGGATATATTTTGTTTTTTTGTTTTTTGATACTATGACAATTTTGACTTTCTATATAATTAACGTATTGTGATAGAGAATCAAACTTAGATATAAAAATATAGATAAGTGTTTAAGAATATGCAATGAATTTATCTTGATATATATCCTACTATCAATTGGGTTTCATTGTGTGGCCTAGTCTAACACTATGCCTTGTTATAGAGATTAGTCCATGTGATGTAGTTAGAACCTCTTTCACATATAGGGTCTTCTCAATCTACTTACTTTTGCATTTGGTTTATCTTTGAATAAGGGGTTCTTAGATGATTAGTGGGGAATGCTTTAAGATGGGTAGAATAATTTTTGGCTTAAGTCCTTAGATAATAGCAAGAAAAAATCATCTAGAGAAAATCTAGTGGTCTTCACTTCTTGCAAAAAGAGAACATCAAGAGCTAGTTACTTCTGATAAATATTTTGCACTAAAAAATTGTAGGAAATAAAATTCATTGCGTGGAATCAAACATTAAGTTATCACTATTTGAATCCTAGAGAGAGGAATGACAATTCTACAAAAAAATTAAAGTGAAACTACCCATCTGAATATTGGAAATACATATTATTCAATTCTAAATAGCATACTCTCCCTCTTCTAGCCACCTAGTAGGGAAATGAGACTACTTCAGAGGCCTAGGAGATGAGGGAGATGTAATACACTCTTTTAGCTAAGAACATAAAATCATCAATAGGTGAGGCACTCAAGAAAATATTAGCTTATAAGAGATCTCAATTGAGGGTGAGATAACTTCTTTCACCTTCTTTGAAGGGTGCAAAATAGTACCAAGCTACACTTTTGTAGTTGAATGATCTAAAGTGGCTTGAGATTTATCCTATTAATAACCAAGACCAACACTTTTACTTTATATTGATAGATCATTGTTCATTTATCCTCAAATTTTGATGACATGGGAAACATTGCAGACCAAGAAATATTGACTAATCAAGGATGTGATTTTGGCACAAGGAGCTTCCAAATGACAATATTTAATTTTGTGCTTTATGGATTAACATTGAAAAATGTGTTGGTTAGATTAAGGTAAAACACACATTGGGTGTGAAAAATGTTACCAATTTAAAATTCTAAAAATTCTTTAGGATCATTGATGGAGTCAATCTCAACACAAGAACACTAATGTGGATGAGTCTGATAAAATTTATCAAGCTTATCACAAATGATATTCCCTACGGAGGTGGCAATAGTATGTGAAAATTTCTAGCATGGAAGGAGTAAACTCAAGAAGTTGAGCCAAAATAGAACATGAAGTTTCTTCTTATCTAATATAGATCAAGATCTCATACATTTGTGATCTAGGACTTAAAGACCAATAAAAGACACAAACATAGCAAGGAACATGTTAAAGTATAACATTAACATGGCTAGCCTCAATGAAACATAAAGAAACCCTTTAGTGAGGTTCTTGATGGTTTAAAGATTAACCCCATTATGCGGTCCATTCTTAGTTGTCCTAGTCCTAGAGCATGCTTTTAGGGGGAGTGCGTCCAACAAAATACTATACTAAAATGAAATTATCAAGTAATTTACAAGAATTATCAAACTCAACAATGAATAAAAATACAACCACAAAATGTGCACATTGTCAAATACCTTCAAGACAAATTTTTAGGATTTTTTGTTTGACGAAGCCATTGTATAAAGTCATCAAACTATCAACACCAAAATGAACTAGTAGATTGAAATAGTCTCATTTCCCTACTAGGTGGCTAGAAGAGTGATGCAGGAGCATCCCTGGTTGCAAGCAATCTTGCATCAACCAAAATATCTACATTCATGTTTTCTTGCATTTCAATAGTTAGTTGTCAAGACCCAGTCTTAGTATTTCATGTCGCATTATATTGCATTATTACATTAGAGCTTACAGAGTAGGATATATGATCTTCATGGAAACATCTACATATCCAAAATTCAAGTGTTTTGGAGATTCCAGTATGAAGTTATCGCTAACAAAATATCAGTTGTAATTGGACAAAGAGCATTCACAAATCAGCCTTGGCTTTTCAAGTGTGCAGACCCATTCCGTGACTTGCGGAGCTCAAGAAACCATTTCATAAGGATGCACATTCATTGAGGAACCTTTGTTCTGATCCGCATCATGTTTGTCCGGTGATCAAGGGAAAATCATATGTTTTGGCCAACCTTCACACATTTCATCAACTTTGGGGTTTGAGACCTCTTGAGGCCAACACAGACCTTTTTTGGAGCTGGGAAATGATATATATAAGCATTGTGTAGTTGCATTAGGTAGTAAGCTATTAATAGAGAGATTATGGTTCACATTGTATTTTCTAGGCTTAGCGTCATATCTTTCTGTAATCTATAAGTCGGAACGCAAGGCATGTTGCCAATGAATAATTGATCATTATATATACATGTTTGATTGTTATTTCAATTCTTTGAGTTTCTGTTATGTTTACTCTTGCTGCAAGGTTGGACAGTCCTATTCCTGGACCCTCCACCCTTGACTACAGCAAAGAGGGAGAGTATGCTATTTAGAATTGAATAATACACATTTCCAATATTCAGTTGGGTAGTTTCACTTTAGAAATTTTATAGAATCGCCATTCCTCTCTCTAGCATTCAAATGGTGATAAAATGTTGTTTGATTCCACACAATGAATTTTATCTCCTACAACTTTTTAGTGTAAAATATTTGTCGAAAGTAACTAGCTCTAGATGTTCTCTTCTTGCAAGAAGTGAAGACTACTAGATTTTCTCTAGATGATTTTTTTCTCGTTATTATCTAAGGACTTAAGCCAAAAATTATTCTAGCCATCTTAAAGCATGCCTCACTAATCATCTAAGAACCCCTTAATCAAAGATAAGACCAAATGCAAAAGTAAGTAAATTGAGAAGACCCAAAGTGAAAGAGGTTCTAGCTACATCACATGGACTAATCTCTATAACACTTGCATAGTGTTAGACTAGGCCACACATTGAAACCTAATTGATAGTAGGATATATATCAAGATAAATTTATCACATATTCTTAAACACTTATCTATATTTTTATATTTATGTTTGATTCTCTATCATAATACATCAATTATCTAGAAAGTAAAAATTGTCATAGTATCCATAAACAAAAAATAAAATCTATCCTTCAATTACTCAAATTTTTATCTAAATTTGATTTATTAATCATTTTGACTTGAATATTTTGTTTACATTTAGAAGTGTCACCTACAATGACAATAGAAAGGAAAAATGTTAATATTTATTTTTTAAATGTGAAGATACCAATTTTTAAAAAATATATATCAATGTCTATACCTAAAATTCTTAAAAAGTAACATATAAAAATTTAATATCAAAAGAATGAGGAAAATAATAAATAATTTATTATTAAAAAATAAAACTATAAATTACACAACAAAAATTAAAAATTAAATAAAAGAAAACTTTATATATATATAATAAACTAAAATTCAAGAAAACTCTATATTTTAATTTTCCTACAATACCAAAGTCATAAATCAGTAATAAAATATATTTTATCTATACATAATTATTATTTAATACAATATATATTAATCTCTATAAATGAAAATTTAAAAACAATATATAGATATATAATATTTTCTATTCTTATTAAAATAAAAATAAAATAAAAAATTACTCAAATATTAAATACTAATATTTTTAAAAATAATTAAAATTACATATAAGATAAAAACAATAAATAATTTAAAAATAAAAATTCTCACATGAAACTAACAAATTCATAAATCAATCAATAATAATATATTTTTTTTCTCTCCACATAATTAACATTAAATACCATAAGAAATGTTCATTGGAGAGTTCAAAATAAGAGATGTGATGTAAAACCAATTTGCAGAGTTAAATGGTTGCTGGTAATTAGGGTGGTGTTGGTGACTTGTCTGGTTTTTTGGTTCTCGTCTTGCTTTTCTCGGTTGCCTCGAACTTGAGATATATACATTTTGTATTTTGCATGTGCGGGTAATCCTATGTTTTTCTTCTCCTTACGCTACTATTTCATGCTTCGGGAACTATAGGGAGCTCTAGTTCTCCTTTTTCTTCTCTTTACGCTACTATTTCATGCTTCGGAAATTATAGGGAGCTCTAGTTCTCCTCGTTTAGCTTTTTTTGACGGACTGTTGGATTTCTCTGGAAAATTTCCTGCTCAGCAGACATTTGTAAATCTCTCTTTTATCTATAAAATTATCACCTTACGGATCAAAAAAAAAAAAAAAGATGTGATGTAAAACACAATTAATAACAATTCAATGCCATTCTATGTATGGAGATGACGGGATGGTACAAATCCAATGTGGATGGAAGCAAACAGTCACCGTACCAATTCAATGTGGGTGGAAACGGAAACAAGAAAGGGGCAGCTGCAAAGAGGGGCCCACTCACTAATTTCTTCCAAAGACCCAAAAATTTCTTCTTTCCAGGCGCTCTGTGCACACATATGGCTTGCCATCACACGAGCTCGAGGACTTTTGCCCACGGAAGAAACCACCTTCAAACTTCCAGTTAATTGCCGACCCAGAATAGTTCCTCCATTACCTTCTTCCTACTTCGGCAATGCCATCCAAATGGTGGGCGCGTGCATTACAGCAGGAGAGCTTGTTGGCAGTGGCATGGGTCATGCAGCAGACTTACTGCACCGCATCATTTCAGGGCACCAAGATGCTAACATTAGAGCCGAATTGGGAAAAGCTCCAACTCTTATTGAAATAGACAAGTTTATTCCTAAAAACTGTGTCTCCATAGGGAGCTCTGCCAGATTTCCAATGTATGAAAATGATTTTGGATGGGGAAGACCAGTCGGGGTGAGAAGCGGATGGACAAATAAGTTCGATGGAAAGATGTCTGCGTATCCTGGGCGCGAGGGGGATGAAATGAAATGAAATGAAAATGAAATGAAAAATTTTAATGACGTCCACGAGGCCAAAGAAGCCTAAGGGACCCAAGACCAGCACAAGAGCCACCCATAAAAGGCCCTAAGCAGATTGTAAACTCCGTTCAAGATCAGCCCTCCTGCAGTGAATTTTGATGATGAAGTTTGCAACTTTGTCTAACCTTGATTCTTCAAACAGAGTATTTAAATTATCGACCTGCACGGTGACCCCATAACTAGCCCGGATGTCTTTATACACTGAACACTCCATGGTGAAATGCCATTCCGTCTCCACCATACCCATGTTACCATGGGAAGTGTAGATATAGAGATTTGTCTCCTTCCCCAAACCATGAGCGCTTTGGAGTCTGATGCAGATTTTCTTTTCCCATATTCTTATTGAGTTCATTGGGTATTTTATACTACAATGGCCAGCTTATTTATGGTGAAAGCTAAGTTTCATATTTAATTGTATCATGTTTTATATAAAACGCGTCATATATTATGATTTAGGATTGTTGAAGTTTATATATTATAGAATGATATGTTTCATAAATGTGAGTCCTGATAGTTGGAAGTATTATCGTCCAGGCAATACAATTAGTTGATGTATTTGTTACTAGAATATATGTCATAATTTTGAATCATGTTAGTTTACATAATGACGTAGTGTATTTTTCAACATAAATAAAATATATTCTAAGTATTGATGAAAGTGTTGATTATATGAAAGTGCAAACTATATCTTAGAAAATAATGGTAGGTAGACATTGGTATGTCCATGCATGTAAGACATATAAAAATAATGTAAAATAATTGTCTTAGGAATGTCCATAGATTTTATATTTTTCAACACACTTAAAAATTATTCTAAATATTAATGAAAGTATTGACTAAACATAAGTACTGACCATATCTTAGAAAATCATGATAGGTAGGTGCTGATATGTCTTTCCATGTGAGGCATATAAAAGAATGTAAAATAAATGTCTTAGGCATGCTCATAGGTATTATATTTTTAACACTTGAAAAATATTCTAAGTATTGATGAAAATGTTGTCTATATCTTAGAAAATCAATATATTATGGTGTTGGTATGCCCATACATGTGAGGGACTTAAAATCATGTAAATTAAATGTTTTAGGCAAGCCCATAAGTACATGTAGTATGGAGCTCCAATTCATAGGTGTTTAATTTTTAATAATTTCTCTAGTAACAAATTTTAAAGATGTAAAACTTTATTTCGTCACTCGAGCAAATAAAAATACGAAAGCTAGAGCACTTAATAAAGAAACTATGCAAGAAAATAACAATATGAAAGTTAGAACACTTAATAAAAATCTATGCAATATAGTATCATTTTTATTTTATTTTTAAAAAAAATTTAATATTACAATTTGTGTGTGTGTAGTATTGAAACAATGTAGTAGAATAATAGAAATAAATAATAAAGAGGAACAAAGGGTTGAAAACATACACATGCCAATATGAACAAATAAGTGTCAAAAAAACAACTACAATATAAAGTTTTAAAAACAAGTCTATGACAACACAAAGACTTAAAAATAAAACCACAATTTTGACACCAAAAAATACACAAACTTACCATTGCAACAATTATAGAATTGAAATATTAAAATTTTTTCCCATATTTTCATACACAAACAAATAAATATTATGATATTTACACTTGAAATATTCAAGAAAATCTATATAACCTCTAGTATAACATATATAACTTGTATTGATATACCATTGTTGATGGGAATTCTATCTCAATTTGTTCCTAAGAATCAATAAAATAGGAAAAAAGAGTGTGCCACCCTAAGAGCCAAAATTATTTTGAGCATCAAATCTCAATATCAAATCCACTAATAACCACCTTTGAAAGGAAGTTCTGATGCCAGAGATTGAGATAGAAATTAAAAATATGAGGTCAATCCAAATGTAGGAATCCCCACTAAATAATGAACTTCATTCCCACTTTGCTAATACTTAACATTGATGATGAATAGTAGATCATAATTCCTTATGCTGACATATAAATCTTTCAAGAAATAGCCTTAGTAGAATACAATATAGCCATCTTAAGAAAAAAATACCATCCACATGACAAGAAAGCATAAAGGTTAATCAATAGGAGGATCTAAGATTTCCTTGTAATGACTTTGTTTCTTGTTGCAAAAGAAGTGTATTTCTAAGAAACATTTAAGTTGTTTTGTTGAATCGTGTAGGAAGAGATAAACCTTGAAGATGATTGATTTGAGACTTTATTTGGTATTTTTAGAAAAAATATTTAATTTTCTTTAACAATCCTAGTAGTTAAAAATATTAGAGTATTTTCTTGTGATTTCAATTGTTAAGTAAATAATTGCATTAGAAATAATAGCTATACATATTAGTTTCTATATATATGTAGAAGAATGAAGGTCTCACATACACCAACAATATTATTCATCATCCCAAATCTTAGAAGTGTTTCTTTTCAATTCAAATAATGACAAAAAAGAGAAGGTTTAAAAAGAAATTGAGAGGTAGGAATTAAGGGGGGAGAAATATTAGAAGGATAAGTATATACACTTCCTTATAGTGAATTCATAAACTAAACCTCCTTCTTTTGGACAATAGAAACATGTACTTATCTTATTTAAATATGATATAGGTTGTTTCATTTCTAACTTTAGACCTAAGATTTTATTACTCTATAGTAAAGGCTTCTTTGATTTAATTTCCACAACTCTTAGATTAACTATTAGGCTAGAAAGTTTGTCCAAATTTTATTTATACCAAATGAATCTACCTAGGTAAGCAACAATTTCTTTCAAGAAGGGAAAAAATTCCATATTTAAATATAGTAGTTTTATCCACATGGGATAATGCAAATTAGGTGGACCTTTTATATGGAACTCAAATATTAAATAGTAATATTTTTAAAAATAATTAAAATTACATATAAGAAAAAAATAATAAATAATTTAAAAATAAAAATTCTCACATGAAACTACCAAATTCATAAATCAATCAATAATAATATACTTTTTTCTCTCTACATAATTAACATTAAATACCATAAGAAATGTTCTTTGGAAAGTTCAAAATAAGAGATGTGAAGTAAAACACAATTAACAATTCAATGCCATTATATGTATGGAGCTGACGGGATGGTACAAATTCAATGTGGATGGAAACAAACAGTCATCGTACCAATTCAACGCAGGTGGAAACAGAAACGAGAAAGGGGCAACTATAAAGAGGGGCCCACACACTAAGCTGATAGCTTAGTGTGTGATGTTTAAGCTAGGCCAAGAGGGAGGAAACTCTTAGCTTACCCTATCAAGCATTTCAAATACCAAGTCGCTTTTATCAACATTCTTCTTTGTTTCTATTTGTATCTGATGGCAACCCCTTCTAACCCCACGAGATCTGCTTTTGATGGCCCACCAATCCGCACACCTGCTGCTGAATCCTCATCCAGAATGAAACATCTTCCCTATGATGTCTTTATAAATCATCATGGAGGAGATGTTAAACAGACAGTGGCAAACACTATCCATGAGAAGTCAGATGCTACTGGACTGAGGGTTTTTTTGGACAAAAATTAGCTGAAGCATGGGGATTTTTTCCCTAGAGCTTCAAAACAAGCAACGGTCTCTATTATGATTTCCTTGTTAGCATTCCTATCAACATGGACTTGCTTCTTTATCCTTTTGTCTAGTGTGTCCTAGTAGACATGATCAAAATATGAGAAATCCAATTTACAGGATGGCTTCCTCCTCTTCCTACCCAGTTGATTCTCAAGTCAAGATGATTCTCAACTAATCTCATTGGAAGGATTAGTGCTAGTCATAGGAAATCCTGATGAGTGTGAATGTGTGGAAGCACTGCTACATGGCCTGGTGAGTCTAATTCCAAGTCAATGTGAATCAAAATTGGAGATTGCTATGGTGTTGGTGATGGCATGGGAGGATGTATGTTTGCTTCTTGCATGTTATCATCTAAATTTTTGGCAACTTCCATATGTTGTTCTTGCTAGTCTAAGACAGTAACTAATGTTTTTCCTTTTGAATTCCCAGATACTTTGCTTCCCATAGGAGGATTACTCCTTTTCTTTTGTTTAGGATTTTTCTTCAATGTGGAAGGCAATGAAACATCCACCAGTGGCAGCTTTGTATTTGGCATAACTGCCCTCCTCATCTTCTTGCTTTCCAAGTAGAGTATGTTGTTATTGACAACCCTGCTTGACCTTTCCTTTACAGATGTGAATTCCTTAGCAAACCAATAGACAACTGGAAGTGGTTGTGTATCAACCTATTCTCTGAAATTGGAGGAAGTACATCCCCATCATCATCTGGCAACCCTCCCACATACTCTGACATGAAGATAGAAATCTGTGAGAGAGTGAACCTATTGTAGCTGCGCCTGCACACCTTGAACTCATCCTCATAGTTGACCCAATATTCCTCCATAGAAGACTTATGACAAGAGCGACCACCAAGGCGTATTGAGTAATAACCCCAAGGGTCATATGAGTGCCTCTCAACAAGGTACTTAAGATTAAATCTTTCTAACTCATGGCCCATAGCCTTTGCATCAAATGATGTCTTGCACCTGTAAATACTCATCTGTAATGGAAAATTGGCAACTGGCTTGTGCTTTTTTTACAGATGCGAGTGAACATCATACAATTGCCTTAGAAACTCCTTACAAACCACCCTATCAGAAGGATAGCAGGGTAGCATGGCTAGATGACCTGTATATCTATAGACATAGATGTAGGTATAGGTGGGAATTGAATGAACCAATCCTCCCATTCTACCATTGCTACTTTGGCTTTCGATAAGATACATACATGTAACTGACGGTCTAGGTTCCTCACTGTGTACATCAAAAATGCCTCCTGCACATGCTTGTAGTGTCATTCTGACTTTGTGAACTCAAGTTGATCGTAATATTGATGAACTTTTTGTACACTAAGAATTCCCATAGTGTTCAACCCTCTAAACTAACCCTAGAATGCAATCAATTACACGAGGTAGGAACACATGTGAAACTCCTGAGCAACCAAGAAGTTGGTCATTTGCTTGTGGAGTACGTCGCTAATCAAAGAGGCCTAGTCATAATGCTCCCTTCTGTAAATGACCTGAGTCATGATGTAATACATCTAGGGTTGAAATTTATGAGCATCTATATGACCAGAAATGTGATTAAGAAGGGTAATTAAAACCGCGTACTCATCTTTGAATTCACTATGACCCACATTCTTTGGAAAACTTTAACTTTCTTTTGTTTTAGCCGCCTTTCTACCATTTTATTCTAACATTTGTCCTTATCAATAGTGAATGCATTCTCACACTGATCCATGGTAATGACCAAACTATCTGGATGTTGGGGAATACCAAAACACTTCTCAATGTCCTTGGGCTTGAGACTGCAAATCACTCGTCCATCGACTACCTAAATTTCTTGAGTAGTAGAATTGTAATGCTTTACACAAGACATCACAAATTCTATGCATTGTACTGAGATAGGAAGTGAAGCCACCTCTAGCAACCTAGATTCTTTGATGGTCTAAAGTGTAATCTAGTTCAAATTTGACGCATTCAAATCAACCTCTAGATAGACCTGATGTAAATCTGTGTCAGCAGTTTTGATGAAATCATGAATTAAGACCGACTTGGTCTTGAATCTAGTCTGTGTGTATTTCATTTTGAAAAACTCACCCATTGACTATAAACACAGCTATGTTATGACAACTTTCTTCGAAAAGCTAAAATGTTTCCTAGTGAGGCTAAAAATACTCTGTCGGGGGGCAATTTTCACAAAAAATTCTAAGACATGGGTTTTGTAGAGAAAATGATTCTAAGCAAACCAACAACATCAGAAATTTCAAAAAAAATGCCATTTAGCTTGATATGCAAAGACTTTTCAGTTGAGAACTACAGGGGTTTTAGGGTTTCCAAAAGCAACTTTTACCGATAAAAACTGAAACATGGGTTTTGTGTAGAAGATGTTTCTAAGCCAACCTAGATCCTCCATTTTTCAAAATACCGACTTTTCCTCTACCATGAAAAGAAATTTCTAGAAAAAGCAAAGCTTCAAAAATGGAAGCTCTGAAGCAAATTTTCCTAAAAAATTCTAACACATGGGTTTTGTAGAGAAAGTCATGCACAACACACCCAGATGATCAAGATTGTATACTTGGACGCGCGAGAGAAAACCTAAGACAAGGATAGAATAAAATGGAAGAGAGAAGATAAAAGTTATATTCTACCTCTGCCTATCCTTGAATGAAGTCTGTTGAATAATCTAGACTTGTATCTACAAAGAAATCTAAAAAAAATGCTTGCAGCGCCTTCAAAACATGCTTGCACAAGAGAAAACGTGTTTGCACTCAACCTGCTGTGAGAATAATGGATGCCTCTATGCATATTTAAAGAATTTTGAGGGTTTAGGCATCACATTTAGGAGATAATCCTAAATTTGAAACAAAATATTCTAATTGGACCCCACTTCGTTAAACAAAAATTGACTCTGAGTCAGAAATAGGTGCCACCTCTTTATAGTTCGGTTTAACTCAACATGCAAAATTAACATTGAGTCTCAAAATAGGCACCACCTCTAAAATATTGAAGAAATACACCTTAAGCAAAATTAATTGGTGAAACTAAAGATTTTTATATTATTTTATTTAGTTAAACTAAGTTCCACCTTTCTAGGTTGGCTTGAAAATGCATGCTGATTCCAAAAAGTCAAACTTTGACTTTCGAAGCGCCCTCTTTCAAAGCTCAAGATATTTAGCTAACTTCCTATTTTTAAGCTTCTTGAAAATGTCACCACAGTCTTTGTTGGAATCTGATTTTCGAATGGTCGATTGATGTTGGAGATGAGCTAACCCATCCATTGCACAACTAGAACAAGTTTGATGACATGTTGTTGGGAGCTGCAAAAGCTAAAAACTGAGTATGATGCCTGAAAAACTAGGGCACCTTTTCCCAAAAGGGTGCATATGACACCAGACTTAGCCATTTTCCTGATTTTCCTCTCAGTGCTTCAATCTATCGCTGCCGGTGAATGATGACTCCTGTTGACTGGATGCTAGATCCATCACATGGCTGGAAGAATTCTACAAAGAATGACTGTATGTGAGGAGTCTGAAAGTTGGTTCAAGGCCCTCAAATGCAATGCCACCCCTGGCCTGCAGGGGTGCAATTACATCTTGATAATGATTTTGTAATTTGCAACTTTCACACGAACACTCTACTTTGACCCTCGCCACCGGGAGCTGGATTGATCTGATGTGCACACCGATGATCTCATCGTGAAGATGGAATAACTTGGAAGAAATATTCCTAGAAGCGACGAAGCTTGAAAACTACTCCTAAGACCTCTAGTAGAAGGGCGCCTTTTTCAAGGAAGTATGTAAATTCCATAGCCAATTTTTTGCTTGTGTTCATCCTTTAACATTTTTCACTCAGTCTTCATGTACGGGTGTTTGACTGATCCCGAGGGCTGACAGTTGGATTCATTGGATAGCTAGAAGGATTCTACACAAATATTATGAAGACGATAGCTGCCAAAAACTTCTTCTAGCTAGCCCAAAGGCTAGGCACCTCTGCTCTATAAAGGTACATTTTGATATTTTCACTTTTATTTTCCCTCCATTTTACATGCTTGCTGGAACAATTGCCACGGTCACTCAACATATCTTACAAACTTGCGAACAGGTGCATCACAGAGCTGGGTTGAATCAAAAGAGATCCCCTGGAAATGGATTTTGCAAATTCCATCATTTGACAGGTCTAATTCAAGGGCACCCTTGGGCTACAGGGGTGCATAAACTGCAAATTTGATTGTCTCTATGATATGTAAATTCTTGGTACCTTCTACTTCCGCCTTCATTTGCTAGAGTTTTACAACTCGGATGGACTCGCTTGATAGATTTTCGGAAAGCTGATAGAATCTCGAAGAGAATGAATGTATTTGCAACCAGAAACAACTAAATCTGAGCCTCCAAATTGAAGGGCACCCCTGGCCTGCAGGGGCGCAAATTTGCTCTGGAAGTGACAATTTCCTCAATTTTGCACTTCACGAACAATGTGACACCTGTTAAATTGACCATGTTGTAGTATTACTATCGTTGACCCGTATGCATGACTGTATTTCACCAATTTTACGTGTACAGACACTGCAAAGTTGACTTGCACAGTGATTGCACAAGCGTCTCCCACGTAGAAAGGCGTAGTATTTCCAAACTTAGAATATTTTTCCCATTTTCTGCCATATGAAAATCCCCCCATCGAAAAGCATCTTTTTCAACATCTTTCTTCAAAGAATCTTTTGCTTTGAGTTTCAGGCTGAGATTTTGACACTTATTACTGGCCAATTGCCATTGACGACCTCAGAGGTCCTAACTTTTCTCCTAAAAAAGTGAAAACTACCCACTAGCCTTAAACTGACTTTTAATTGAAACTGACTTCACCATTGTGATCATGATGTGAAATAAGCCAATCAAAATTAATTTCAGCCAATTTTGACAAATTTCAATTTTTAGGGTTATTTTGCCTAAAAATAGGGTGTTGAAACAATAATTTTCAAAATTTACCAATATCTTCTTAACAACAAACTGACTAAAAGCCCATACTTAATTTTCCTAAAAATTGAGTTTTGACCTCACTTTTAGAAGATTTAGACCATTTTAAGCAAAATGCTTTAATGAAGCAAAAAAAATCAGTATATAGATTTGTTGTCATTGATGTATAGTGTAAAGAGATAGTTGAGTAGGGAGATTGATGAAGATTGATGAGCATAGTAGTATATGGTGTTGTCATTGATGATAACCTATTGAATAGATGCAGAAGTGTTGTTCTGGAGAAGATCAAATGATTTGGATATTTTCCTTAGTCCAAGAGTGTAGTTCCAATGTTTAAATAACCAATATTTTGGTCCACATTGCTTTGCCATGGAAAATTTGGTTATGCCATTTTGAGGTAATGATGGTGTATGTTGGAAGACTCTAAATCCAAAAGTTTTGTGATATGATGTCCTTTGTAGTTAAATATAATAGTGATAGAGTATCAGTTTGGAAATACTAGTGTAATTGTGATAAAGTCTATGATTGGAATGCTCTGCATTCCATCACAAATGAACATTTTGGTATGTCGATTTATAGAAGTGTTTGAGGATTCCTATAGTATGGTTTCTCCAAGTGGCAAGTGTTTTGGTTGTTCGCATGTCAAGTTGTGAGTGAATAGTTAGTTTATACTATTGTTACTTCACAAGTGGTGCTAACCTAAGTATTTTGGATTATGCGGAGATGAGTAGAGTTTAGAGTGGAATTATGGGAATAATTATAGGTCATGCTGACCTATCTTAATGTGCTATACACATTTTTCCTCTCTGCAAGGTGGGTGCTGCCACAATAGTGGTTTACAATTTTTGGGAGATCCTGATTTTTGCTGAAATCACATATTTTTAGAAAATATAATGATTTAGGCCTTGAAATGTTCCATTTAAAGGATTCCAATTGAAGAGGGTTTTATCAGACCACCTTAGACCAAGCCCCCTTGGATAGAACCCTACTAGTTTTAAACCATACCTATAATGGAGTCTCCTTTACACCTATCAAAATGTTGATAAAAAATCACTTTTGATTTACCTTTTGGGGGATCAAATGAATTCATTTAATTTTTTTTAGTAATTATGTAGTCCCTATTCCAAAAAATTATAATTTTAATAGAATTTAATTTGATTATTATACTTATTTTTTATTTCTTGTGAATGTAGGTTTTTCACTACAAATCAAGCTCTTTATTCTGCACATGTGGAAAAATAACAGATTATCAATTTTTTTTAAAAAAATATGAGTGCACCAGATATTGAGGTCCTTGATCGAACAAAAAAATAAAATTTGAATTTCAATACATACAAAAAAAGTTACGTGTTATACGGTCGCGTTATGTCTAAATTGTAATTGGTTTGACTTCAAAACTTGATTAAAAAAAAAATTCAATAAAAAACTATCTAACCAAGTGGAAGCACTAGATATCAGAGTTGCAAATCTAAATTTGAAAGAATTAGAATTTTAACCTTCATGGAAAAAAAGTTGTGTTATACGGTGGGTGTCACTTTTTAAAAATGTTGTTTTCTAGAAAAAACTAGTTTTTGAGGGAGATGGAAAAAGAAGTGCAATTTGATTCCAAAAATTTTGAAAAAAATATATTTAGAATCTACAGACAAAATGTCATGAAACTCTAGTTTACATGGTTTAGCCGCTATAGGTGCCCGAAAGTGAATATTTAGTTAAAAAAAATTATTTCAGTGTCTAGTTTGGCCAAAAATTGTAAACCACTATTGTGGGATCACCCAGGTGTGTATGATTGAGTTTTGAGTCAACAAGTTACAAGGATGCACAATACATCAATTAGGTTGACCTAATTGATGCTTTGGTTGATTGTGATATATTATACAAGATTAAATTATTCTATGATAAAGTGTAAGAGAAGCAAAAGAATTAAGTGTGTGTGAGATTCAAAGTAGAGAAGTGTGATTTTTTTTTGAGGAAAAGAATGAAGTGTGTTAATTCAATGTTTTGAGCTTTAGTGGAACTACATCTTCAACATAGGTTAGATGCATTACTAATAGTTCATATTTGGTAGTGAGCCACCTTACTTCTATCTCTTTCTATTCTAGGTAGTGAGTACTTTGGCAGCGATCCATCGACAATGAACCTTTCTTTCCTTTGGATAATGAGTCCACCAATTGTATTAAACTTTGTAACTAGTTACAATATCTACATTGTGAGCTAATCCTCATCGTGGTTTTTCCATTTCTTTTTGGGTTTTCCACATAAATATGGTGTTCTTGTGTTCCTTGATGTGATGCATGCTTTCTATGTTCCTTTCCATTACTGCAAGCTTAATGTGATGCATTGAATGAAAGTTTAATTTATTAAGAATATTGATTCACCTCCCTCTCAGTATTTCAGGTGTTCAACAACTTGATCATTTTATCCCAGTTGAAGTTATGGGTTTGTGTATCATTCAACTTGGAAACTCCCTCCTTGTACTCCTCATACTTAGAAGGGAACTTGTGTTTTGTCATTGTGTAGTCTTCTTCTATCTCCTCAATTTGTATCATGTTGCAATTGTGTTGAAATAGTTCTTAGTCTTCAAGTTACAAGTTAATCCTCCATCCAATTTTGAGTCAGAAGCAACATCTTCACTCACTGCCTAGTTCTTTAGGTTAATTATGTACTTCCTACCTTTGTTTTCTATTGATAGAGTGTTTTTTTCCAATTGTGGTCTACCTCAATTTTTTTTATCCATCCCCTCCCTAATAATATTTTGTATGCTTTCTTTTTTAAGGGAATGACAACAAAATTTAATAAAATTTGATGTGTTCCAACCAATACCTTTTGTGCCATTAACATCCCCAAGGGTTTGATTCCTTGTTGATTAGATCCCATGAGTTGGAAGTTTGGTGGCTATAGATTAGGTTTCCCCAAGCACTTCCATGTGTCCTCTAGTAACAAATTCACTCTCTATCCTCCATCCGAAATTATGTTTTTCAAGATCATCCCCAAAATTTCCATATGTATAATGGTTAGTTTCCTTCCCATGTTGATCGCCAATATCATTGGGCTAATGAATTATTCTCCTTGTAGTGGTGGAGGTTCTATTATTATGTATTTTTCCATGCCTTCTTGATCTTTATTTTGGCCATTGACTATGATATTGGCAATTTCCACTCTTACTTGTGGCATGCTCTACAAGAGGCCTATTGACTATGATATTGGTAATTTCCACTCTTACTTGTGGCATGCTCTACAAGAGGCCTACTATTTATATGGGTATAATGGTTTGCAATAAATGCCTCACAATAGTTTTATCTAATTTAGAACTCGTAGAATTACCTTTTTTTTTCATTAGAACCCCTTCATTCATTTTCCATAACATGTTCTACTTCTACCCTTGCTTCTTAGAGTCTCTCTTTTTCTATAAGAGGGTATAGGTATACTGCCTTCTTAACTTATGCTTGGGTGATTGCTAAGACTATTATTCCTCCATGTCTAATATATTGATGATTTTCTTTTGATTTGGATAATTTGTATCCTCGTGGTTGTCTGGTTTGCACCATTTGCATAACATTCTGTAGACATCCAAATCTGGACAATTAATTTATCCAAATTTATCACTTTTCATCTAAACATCCTCTTATCCGAGTTAATTAAGTAATATTACTATTATTTAATTAATACCCTTAATTTTGCCAAATCTCTAAGGTATTTAATTAATAATTAAATACCTTACCCTCTTTAATCCCCTTTTCATCAAATGAATTAAATAAATATTTATATCATTTAATTCCCCACATGCTCATTTTCATCCAATCCTAATCCATTCTCATCCTCTCTCTGATTAAGGATGCACATGCCTAATCCTCTATCAAGATAAAAATACATCCCAACTTTGGCAAGCTGACTTCCAATCCACATTGCAACTCCTTAAATTATCCTCTCAATTGGCCAATCAGTCAAACCCTAATTAAAGACTCCCCACAACTCTCCCATCTCCCAAGGAACCTTTTAATTCCTTTTTATTCACCCCAGTTCTTCCCCATGTGAATTTTTAATCACATTTTATTCCTTCTAACTCTTCCATGCACCTCTGTAATATTTTGACTTGTCACATCGTTTCACATATAACCTCACCTTTGGGAACATTGTCTTATCCACCAGATTCTTCCAATCATTGTGAATTTTTAATTCACTTTTATTCACCCAAGATTCTTCCCATCTCTCAATGTACTTGGAAGGTACTTGTCCTTCCTCCACCTCATGTACCTTTTTGACACATCACCTACACATCATCCTATCTTTATCCACTTCACCCTCCACATGTCAAGATGTGAGGGCTTGTGGGTTCTCAACCCACCATAGCCCTCCATCTTGACCTTGTTGGATCAATCTTGACCGTTGAATTCTCTAGAGAATTCAAATTCTCTTATAAATACCCCCTCCTCAAGGGCATTTGAGAACACTTAATCATTTTGCAACTATATGCTGCCATTTTGTGCACTCGTCCAATTTTCAATTACATTCACTTGCATTTACATCCAAGCACATAGTAAAATCCTCCATTTTAGCCACATCAAGAGCCATCAAGGAGCACACATATCATTCTAAGCAAGGACCAATCAAAGGGATATCAACAACAAGGAAGGTAAAACCATTTGTCTTGTGCTATCTATTTTCCTTATTGTTTTGTCATTCTCTTTTGGCTAATCTTGAGGTGTCCTTGGTCTTTTATCATTCGTATCTTGAGTCATTTTATGCACTAGAATAGGATAAATTCCAAGGTATACATTTCTGGCACGCCCGGTGGGACCCACAAACGGGTTCCCATACTTTACGTTTGCTGTTGTTGAGGTTTTTGTAGGAACACCGTGAGAAGCAACATGCCTGCTTAATCGTTGTATGCAACCACCGTCTTACCCAAGCAGGTACCAATCAATGCCGAAACTGCCTTTTACTAACCTTCCTCGCATGTGGGCGCAGGTGCCCCACCTGGTCCTGGAACCCGCTTTTACTAACCTTCTGCAGAGCAATGGTGCCCACTCAGCCTGAACTACCTTTACTAACCTTTCCCAAGCAGAAGGCGGTGTGCCCACCGAAACTTATTTTTATTTACTAACTCTTTTCTCAGTATACGGAAACACGTCATTGAAATTTTACTTTTACTAACACTTTTCTCACAGTATGGGGGCGGTGTTCTTCACGCCATCGAAATTCTCCACTTTTACTAACATTTTTTGTAGAAGGGCATGCTATACCCAATGCCATCGAAATTTACCACTAACCTTTCTGCTGCATACGCAGTGCCCTCACTGGCTGAAATTCTCACTTTACTAACACCCTTCCACAGTATACGCATGCCCCCACCTCAAATTTAAAAATCACTTTGCTAACACTTCTCTCAGAGCATGCAGGCCCCACTTGGGCTGAAAAATCACTTTTTTGCTAACACTTTTCTGCAGAAGGGCGTGTGCACCCTCTTGGGCTGAAAATCACTTTTTTGCTAACACTTTTCTGCAGAAGGGCGTGTGCGCCCTCTTGGGCGAAAAATCACTTTTTTGCTAACACTTTTCTGCAGAAGTGCAATTGCGCCCTCCTGTTCACTGCAGAAGTGCAATTGCGCCCTCTTGGTCACTGCAGAAGTGCAACTGCACCCTCCTGTTCACTGCAGAAGTGCAATTGTGCCCTCCTGGTCACTGCAGAAGTGCAATTGTGCCTTCCTGTTCACTGCAGAAGTGCAATTGCGCCCTCCTATTCACTGCAGAAGTGCAATTGTGCCCTCCTATTCACTATAGAAGTGCAATTGCGCCCTCTTGTCACCGCAAAACAACATATTTTGGAAGGTAAAACTGTCATTTTAGTTTCATTTTTTATTGTTTTTAGGTATTACCCCCTAACACTGTTTCTTGCAAGGATATTGATGTTTTTGCTAACTTTTTGCAGCATATTCTCATGAAATTGATGGAAAAAGCGGGATAAAATATTTAATATTTGCTTGCAGGGCTATCCATTTGCTCAATCTTTTTTAAACTATCATTGTTGTTTGCATTAATCTAAGAACATAGTTTAATTAGATGGAGTAATATTCATTGCTTGTTGTGCTTGTCTTTTTGTGTTACCCAAAGGGAGCATTAGCTTGTTTTCGCTTTCCCCTTGCACTTCGTGTGAGCCTGGGGAGTAGTTGGAAGCGGTTAGTGCTTTCTTTATAGCGGGACCTGCTTGGGGATTTCATCACCCTAAGGGACGATTCCAACCACGCGTACCGACGGGGTATACAAAGGGGGGAGAGCAAAAGCTGTACCCCAATCCAGTCACGTCGTAATTGGCGGAGCGTTGAAACTAGGGTGATACCTAGATAGACGTGAAAAGTTGATCCGAACCCTTCAGTATCTCGCTGGGGTTCCCGACTCACGCTTGTGACGGGCTGGTGTTCACGGTTGTGCCTCATGTACCGAGAGTATATCAAGGACTCCCTAGATACCTTGTGCATTCTAGATTAAGACCACTTTGGCCATACCCTTAACACTAATCATAGGGTTGTATTTGCTTGAGAGTGTTTTCTTGTGAGAAACCAGTGAACTTTTGACGATTTGGCCTTATCATTATCATTTTAAAGTCCTTTCCATAGTCATTTGCATCAAACCAAGCCTTTGTTTTACCGCAAAAAGGCGGTTACGCCCCTGTTTTTACTGTAGAAAAGCGATTACGCCCCTGATTTACTGTAGAGGGGCAAATTTGCCCTTCTGAACACCTGAAATCACCCCATTTGGATCTTTTTGGCCTCTAAACCATCATTTAACCATTCCCAACCATTATCTCATCATCCCAAGCCTTCGTTTTGTCACTCTAAACCTCTAAAAACCTCCATTTGACTATTCTAAATCTCCATCTCGTCATTCCAAACTTTCGTTTAACCATTCTAAATCCCCATTCATTCTCCACAATCATCTTCAATCTACCTGTTCATTCTAATTTCCTCATATTCCATTCAAAAGTCCATACCCTCACCTAGTGAACATCATAAATTTTACCATTTACATCACCAAACACACTCATAATCAGCGCAGAAAGGCGGAAGCGCCCTCTGTTTTGCTGCAAAAAGGCGGAAGCGCCCCTGTTTTGCTGCAGAAAGGCAGAAGCGCCCCTGTTTTGCTGCAAAAAGGTGGAAGCACCCCTGTTTTGCTGTAGAAAGGCAGAAGCGCCCCTGTTTTTGCTGCAGAAAGGTGGAAGCGCCCCTGTTTTGCTGCAGAAAAGCAGAAGCGCCCCTGTTTTTGCTGCAGAAAGGCAGAAGCACCCCTGTTTTGCTGTAGAAAGGCGGAAGCACCCCTATTTTGCTGCAAAAAGGCAGAAGCGCCCCTGTTTTGTTGCAGAAAGGCGGAAGCGCCCCTGATTCACTACAAAAAACTGACTATGCCCCTTTAACTTCTCGGGGCCATCATTTTCAAACCGTGCATCGAATCGACTTCATCCAAAAACCAAAGTTGCTTAGTTTTTCAAGCTCTATTTGGTGGTGTCTTTTATTTCCTCCTATCAAGAATTTGATTATCCCGGGGTGGCCACGCCCCACATTGCGGGGTGGATACGCCCCTAACTTCCCGAGGCTGTCATTTACAAATCGTGCATCAGATCAACTTCATTCAAAAACCAAAATTGCTCAATTTTTCAAGCTCTATCTAGTGGTACCTTTTGTTTCTTCCTATCTAATCAAACCAATCCATTCCTCCAATCATCTAATCAACCCAAGCACACCAATCCTATTAGGTTCATCCAATCACAACTATCCAATCAACATCATCCAATCATCTGATCCTCTCCAATCAAATCAATCTAGTCCTTTAATAAAATTCATCCAATCATCTACCTAATCCAACCATTCATCTACCCAATCCAATCAAATCATCTACCTAATCCAACCATTCATCTACCCAATCCAATCAATCATTTCCCCCATCCAAATCCCTTGAACTTCATTTCGGGTTATTATCCAAATTGACCTAAGTGTCTGATCTGATCGTCCTCATCAACATTTGCTTAGGATTGTCATCCATCCTAAGCTAATCATCATCGTTGGCCCAATCAATTCACCTTCAATCTCAAGGTGGATTCGGTGCTACAATCATCCATTTATCTGATCAATCAGTATCCTAAGTCATCTAAGATAATCTCTGAACAGGATTTGTAGCCTCTTTCGTCATCTTATCCTATCCATCAGTCGATCTTATCAATCATCGATCGATCCAATGTAATCACATCACCTTCAACGCAATCAATCTACTTCCATCTCGAAGTAGATTCAGTGTCGCAATCATCTTTTGATAATCAAATTTTACTATCAGAATCAATCCCATCACATCATCCAATCATCCTAATTTGAGCTTTAGTCCAATCTTGATCTGAGCTTGACCCAAATCCTGATTTGAGTTTTAGTCTGATCCCATCCAAAATCTTTTCATCCATCCTCTTTATCCTTTCACCATCATGAATCCTTATCCTCCATCAATAGTGGTCAAGGGAAACCCTAATTACATTGACAACGATAATGAAAGTCTTGTTGATCAAGAGGAATATGATAGATCCCCTTGACACTATCATTGCTAGTAAGCTTTCTCCGCCCACTTTCCAAAATCCAATCACCCCTCGAGTTATCCGTATGTTCGTCCATGCCTAATCATGTTGCTTATGCTATCTTTGACAAGGGTCATATCCATCATACCCTTCATCTACATCATCCTTTTATCCAACACCCACATCCTCTTATCCTAGTCTACCATCTCAATACCCCTATCCTAATCCCCCATCCACATCCTCCTATCTAAATCCTTCATCCGCATATACCCACTACCCTAATCTTCCATGCCAATCTACTCACTCTAATCCTACATACACCTTCTATCTTAATCCTACATCCACATACCCTCATCCTAATCCACCATCCCAATACCCTTATTATAATTCATCCCCCACATCCTCTTGTCCCACTACACCACCTATATCCTCTTGTCCTAATCCACAATCCATGTCCCCCTATCTTAATTCACCACTCCAATATCCTTACCTTAACTCTCCATCCAATCCTAGTCCTCCATCTACTCCTAGTCCTCCATCCAATCCCATTCATCCATCTACTCCTAGTCCTCCATCCAATCCTAATCCCCCATCTACTCATAGTCCTACATTCAATCCCATTCCTCCATCTAACCCTAGTCCACCAATCCATAATCCTTCATCCACTCCTACCACGCCATCTCAACCTAGAGCATTCAAGTCCCTCACTCAAGAAGTTCTCCAAGGACTTATAACAAAGAAGCCACCCCCAACTCCACATCTTGAAGTCATGGAACCATGCCATCCCAATCCATCATCCACGGTAACTAGTGATGAGAGCCTTCTCCATACCACACCTATCATTGTTGTTACCACCCCTAGCACTAATCAAACCATTGAAACCATTGAACCCACTAAATCCATTGAATCCACATCTCCTACTATGAAAACCACCGAATCCATTGAAGACGGCCAATTCCAATCCACTCCCTCTACTCCTAGATCTACCCAATCCATCGAAGATACCCAAATCCAATCCACTCCTTCCACTCCTAGTATCCATTCCCAGGAATATTTTGAATCCTCCATCCTTCCATCTTCCTCACTTGAAGAGTCCCCCCAAGATTCCCTTATCATGCCTCCCACACACGATGAGTCATGCCAAGAGCCTAATCCAAAGCATGTCAACATATCCCCTTCTTCAGATCAAGATCCTACCATCTCATCTAGTCCACCTCAAGATCATAGTCCCCCATCTGTTCCATCCCATGATCCCCTTGTCATTCAATCTTCCACCACTCCATCTCCATCTCCATCACATGAGCCCACTACCACGAATCCTATCATATCCCCTAATCCCTCTCCTGATATCACCTATACACATGTTGCTATCCCACCCTCTCCCTCTCATGATCCCCCATCATCGCCTAAAACTGCTATACCTACACCTCTTGCATATCCCCTTGGTACTCTCACATTCTTCCATGGTGGCCTCCTCGCAGAAGAAAAGCATAGTGTATTTACCACCCATCATCCTCCACCTAATAATGGACTCGCATCATGTTTTCAGAATAACACAAATCCTGTCCTAGATTGAATGCTCAAGAAAATAAACTATCAAGGAAAAGGTCTAGGCCTTCGTGAGCAAGGTATTTTAGAGCCCATCCAAGTCAAAGAACAAGTCTGCATGCAAGGTCTTGGACCTATTTACCAAGACTCACAATCTAAAGATGTTGGTACCACCTCTAAACATCCTCAACGAGCCTTTTCCAAAAGAAATGACGGCTCTTCCCATCACCCGACTAGATCATATGTTGCCATCCCTCCTCCTCTATTGTATCGCCTCAAAACCACCATCCATATTCCTCCTTATCTGCTCCATCCATTTTGGGTCCTTACATTCCTCCATCTACCATGCCCCTGTTTCCCCCAGGTCCAACGTCTATTTTGGGCCCCTATATCCCAAAATCACCTCCTCCATCTCGTTCTATCCATCATTTCATCCATTCATCACCCATCCACCTCATCCATCATAAACATCCTAATCAGGATCAACAAAGGCACATACCTTAACATCCTCCATCTACACATAATCCCCATACTCCTACCTCCATCACTCCACATCATCCATCTCCTCACACCCATCCCATTGCTACTAAAAGCACTTTGGTTGTTAAAGAAAAAATACATAAATCCAAACATCCACATGAATCTAAGGCTCCCCATGTCCCCTCCAAAAGACATGGTGAAGAGAAGAAAATTTTAAATCTAAATCAAATCCATAGGCCACAAAGACCCACCAAAGAAAAGATCAAAACCATGTGGATCCCAAAGAAAAAAGATGCAATGCCATCACATGAAAAATCTATTAGAACATCCAAATTCGCTAATCTAAAAGCTAGTCATACACCCCTTTCATCTCCTAAGTCTGTTTTGGGTCCTTATGTCCCGAAAGTTACCATTCCATCTCTTCCATTATCCCCACATTCTCCATCCCTTAATCATATTATCTTTTCACATCCATCACCACATGTGCCAATGTTGGTCCTGAACACATCTCCCCATCACATATCCACCCCATCATTCTATCCATACCCTTTCCAGCATCCCATCCATTATCCCATGTATCAACCCCATCAAATCCCTCTAATTCATCCTCATGCATAAGGTTGTACCAACATCCAACAGTCAGTTCGAACATGGGCTCTTAATACCTCAGATAGAACTTGATGCTTGAGTCCTTCATCCATATCCTTATCATGTATCTTCTAAATCCCCTTATCAACATTCCCATCCCTATCCATTTTCATCCCCCTACTATCCAAAGACCCGAAAAATCGAAAAAACATCAAAAAATAAATAGTAAAGAGAAATAATTCATCCAATGGTAAAAACTTGGCAAACAAGCGCCTTGAATAAGTACCATGATGAAAACCTGGCGAACAGGCGTCATGCGTAAATCCCCATCTACACTTGGGGGAAACTTCTTAATATGCATTCCCACTATGCTTCCTGCTATGCTTCCCATTATGCACCCATCTTCCTGTTATCCGTCCTTTTCATAAATCCCCCTCCATCCCACCTATCTTTCGCATCCTACCATCATATCCCATTTATCTCCCATCCCTCCATCCTTCTTGTGATCTTGATCAAAACAGGGGCACCTATCTTTACATGCTTTGGCCACCTCTTGGTTTACATTCCCTTCATCCATGCTTTGTTGTATTCCTTGGTCACCCATCCTATCCTCCTCTCGTTATCTCCTCTTCCCATCCACTTGTCTCCCATCCCTCATGCCTCATCATATATGACATATCTAGAGTGGGGGCATCTGCTTCCTTTGTGACATAGTCCTTGGAGACATTATCTATCATAACATCCCTTCCATCTCCCCATCCTTCTCTTCGTATCCATCTATCCTAGCATCTCTTTCATCTCCCAATCCTTATATCCTTATCCATTTATCACAGCATCCCTTCCATCTCCCCATCCTTATTTTCATATCCATCTATCGCAACACCCCTTCATCTCCCTATCCATCTATCACAACATCCCCTCCATCTCCCCATCCTTGTCTCCATATCCATCTATACTAGCATCCCTTTCATCTCCCAATCCTTATATTCCTATCCATCCAAACAATCCCTCCCATCCTTCATCCATTCTTTCATCTTTATCTTCATCCCATCTCACAATCCCTTGTCATTGGTATTTGGCTATAGGCCTCCTTCCATGCAACCCGATGCCCCTTATCTCATCGCCCTCAATTTTGCTCATCTTTTCAATCTCTTATCTTTTCTCCGCGTTCATCGCCTCGTCCCTCTTTTTTCTTTTCTTTGTCGTAGTGGCTCCGCTCCTCCCCGGGGCGTGTTCGCCCTCCCAGGGTGTGTGCGCCCTTCCAAGGCATGTCCGCCCTGTCGGGGCGTGTGCGCCCCTTCGGGGCGTCTCCGCCCTCCTGGGGTGTGTGTGCCCTCCCTTCCGGGGTGTCTCCGCCCTTCGGGGGCGTGTGCGCCCCTGTCGGGGCGTCTGCGCCCTCCTGGGGCGTGTCCGCCCCGCGGCCCAGGGCGCATACGCCCCACTGTGGCGTGCCCCTATCCTTGCCAAAATTCACATTTTTATTGTCTTTTTCGGAAAACTAATCCCGACCCATTTTCTAATTTTTCCCCGCCATCAAAATCCATGTTTTGAAATTTTCAAAATTGATTTTTGATTTTTACACCGACACTTCCGGAGGCCATAACTTTTGACTCGGGTGTCTGTTTGAGCTGAAATTTAACGGGTGGTTGCGTTATGAGATAACGAATGGATTTCCAATAGATTTCTTTGAAAGCCATTGGAACCCGTTTTGACCCATTTTCGGGGCCTCAAACTTTCATCTAGGCCTTCAAAATCCCAATTTAGTATTTTTTTCCAACATTTTGAAAAATTGTTCACTCAACTCAAAATGCATATCTTGAATCTGGGATGTTAGTTGGCAATTCATCCTATCTCACCAATGAGTATTTCTTGGAAAAAATTGGGACTCTCAAACATACGACCACGAAGTTTCCTAAAATGGCAAAATTTGACAATTTTTGAAAATTGCCAAATCGGGAAAAATCTGCTTGTCAACACCTTACATCCCTTAAGCCCCGGAACTCGATGTAGAATCAATCCAATCATATCCTTCAATCATTCTAGTCTTCCTCCCAATCCTCATCTGAGCTTTAATCTTATCCCAATATGAGCTTAACCAAACCCCTAATCTGGGCTTTCATCCATCTATAATCAATGTCTTTGGATATCGAACAAAGTCTTAAGATCCCTCCCTCCATCTTCTTCAATTGTGTCCTAATCATCCATTCTAATAAATCCATTCACTCATTCCATGTAACCATTCATCTACTTCAAACCTTCATCTCAAACATTCATCAAACCTCCTTCTATCATTTCAAACTCTCATTCCATAATCTTGATCAATCATTTACTCATTCTAAGTAATCTCCCACCTGTTCCCACCCTTCACCTTCTAGTTCCATGAATCAGTCATCTATCCATCTGCTCACCTTTTCCTCATCCAAATCCTTATCCCTCTATCCAATCCACCCAAACAATCATTTTCCTTCCCCCATCCTCTCCCCTCATCCCATCTCATAATCCCTTGTCACTAGTATCTAGCTATAGGCTCTTCCCCACGCAATCCAATGTCATCTATCTTATCATCATCACTTCTGCTTCTTTTGCACATCTTTTCTATCTCATCGTTCGTCACTTCATCATTCATCTATATGGCATGTCATTCGCCCACTTCATCTTTGATGATTTGGATATCTATCCCATCCCTGAGCTTTATATAGTCACTATCCTCGAATCTAATCCAATCCAACAGGTCTATCTTGTTCCGTCGTGTCAGTTCCATCATTTTAACCCCTTATCTAGGGTTATCTCATCATCTTTCATCCATCATTTATCTTTGGTCTTTCGTCAAACTACGTTGCCCCTGCGCTTTCACGTAGGCAAGGTCGATCACTTGATCCGCCCCCGGGGATCCTTTATCATCTATCATCGGTCTTTCTTATTTTTCCATCTTGCCATCCATCAATGTCTCCATCAAAATCTCCATCATGGTCTATCGTTAGCCTTTTATCGAACTATGAGGGCTCTGTGCTTCCACGTAGGCAAGGCTAATCTTTGATCGGCCCCCGAGCCCCTAGGTTGCTAGGATGTGTTAGTCTCCTGTCTTGTGTTATGTCTCTTATGTCGTGTCATCAAGCTATGCCCTTATCTAGCTGGACCTTAACAAATGAGATCCACTTGTATCAACAAATCCAATCAGTTTTGAATATCCTACGTCATATCGATCTTTTAACTTAGTATCCATCATCGGTCTCAACATGATGCATCCTTTCTAACATACCTCATCAATCCCATCCATCCCCTTGATCCTATGGCAAAGGACATTTGAAATTGATTGCGATCTTTTGATGCTTTTGGCTTTTGTTTATCATTTGAGCTCCCTATCATCACTTGTTAAGGCCACCATGATCCATCATATTATGGTGTGCTTTGATTGGTCAACATAGGGGCATATCTTGATATTTTTATGTCTATTTTTGTCTTCTTGGTTGTCCCACATAGTACCCACCAAGATCCCTGAGGTATTGTGTTATGCTGGGGCATCCTTTTGTGCTTGTGGTTATCTCAATACCTGGCCCAACCAAGGTCATCACGACTTTGGGGTGTTGGGATAGCCTTCTTTTTTGTTGTGTTTATTTCATGCATTAGACACTATTATGCCTTGGTTCCACATACCCTGACACTTGGTGTCTTATGCTATAGCAAAAATCAGTGCTTCGAAGATGGCAAATTGCATTAGGATTGCATTTCATTCTCCATTCCATCATTTTGCATATATCCCCCATCCTCTTATATATCACAATCCCCCCATCCATTCATCCTTCATCCTTATCTCACATCTCTATCCAACCACCATCCATTCCATTTAGCCTGAATCATCTAATCATATCCTTGGTCTTGTCCCCAGTCTTGTTACTAGCCTTGACCCATCATCATCATCATCCATTTGTATCCTTCCCTATCCCTTTGGTGTTGTTTTGGGATGTATCCTTCCCTCATCAACAACACTTTTGTCATCACCATCGGGAGGTATTCCTCCCTATCATTTAGTGGTGTTTTGGGATGTATCCTTCCCTCATCAATACCACTCAGTGGGATGTATCCTTCCCTATCCTTGTGTTGTTTCAGGATCCTTCATTCCCTCATTGACAACACTCCATCCATCCTCACCCCCTTTTGGCTTGTACCTTGACTGGGGCAACATCATCTTCGTCTTTGCATCCATTTTTGTTTCCCAACCTCCTATCGCCTTTTCATCCTTTCATATCCATCCCTTTGCATCCTCTTCCTCGTCTCCCCTTGCATCACATCACCCATTTTGAGAGCACATCCAGGTTCTCTTCAACCCGCATGTCCTCTCGAGGGGGCATCCTTATCCCTACTCTTCATCTTTACCCCCATCATCTTTTTTTTTTTTTTTCCTAGTCATCCGTTTGATGACTGGGGCATCCTTCTCAATCTAACCATCTCCTTCTGGGTTCTATATTTTAATATTCTTTGAAATGATGCTACTTCGTAACACCATCTCAAAGAGGGGCAAAATGTAGACATTCAAACTGGACAATTAATTTATCCAAATTTATCACTTTTCATCTAAACATCCTCTTATCCGAGTTAATTAAGTAATATACTATTATTTAATTAATATTAATTCTAATCCCTAAGGTATTTAATTAATAATTAAATACCTTACCCTTTAATCCCTTTTCATCAAATGAATTAAATAAATATTACATTTATTTAATTCCTCACATGTCATTTTCATCTAATCCTAATCCATTTCCTAATCTCTTCATTAAGGATGTGCACATGCCTAATCCTTGATTAGGATGTGTCACATCCTCCAACTTTTGCAAGTTGACTTCTAATCCACATTAACCCCTAATTATCCTCTAATTACTAATTAGTCAAACCTAATTAGTACCTTGGTCAACTCTCCCCATCTCCCAAGAAATTTTTAATTCCTTTTTATTCACCCTAGGCTCCTCTCTTCCCTATGTGAATTTTTAATTCACATTTTATTCCTTCTAGAATCCCCTTTTCCCATGCACCTTCTAGAATATTTGACTTGTCACATCAAGTCACATGTGACAAACTCCCACCTTTTGGGAACATTGTCTTATCCACCAGATTCTTCCAATCATTGTGAATTTTTAATTCACTTTTATTCACCCAAGATTCTTCCCATCTCTCAATGTACTTGGAAGGTACTTGTCCTTCCTCCACCTCATGTACCTTTTTGACACATCACCTACACATCATCCTACCTTTATCCACTTCACCCTCCACATGTCAAGATGTGAGGGCTTGTGGGTTCTCAACCCACCATAGCCCTCCATCTTGACCTTGTTGGATCAATCTTGACCGTTGAATTCTCTAGAGAATTCAAATTCTCCTATAAATACCCCCTCCTCAAGGGCATTTGAGAACACTTAATCATTTTGCAACTACATGCTGCCATTTTGTGCACTCATCCAATTTTCAATTACATTCACTTGCATTTACATCCAAGCACATAGTAAAATCCTCCATTTTAGCCACATCAAGAGCCATCAAGGAGCACACATATCATTCTAAGCAAGGGCCAATCAAAGGGATATCAACAACAAGGAAGGTAAAACCATTTGTCTTGTGCTATCTATTTTTCATTTTGAGGTGTCTTTGGTCTTTTATCATTTGTATCTTGAGTCATTTTATGCACTAGAATAGGATAAATTCCAAGGTATACACATTCTAACCTTGTTTTATCCACTTTGGAATTCTCTAGAAAAATGCACCCACTTGTTACTTTCTTGACATTGTATCATTAGTCTTCCCTTAGCATCATATTGAATTTTTCTCCTTCTGCCACTGTTATTGTTTCAAATCGATTATTATTTTGTCTTCGAGTCTAATACGTGCCAAGTGATGTATTCTGATTATTTTTCTACTGTTTTGTGATGTATTTAGTGTTGTAGACTTCTCACCTTGTGTAAAGAGAACTTGCATGCCTCTTGTCTTTAAATTATATGGGAACTCTTTAATAGAATGACCTAAAACTTGTTAGATGTTACATAATAGCTTCTTGGCACAATTCATTTTAATGTGGCCCTTGTTCTTTCATTTTGTACATACTATAGTTATGTGTTTTCCTTGGTGACCTCTTTCTCTTCTTTCAACTCTTTCATCATTTTCAACATTTCCCTCTTAGAGGCTTGTACCATTTTGGATTTGTTATCATCACTTTCCTTCCAACTATCTTCTTTGTTTGTTTTTCTCTTTCCTCAAGAGGATGTGTTGTCCTTACTCTCAATTTCCATCACTCAATTGTAAGCATTGCCATAGGAGGAAGGGGTACGACTTTGATTTTTTCCTTAATGAATGGATTAACCCTTCAATAAACCACCTCTTCTTCAATCTATTTGTCAGGTGATTTTCCAACTTCACCAATAGTTCTTTGAGCCTATGATTGTAAGCTCGCACAATTTCATGCTTTCCTTGTTTGGTATTGTATATCTATGCTACTATTTTTTTTATCATCGCTCAAGAGTTTGAATTCCTCTTAAAATGCTCTTTTCAATGCATCCCATGTAGCTTTATTTGCTATGTCTAACTTTGTGTACTAGTCTATAGCTATGCCTCTAAGAGTTGCTAGAAATACCCTCAGATAGCAAGCTCTATCATTTTGGCCATTTTTTTGCTAGATTTTCTCACATGTCTTGCAATGCCTCACAAGATCCTTTGAGCCATTCCTTGTGAATTTTGGAAGTTTTCACCTATCTACATTAATACTTTTAGGGGGAGACCATTTTGCTTCATGGTTGCACCCTTTTGATAATAAATTAATTGGAGAGTCTTAATTTGTAAGTACTAGTGCTTTCCTTGCACTCACGGACACGTGAAAATCATTCACTCGTCCCTCTTCAAGGTTTGTCACTCTTAGGTTTCCTTTGGGGTCCTTTCTATGCTCCCTTCATCCTAGGGTTATTGGATTTGATCTTCCAATATTTGGCTCTTTCATAAGTATCGTGTCTTCAATCTAGTGTATGGTGTTCTTGTACACCTCTATCAGACCATCATTAGGTTCTCCCTTGCCTTCCCCTTAAACCAAATTTGATAGTACAAATGGATCTCCAATGACAAGGTTGATAGGTTCTCCCTCGTCTCCCCCTTCATCCGACGTCTATGGTATAGATGGTTTTCCCATTTGGTCGACAAGGTCGAAGCATCCTTCATCAAGGAGTGGTAGATGTTGTCTATTTCTTGCCACTAACTAGGTTCGTATTCTCTCATGTTGTGAAAGTTTTCCTTTCTTCCTGACTATGAATTCTACTTATGCTTCAACTTTTACTCTTGGGTGGACTCAAGATTTTGGTCAGAAACCCTTCACCTTCTTCAACTTCACCCTTTAATCATCTTATTCATTCTCTTTGTTCCCTTAGTCTTAGGGACCTTCTAATCTTTTGATCTAGTGATTCATGACTACTTTGTATTTGTTTCCCATCTTTATTCAAGTTTAAGGGTATTTATTCTTTAGAGTGTGTCGGGTCAGACTATTTTTCTTCCCTTCAATTTTATTCTTCCTATCATTGTTGTATTTATTGCTAACATTGTTCTCATTCCTTCTCCTCACAAAGGTCTTAAAAGATGATAAGGTGTCTAGCAAGTAGTCTTGGTAATCAGTTCAAACAATTATCTACTTCATCGTTCACTTGCAAATTATCCCAAATCTCATCTTGAGGGATTTGTGTCGCAATGAATTCCCTTCGGACATGCTCCACCATAAATATATCTCACAAATTTACAAGATCTTGGATGATTTGATCTTCTCTTTCTTTGTTTGATTCTGCAGGTTCTATTAGCTTTCCCATTTAGTTTTCCATTTTCCTAACTTCCATATTTTACCAGAGTTCTTATAGGAAATGATGCGAAATGTTTACTATCAGCTCTACTTGAAGGATTATAGTTTAGAGAAAATAATAAATTATATATGAAACAATTCATAACAACAATTCAAAAAAGTATTTCTCTTCATTCATAAATATTTACAAAATATTTAGGATATTAATGCCTACGATCCCCGATCATGTGTATAATTATAATATTTATATGATTACTAATGGAGCTGTTGAAAACTACCAACCGCTAGCCACTGGCCGTATTAACAATTAGGGAACTACTTGCTGACTACAACAAAACTGATGTGATTATTTATTGACTAGATAAATCATTTTATTATTATTATTTTCTTATAATATATGCATTATCTTCATTTATCTTGTATGTTCCTTATGTATTAGAACACTTTGGATCCATTCCAATAGGATCATAATATGGATAGGTAAAAGAGGATTACATAATCTCATTGGGTGAATATTAAGAATTCCTTCCTCTAGGATCATGATTTTGCATGCATTGAATAACATTCTTACTATGCAAAAGGCCTATTAAAATTATTATTGGGAATTCTATTGTGAGACTTAATGAGTGACGAGGAAGATATAGTAGTTTGATCATCAATGGCTTGGTCACCATTCTCAAATGATTTGTATGGGTATTCGAAAATATGAAAATAAAGTTCTTAATTTATTTTTATATTATGTGTTTATTCATGTTAGAAAATATGTGAAATGTATGAGGCATCATGATAATCATGCATACTATGGTCACACAAAATGCAATGCATGTGATGAGAAGTTATATAATTTTTTCTAATAAAATTATTATTGATCTATAAAAATAATATATATTTAGAAAGTATGGATGAATCCATAACACATCTTAAAAAATGACCAATCAAGGTTTACATATTAGATTGGTATGAATACAAACTCTAGGGAAAGATTAAGTAAAGTAATCTTTGAGAGTATATGTGATAAAGAATTGGTATGATGTTTAATAAAAATCAAGTGAGACAAATTGTGCTCTTCAATTCAATTATCTCTAAATTTATTCAATAGGAATATATTATCATATATATGTTCAAACTATAAAGATAAAAATATCTAACATGTACATGAACATAGCCATTTTCACTAAATGCATCTAGCATACGTTATTTAATAATGTGTGCATTAGAAATAATATCAACAAATTTATCATAAAACTACGAATCTTCATCAATAACATCCTTGAGGCTATCATGAGTTGCTTGAGAAATACGCCATCATTAATTGGTGGTATAACACCATGCGAGGGTAAATACATAATTTAGGACCTTCTCAATAAAAATACCATGAAAAAAAGAAAAATATTCAATAATAAATCACCATCACTTGTCATATAATAAGCATAATTTTCATGAATCTCACGAATTGGTGAATTTAAATCATCTAAAGGAGAAAGAAAAATAATGGCAAGATCCTAAATTAAATACATAACCATATAATGCATTCATGTGGAAAACACACCATCGTTTTTATAGTAAAAAGTTGTTAAAGATAAACAAATGAAATTTACAAGACTATAGAAACACATTGGAATTCTTGATATATAAATATAATCGATAACAATTTATAAAAATAATAAAATTCAAAAAATTATAAATGTAAAAAAAAAAAGAATAAAAACTTGTGTATTGTTAAATCTTGTAAATTCACCATACAAAAAAATAAAACATCCTATAATTATCTAAATCTAATCTAATAATAAAATAAAACACCCTATAATTATCTAAATCTAATCTAATAATAAAATAAAACAACAAATATAATTTAAAAAACGATAACAATAAAATAATTTTACACAAAACAAAACAATTTAAATACTAAAACACTAATAGGAGAGAGGACCCACTAGTTGAGCACCCTAACTTCGCGCTTCTCAAAATCCTATGTGGAAATTTCAAATCAATACCAATTTTTTTACAACTTACTTGACAAGTCCCTTGCTTATAACTAAGGTTTCAGGGCCACGTCATCAAATATGATGCCACATCATGTTTTTTGTCAAGGTGTCCAAAAGAGCCCAAAAAAAATACTTGTGCATCTACATCATGTTTTATTAGGCGCTAATGTGGCATCACATGATTTGTTGCTTTTTAGATCTAAGGAATACATTTCATTTAACTATAGGTACTCATCGTCAACACTAACAACTTTAAAGTCACAACTATTGGACCAATATTGTTAAAAATGTTGGGCATTATATAAACAAATGCTATCACAACTATTGGAATGTGCTCAAATATTGGGTCCTTTCCCCTAATGAAATGAACAAAAGAAAATGTAAATAAATAAAAAAAGACTCTGAAGACAAAGATATGATTTTTTTGTTGAGTAATTCACTTTGTGACAAGGGAATGGTGGAGACAGATGGACACTTTGTTATGGAGTGCTCAACGTATAAAGATATCCAGGTCAATTATGAGGACGTCACATGCTGATAACTTAAATACCTTGTTTGAAGAGGCAAGATTGGACAAAATTGCAAACTACTACTACATCATCAAAATCCACTACAAAAAAGCTGACTCAAACGAAAATCACAAATTACTTAAGATATTTTTCTTGATTGATGATCCTAAATCCCATAGATTCTTGTAACCTATTTCATTTCATTTCAAAGATGGTACAAGACTTTTGAGCAGGCTTTTACACGGTGAGGATGCTTGTGAACGCGCTTTCGTCTATCCATTTTAGACGTTTGCTCTACCTAGTCTTTTCGCCTTTTATTCAGACCCCACCTCTCTTTCTTCTCATTTTAACACGGTACACTTTCCCGCTCTTTCACCGTGGTTCTGTGGGCAAAGTCGATGAAATAGACAAAAAGATGCTTATCCACTTCTTTCCTGCACTTTCCCCAACGAGTATTATCCACTCATTCTGTCTACTACGCATTTTCCTCGCTACTTTCTTCTTTATTTCTATACAAAACCGTGTTCGCTGCATCATACCACTACAATCTGATTAGCCTTTTGTTTTTCAAGCATTCCTGTATTAACCCAGAAATATCTGTTTTCCTGGTTTCTGTTCGCCTCAATTTATAGCAAACCCTCAGATTAGCCTCAAGCATTTCAAAGACCAAGCCGATTTTATCAGCATTCTTCTTTGTTTCTGTTTGTATCTGATGGCAGCCCCTTCTAACCCCGCGAGATCTGCTTTTGATGGCCTAATAATCTCCACACCTGGTGCTGAATCCTCATCCGGAGTGAAATATCTGCCCTATGATGTCTTTATAAATCATCATGGAGGAGATGTTAAACATACGGTGGCGAACACTATCCACAAGAAGTTAGATGCTACTGGACTGAGGGTTTTTTTGGACAAAAATGCGCTGAAGCATGGGGATTTTTTCCGTAGAGCTTTAGAAGAAGCAATGGCTAGTTCTTCACTTCACATAGCCATTTTCTCTAAGAATTATGCACAATCCCCTTGGTGTTTGGCTGAGCTGGCATTCATGCTGCTGCAAACCGGCGTCAAATTTATCCCCGTTTTCTATCATGCTGAGCCCTCTACTTTAAGATGGGCGATTGAAGGAAAACGAATTTATGCAGAGGCCTTCAGCAAGTATGAAATGAAGGGCAGGTACACCTCAAATACTGTTTCTCTATATTGTCTGTAGGATGCCTGTTTGAACGTAAATCTTAATTAATTAAAATAAACATATGTATTATTATCAAATATTCACAATTATTATTATTTTCTCCTTTTTATTTGTCATTTATCAGAGTTGAGTTAAGTTTGTTCTATTGTGCTTGCATGCTGTTCCACCTGAGCAGAAACACCTCGGAAAAGCTTCAAAGCTGGAAGTTGGCACTGCATACAGCTTCCTTGTACACTGGCGAGATCATTAATGATCAGGGGTAAGTACAAAATAATCTCTTCACAATAGCCATATTTATATCTTTCTCCAAATGTTTGATAAATTGTGGAGTATGATCTTATGATTGAGGACATCTATTACATCATCAATAGAAATTTAGAAACCTCATTACCTAAGTCATTTCTCTATGAATGGATGGTGATATGATTTGATTGATGATTTGTACCTCCCCCAATTCAGCTATCCTGGCTAAATAAGCAAGTCATGTCAGTGGCTTTAGTCTAATTGGCCTCACCCTGCTCACATTATCCTCCTCAAACCCTCTATTAAACACTCAACACCATTACTCCCGCCTGTTTGCTACTTTGTTGTTGTACTTCCCTCACATCAGTCATGTATTCCCAACTCTCTTGAATGAATATGTGCTTTACATGTTTTTGAATTTGTACCACTTTTAGGAAATTCGTTTTTATGTTCAAAATTTTATTATTTTTTAAAGAAAATAAGAATAATAAATTTGTTCAAAAGAAGTAATGCATATACAATCAAAATTAGTAGACAACAAAATAGAATATGTGATGATCTTTATGGATAAATAGTAAAATTCTTTTCTGTTTTAAAAATTTTAACTGTTAATGAATACAATAAGAACATCCTACTTCACACTTAAACATGCACCAATACTTATAGGCACATCAAATTTTTTTTTTAAATATTACATGAATCATGAAAAGATAAACATGAATTATAGAAAAAATAAAAGAAAACCAAAATAAAACCAATTTTTTTAAATTAAATATGTTCATTTTTTGATATAAAAATACTTCTGCACTCCTTACCTAAGCTTTTCCCCAAGAAATAGATATTATAAACTCATTCATAACTACACGATTTGCTTGCTTCTTTCGTCTTTATTAATATGCAATTCAACTCCATATTATATTCATCATACCATTATCATTAGCCTTTTGTCTTTCAAGCATTTCTGCATTAATCCAAGTTTTCCTTGTTTTTGTGTGCCTTGAAATTTATAACAAAGCCTTAGCCTTAGCCTACAAAGCATTTCAAACACTAAGTTGATTTTTATCAACATTCTTTTGTGTTTCAATTTGTATGTAATGGTGATCTCTTCTCTTCTAACATTGTGGACAACCCAAGTAAGGCCTACAAAATGGTTTTGATGACTAAGAATTGCCCTAACTATTCTTGCAACATCTAAATGAGTGTATTGTGATGGTCTAAAAATTCTCTTGCCTATATCAACTTTACATACAATAATACCCTCTGCTTATACTTTTGTTACCTCCTCATCTAAAACGAAATATATGTTATATGATGTCTTCATAAATCATTGTTGACAAGATGTCAAACACATGCTGGCGAGAATTATGTACAATTCTCTAGATGTCATGAGACTGTGAGTGTTTTTCAAGAAAGATGAGTTCAAGCTTAGGGATTTATTGCCTAAACCTTTAGAAGAAGCCATGGCTACTTGCTTCAATTGATTTTAGAGAATTATGCACAATCCACTTGGTGTTTGGAGGGACTAGCATTTATGGTGAAAACTTGCACTACAATTATCTCTATTTTCCATTATGTTGAGCCTTTTCACTTAAGGTGGGTTGTTGGAGGAAAATGAATATATGCATATGTCTTCTCTAAGCATGAAAAAAAGGATACACACAATGTAGAAGTGTTTCAATAGCAAAAACAAGCATTTTGAGAAGTTTCACATTGTATTAGCATCGTTAAGAATAGTAAGTGCCTAAATGCTCTTCCTCTCGTTAGAGGTTAAGTGACACCCATTTACACATTTCTTAATTGTAAAATACTTGTTATTTTTCATTTGCTTCATATTCATTCACTTGAAAGATTAATGTATATTTGATAATTTTAAATAGATATTTTTTAATGGTAAAACATTTCCTTAAATTTTATAGTTAAATATGAAACTTCAAATTTTAAATTTGTATTTAAAATTTATATATTAATATTAACAATTAATTATAATGAATTATTTTTAGGTGTCTAGAGTATTGTGGATCTTAATTATTATGAGATCAATAAAGACATACAGTTTTATTGATTAGGAAGATGACCTAATACATAATCTACTTTCTTAAGAGTCATCAATATATCTCCTTGTCTTAATGTTTCCCTTCAAATTTTCTTCCTTCAACCTTCATTCTAAAATTATAAGCAACATAACAAATTATGGTTTATCTTTATTTTGTCTACAAACTTTAATTTAACATATTTTTCTTACAATTTCATTAACCTATTTTGGTTACTTGTAAACATTAATTATGTTGAGAGGCATTATACCATGTACATAAAAACCAAAATACAACCAATATATACTTAAAATTAAAAAATATGTCTGACATAATTAAATGGTAACATATGATCAAAATAATTATGTTGAGACATGAAGTCTCATATTGTGATCATGTACCTAAAAGTCCCTTATCTTTGACAACCATTTACACATCAAATAATTAACATTTAATATTTAAACACACACACACCCATAAAAATAATTAATAGAGTTGTAGTAGGTGAGTTTTACCTTGGCCCACAAATTTGTTCTAAGGGAAGAAGAGATGAAGTGGATGCACTTGGAATTGTGATGTTGGGCCCCTTCCACTCTTTAGAAAACTTCCATATTGGGGAACCACTTTTCTACCACATATAAGTCTTTGGTGGTTTCCTACACGTCCAACAAAGAAGGATGTTGCCCTACTGTTTTGAGCTCTCCATTCTAGCTTAGATAAATTAGTTGGAAAGGCAAATGCCTAAATATCTACAATAGCAACTAGGGGCGTCACATACACAACTAGCACTTCATTGACTTGGTGGAATAATAATTCATATAGTCCACAAGTTTCCTTTTTGTGTAGTGGGGTAAGGTTGTGATAGTGAATGTCAGTTCCTCTTTAATTACGTTGAGATATATTCTATAATTGTATAATATCAACATTTGAAATCTTATGTTTTGATTTTAATTTAAATTTGACAATCATTTACATGTCAAATAATTAATATATAATATTATACATGTACATATAAGTATATAATATTCACTATATTTTTGAAAGTAAAAACAAAATAAAAGAAATATTGAAATAAGGAATAATGACATTTTAAAAGTAAATTTGAAATTTGCATAAAAAATAAAACAGCTCTTCAAATGGAGTGGGGGGTCTAGTCCATTGACTAAAGCATTTTGTTGCATGCAAGAGGTCACGAGGTCTAGTCGCCTGTCTCCGATGTCTACCGTTTTTTGGTTGGAAAAAAAACTCTCAAAATAAAGAAAATAAATAACATAATAAAATAGAACAATTCTAAAATAAAAACAAAATTTATATGTCATGATATATAAATATAATTCTGAAATAAAATAAAATAGCTCTTAAATAAATAAAATAGAAGTATTTAATGTAATTATACTAATATTTTTATATTTTTTAAAATAAATATAAACCAAAATAATGAATGACTTTTTCCAAATAAAATTAAAATTGTATAATCCTACAAATAAAAAAATTGATAAATAATATAGATAAAGTAAAATAATTTTATAATAAATAGAAAAATAATTTATTTTTAATTTTTATGCACAGCGAATAAAATCTATTTACGTTATTACGGGCATATTCGAAACCATACAATTCTATGAAGGGCAACATATTTTTTTTTTTGTTTATTTTAAATAGTCAATAAAAAAATTGCTTGACAAGGTGTGGTGACGCTTAAATTAAAAGCTCGCCTCACACATCTTTTCAATTTTTGTTCAGCAACGAGGAGAAGGCGGTGAAGGATGTCGTTGAAAGTGTATTAAAAGAATTGAAGAAGGTGCGATTAGATGTTGCCAAGCATCCCGTGGGTTTGGATGAAGTTGAACAAGACTTTTATGACAAGATTGCACTTGAATCTGAAAGTGTATTAAAAGAATTGAAGAAGGTGCGATTAGATGTTGCCAAGCATCCCGTGGGTTTGGATGAAGTTGAACAAGACTTTTATGACAAGATTGCACTTGAATCTGCTGGGCCAATAAAAATTGTGGGGATGTACGGAATGGGTGGTGTGGGCAAAACCACCCTTGCAAAGCAAGTCTATAAAAAAAAATGCTCGACCATTGGTAAGTCAAGTTTTCTTTCCAATGTTCGTGAAGCTGCAAAGGAGGAATTGCATGAGAAACAAAAAGAGCTTCCGAGTCTTGCAGAGGCAACTTCTCTAAAACAAATTGAATTGAAATGCTGCAACAAATTGGAGAAGATAGAAAGTTTAGAAAGCCTGGGATCATTGGAGACACTCGTCATATATCACTGTACAGAATTGAACACCCTTCCAAGTCTCGCAGAGGCAACTTCTGTAAAACATATTGAATTGAAATGCTGCAACAAATTGGAGAAGATAGAAAGTTTAGAAAGCCTGGGATCATTGGAAGCACTCTTCATACATGACTGTACAAAATTGAACACCCTTCCAAGTCTTGCAGAGGCAACTTCTCTAAAACAAATTGAATTGAAATGCTCCAACAAATTGGAGAAGATAGAAAGTTTAGAAAGCTTGGGATCATTGGAGGCACTCTTCATACATCACTGTACAGAATTGAACACCCTTCCAAGTCTCGCAAAGGCAACTTCTCTAAAACAGATTGAATTGAAATGCTGCAACAAATTGGAGAAGATAAAAAGTTTAGAAAGCCTGGGATCATTGGAGACACTCGTCATACATCACCGTACAGAATTGAACACACTTCCAAGTCTTGCAGAGGCAACTTCTCTAAAACAAATTGAATTGAAATGCTGCAACAAATTGGAGAAGATAGAAAGTTTAGAAAGCCTGGGATCATTGGAGACACTCGTCATACATCACTGTACAGAATTGAACACCCTTCCAAGTCTCGCAGAGGCAACTTCTCTAAAACATATTGAATTGAAATGCTGCAACAAATTGGAGAAGATAGAAAGTTTAGAAAGCCTGGGATCATTGGAGGCACTCTTCATACATGAGTGTACAGAATTGAATACGCTTCTAAGTCTTGCAGAGGCAACTTCTCTAAAACACATTGAATTGAAATGCTGCAACAAATTGGAGAAGATAGAAAGTTTAGAAAGCCTGGGATCATTGGAGACACTCTTCATACATCACTGTACAGAATTGAACACCCTTCCGAATCTTGCAGAGGCAACTTCTCTAAAACAAATTGAATTGAAATGCTGCAACAAATTGGAGAAGATAAAAAGTTTAGAAAGCCTGGGATCATTGGAGACACTTGTCATACATCACTGTACAGAATTGAACACCCTACCAAGTCTTGCAGAGGCAACTTCTCTAAAACAAATTGAATTGAAATTCTGCAACAAATTGGAGAAGATAGAAAGTTTAGAAAGCCTGGGATCATTGGAGACACTCTTCATACATGACTGTACAGAATTGAACAGCCTTCCAAGTCTTTCAGAGGCAACTTCTCTAAAACAAATTGAATTGAAATGCTGCAACAAATTGGAGAAGATAGAAAGTTTAGAAAGCCTGGGATCATTGGAGACACTCGTCATACATGACTGTACAGGATTGAACACCCTTCCATGTCTTCCAAGACAACTTCTCTAAAACAAACTGAAATTGGAGAAGATAGAAAGTTTAGAAAGCCTGGGATCATTGGAGACACTCGTCATACATGACTGTACAGGATTGAACACCCTTCCATGTCTTCCAAGACAACTTCTCTAAAACAAACTGAAATTGGAGAAGATAGAAAGTTTAGAAAGCCTGGGATCATTGGAGACACTCGTCATACATGACTGTACACTCGTCATACATGACTGTACAGAATTGAACACCCTTCCAAGTCTTGGAGAGGCAACTTCTCTAAACACCCTTCCAAGTCTTGCAGAGGCAACTTCTCTAAAATAAATTGATTTGAGACGCTCCAACCAATTGGAGAAGATAGAAAGTTTAGAAAGTCTGGGATCATTGGAAACACTCTTCATATACGACTGTACAGAATTGAACACTCTTCCAAGTCTTGCAAGGCAACTTCTAATTAATTTGGAATACTGCTCCGAATTGAAGAAGGTCAAAAATCTAAAAGGTCTGAGATCGCTGGAAACACTCAGATTGATAACTGTCCAGAATTAGACGGGCTTCCAAGTCTTGCAGAATTAACTTCTCTAAAGAAGTTTGATTTGTTAAAGTGCCACAAGTTGAAGAAAATAGAAGGTTTAGAAAGTCTGAGATCATTGGAGACGTTCAGTATAGAGGACTGCTCTGCATTGGACACCCTTCCTAGTCTTGCAGAATTAACTTCTCTAAAGAAGTTTTGATTTGTTTCAGTGCCACAAATTGAAGAAAATAGAAGGTTTAAAAAGTCTTGAGATATTGGAGACGTTCAGTATAGAGGACTGCCCTGCATTGGACACCCTTCCCAGTCTTGCAGAATTAACTTCTCTGGAAGAATTTAAATTGAAAAAATGCCACAATTTGGAGAAGATAGAAGGTTTAGGACGATTGACATCATTGAAGACGTTGGAAGTACATGTCCTCACGAAGGGGCCGTTTACAGTCAGCTTGGAGCACCGTGAGAGATTGAAGTCACTGATAGTTGTAGCAAACGACAGACTAGTTGTTGAACCACTCATCAATGACACACAGGTAATAAAAAATAGTTGAATTAGAAATATAAGTCTATTTATAATTACGAGGCATCTGATTTTGTGCTGCCTGCGCCTTTTGCAAACAATGTGCAGAAATGGCCAAGGGAAGTGATAATATGCACGAGTGCAGTTATTGGTGTGGGCTCGCTGAAAAACTTCTTTACCTCTTTTCCTCTGGAAAACGTGGTCGAATTTGGGTTATTCAGAGGCGTAGCTTTGAGTGTGCCCGAGAGTGCCGCCAATGCCATTCTGATATGCTTTATTATAGAGTATATTTATCCCAACTTACTCTTCCAGATACGTACGGACAGATGCAATCATTTGATTGCCGAAATGACTAATGGAAAATGGCTATGGATGGGCATTTTCCCACAAGGTTCAGATTGGCTTCAGTAAAAAAGATACGAGATTCAGGCATTCAGCGAGGACAATGATGTAAAAGTGAAAGAGGCATGGTTAGTGAAGGGCAAAGAGGAGAGCATAGTAGAGGCTTTCCATCAGCTTTCCCAAAGGTAACGAGTGCTGAACTAGTTTTATGTAAAAAGCAATTGTAAATATTTTAAAAAAAATATATTTTTTTGATTTGTCTTTGGTCATATATATTTGTGATGGTGTAACAGGAAAAATTCCAGGTTAAGAAGGATAGATGTAATAAGGCCACAATCTAATTTAGAAGTCTTGACAGTTGGAGACAGATTAATCATGGCAATGAATAATGGAAAGTATAGTTAAATTATAAGTAGTTATAAATGTATGGTAGATTGTTTAGTTTTATTAAAAAATGATTGTCGTTCATTAAGAATGAGTATCTTGTCATCTTGATTCTTCGAAACTATTTTGTGATGGATACATCTGGTTTTGTTTGCTTCTTCTGCAGGAAGCATGAAGATCAGTTAATGGCTGTGCAAAATGATGCAGCAGCAGAATTTGATTGGCCAGACACAACTGTTGTGCAACCTTTTGTACCCAGAATTAAAAGGAATCTTGAAGACGATTTGGAAGTTACCAGCTGTCAGGACCTTTTACCTGCCTCAGATCCTAACAAAAGAAGAAAACTGATCAAAGTTTTAGGGGAAGATGGCCTGGAGCAGGGAGGAGTCTGAGAAAAAACAAAATCAAAATTTGAATTTCTTGATCCTTCAGTCATAAGGGATGCCAAACTAAGGAGGCCAAGTGATCCTTCGTATAAAGATTCAAAGACAAATGCATATTTTAAGCCAACTAAATCTGCTAGTATTTAAAGGTACCCACGACTGTTTATTTGTAAGCTGACAATTAATTTCAGGGGCATTGAACTTTTATTGTTTATATTAATCATCGGTGATGATCGTTGTCTGAATAGAGGTCTTTTATAATGGCGTACAATTACAAATATGTGCATGGATTGCAATCTTAGGAGTTGCTACCAGTGTAAAACAAACGAGTTTCTCATACAGGGAATAATGAACAAGTTTGAACCTTTTTTATGAGTATGATATTCTCAATCATAAGGGTTTCCAAACTCTTAGATAATTGATTTTGAGTAAGACTAATAGCATTTAGAGGTTTTGTAGAGGTGGTGTTGTTAGAATAAGTCATACTGAATTATGCACGATTGTATATGTGTTGATAGTATAGTGTAGACGTGTCTAGGAAGATTTCAGTTAAGAGCAGTTTGCTGGAGTGTATCAAAATGGTTAACTGTTTTATAGGGAGGTTGTTAATTCTTCTGTACTCATAAATGTGTAGTATTTAATCTATCCAACGTATCATTCAGTTGCTTCTTTCATGCTCTGTTTTTCTTTCTCTGTTTTCTCTGCTGTTCATTTTATTCTGTTATGGTATCAGAGCCAGCTATCGTCTGAGGAGCTTCGTTCAATGCTGTTTAATCTGCAGCAACTACAACTGCTATCATGAGTGTTCTAAACAGCTATATAAGAAGCTGTTATAGTATCCTACAGAGGAAAGTGGATCGATCCAGATCAGATGAGTGCTGTATCAATAAGAGCTGCGACATAGAAGGCGACAGATGCTTTTCGCTGGTGTATGCTATTGTGCATAAGAAAGCAGACAATGCAGCCGCTGATTGAATTGAGGGTTTGCTAAAACTCTGCCAAAATTGAAGAAGCAGACAAGAGCATCTGTTCTATTGAGGAGGCTATTGTCAGAGTTTTGACCTGCTAATGCACCGTGACAGCTCCAGTAAAAGCTCATGTGAGAAGTTTAAGTAGCCTTGCAAGAGAAGCAGTTGAAGCTAACAGAAGGCATAAGAGACTGGTAAAAAAAAAATTGTCACTTCAAAATGACAAGTTCATCTGAATCATATCTAATAGAATCAAATAAGTTATATGCTTCCAATTATCTTAATTCAAGATGCAGACTCTAATGGAAGAGTACAATGTTTGGAACATTGTAAATGGTAGTGAGGCAAAACCTGATACGACTCAGGCAGCTGTTCAATACTGGGAGAAAAGAGAATGCAAAGCAAAGATTCTCTTACGAATGTCTTTAAGGACTCAAATCATCCCTCACATACGAGATATCAGTACGTCTAATGGTACGTGGACAACTTGGAAAGGTTTGTATGAAATTACAAACACAAATAGAAATTTGTTTTTAAAGAGCAAATTACAAATAAAAGTATTAGTGACTATTTAGAGTTAAGAAATTAAGGGATAAATTAGCCGATATTGGTGAATCAATTTCAAGTAGGGATTTAGCTACTTTTACTATGAATGAAATGATAAATGATTATCAAGTGTTCATTACCAGTTTGGCTGCAAGGGAAAATGCACTTTCTTTTGAAAATTTAACAGGAATTTTTCTACAGGTAGAAGAGAGAAAGAAGCATGTGGACAGTAGGCTTCGAAGTGCAGATTCAACTTTGATGGTCAAGGATAAGAAGCCATTCAAAGGAAAACAATGGGCAAAGAACAAAGGAGGTAAATTTGATGGCAAAAGGTATCAAGATGGCGCACCATCTAAATCAAATTGCAATGTAAAGAAAAATGAAAATTGTATCAAATTGCAATGTAAAGAAAAATGAAAATTGTAATTATTGTGGAAAATTTGGACATTATGCTTATGAATGTCGGAAAAATAAGTTTAATGAGTCAAAAAATTATAAAAATGAAGGTAACTATGTGAGTGGTGAGGATGAGGCAACTAATAACCTTCATAATTTAAAGTTGTTTATTTCAGATGCTGCTCTTTCTATTGAAACAGATGATTGCAATAATTGGTTCATAGATTCAAGGGCATCGATTCATATGTCGTGTCCTAGAAATTGGTTTAACAATTTTTAGTGAAAAATGATGGTAGTAAGATCTATTTAGGAGATGATAGGTCTCATGACATAAAACATTATGATGATATAAGTGTTCAATTGCCTAATGGAAATGTAAAGCAACTTGCAAATATAATGTATGTTCCAAGAATTAAGAAGATTTTAATATTAGTTGCAGCCATTGTTGATCAAGGTTTAAAAGTTGAATTCTTGAAGACAGGTTGCCAAGTAAAGGATATGAAAGATCACTATAATGTGATTGTTGAAGGAATCAAAATAGGAGGTTTGTATAAACTTGATGTTAAAGTAGAAAGTCATCATGCAATAGCTTCTACATGTGTATTAATTGAAGAACTATGGCACAAGAGGTATTGTCATTTAAATTTTCAGGATCTTATTTCTTTACAAAGAAAAGATATGGTGTAAGGTCTTCCAATATTAAAGAATGAATACATTAGTTTTGACGGTTGTGCATAGGGTAAACAACATAGATGTGAATTTCTAATCAATTCAAATTTAAGGCAAAGGAATATTCTTGAATTAGTATATACAAATGTGCCTGGTCCCATGCAAACAAAGTCACTTTGGAGGAGCTTGTTATTTTCTGATATTTATTGATGATAGCACTAGATATACTTGGGTCTTTCTCTTAAAAAATAAGAGAAGTGTTTGAATGTTTCAAAGAATTTAAAATTATGGTGGAAAAACAAACAACTTATAATATTAAATTCTTATATCAGATTAAGGGGGGAATACAATTTAGATAATTTTGTGAAATATTGTAAATATAATGGTATTATCAAGCAATATATAGTTCTTCATAGTCTAGAACAAAATAGCGTGGCTGAGAAGAAAAATAGAACAATAGTTGAGTGTGTTAGGAGTATGCTCAAAGGATAGGATCTCCCTAATAATTTGTTGGCTGAAGCAATTAGTACAATTGTTTATTTGTTGAACCAAGACCAAGTATCTAGCAAATAAAACTCCTTATGAGGCTTTCATAGGTAGTAAACCTATTGCTAGTCATTTGAGAATTTTTGGAAGTAAGACATTTTTCCATATTTCAAGATAAAATAGGAGGAAATTAAGACATTTTTCCATATTTCAAAATAAAATAGGAGGAAACTTGATGCTAAGTCAATCAAAGGTATGTTCATTGGTTGTTGTGCAGATCATAAGGCCTACAAAATGTACAATCCTACTACTCATAGAGTGTTTGCTAGCAGAGATGTAGTATTTCATGAATTTGCAAATGATGTTCAAGAGGAAGAAAAGGAAAAAAATACTTCATGAAAACTACTTGAAGAAGTTACAAAAAGTTTAGATGTTGAAGATCAATAAACTCATGATCAAAGTAGATATGAAACAAGGCAAAGTGAAGCTGCTCCATCTAGCAATGAAGCATTGAGAAGATCAACAAGGCAAACCAAGGCACCAACCTAATGACTATTCTCTTATGGCTCAAGTAATGAGTATAGATGAACTTCGTAATTATGAAGAAGCCAAGAATCATAAAAAATGGGTGAATGGAATGCAAGAAGAATATGATTCAATTATGGATAATGGCATTTGGGAATTAATTGAATTACTTGCAAATAAAATTCCTATAGGCTCTAGATGGTTGTTCAAAACTAAGTTTAAAGTTGATGGTACTATTAATAAATTCAAAACTAGATTGGTTGCAAAAGGATGTTCACAAAAAGAAGGAATAGATTATGAGAATAGTTTTCACATGTTGCTAAAATGAATACTATTAGGATCATGATTGCACTTGCTACTAAGTTTAATTGGGAGTTAAATCAAATGGATGTTAAGTCAACTTTTTTGAATGGTGATATAAAAGAAGAAATATATCTTGTTCAACTTGATTGGCATGCAGGTTAAAGAAAGCATTGTATGGTCTCAAACAAACACCAAGGTCATGGTATGAGAAAATTGATAAATTCTTCTTTCAACAAAGGGTATGTCAAGAGTAAAAATGATCCAAATCTGTATGTAAAGGAAGATGAATATGAGAATGTTGTTTTTGATTTCATTTTATGTGGATGACTTAATCATAATAGGAAGTTCTATAGAGTTGATTGATGCAACAAAATAAAATTTTCACAGGCATTTGAAATGAAGGACCTTGGTAAAATGTATTATTGTTTATGAATTAAAGTATGGAGACAAGATGGTAAGACTTTGATTACTCAAAGAAAGTATACAAATAAATCGATTCAAAGGCTTAATATGCAAGATTGTAAAGCAATGTCTACTCCATTAGAACAAAATGTTAAGTTTTCTAGAGATAGTGATACTACAAAAGTCAATGGAACTTTGTATAGATAGATGGTGGTAAGTTTGAACTACTTGACCACTACAAGGCTTGATATTGCATATTTAGTCAACATACTTAGCCAATTCATGGCTAAGCTTCTTGAGCCTCATTGGAAAGTAGCAAAGAGAGTCATTCGATACTTATAGGGTACCATAGATTTTAGCATTAAATATACTAACCATTTTAATATTGAGTTGTTAGGTTATTAAGACTTTGATTGGGTAGGTGATCCAGATGATCACAAATCAACAACTAGTTATGCATTTAATGTAGGATCCGGTGTTGTTTCTTGGAGCAATAAACAACCAAATATTTGTTTATCATCTATAGAAGTTGAGTAAAAAGCATTATCTAGTGTCACATGTGAAGCTATTTGGTTAAGACAAATTCTTTGAGATATGGGATTATCATCTACAAAAGCTAAGTACAAAGCATTGTGTAGTGCTACATGTGAAGCTATTTGGCTAATGTGAATTCTTGAAGATATAGGACAAAAGCAAGAAGGACCAAATCTAATCGAGTGTGATAATCAAAGTTCAATCAAGTTGACAAACAATCCAATTTATCATGTAAGATCAAAGTACACTGAAACTCAACATCATTTTGTCAGAGAAGATTCAATCTCAAGAGAGAGTTACAATATTATAACACAAATGTAATGTAGAGAGGATTTGATACTCTCAAAACCATCTTTGAAACTCTCACAACAACTTAAACAAAGCAAAGAAATTCCAATTCAACACAACAAATGGTTTGCACAAGAACTCAATGATTTGCTTTATTTAGGAAATTGATTACAGCCTCACAGAGAATGCTACGCCTTCTTCCTTTTGTCTCCTCCTTTTCTCTTCCAACTTTCATTCCTGAAAAATGGGTTTTTCTTTGTTTTACCCTGTCTGCCATGAAATTAATTTTACATGCCTTATTTGGGCCTCTCCAATGTGACACGACCCATGTTGTTGCTGCACATCAAACTCCTAAATAAAAATAGTTAAAAACCATTTCCAACAGCCCACTAAAGATAGGAGTCTTTTTCAGTTTTCTTTTTCTCTCCTTTTTGACTCTTGAAAAGGCAGAAAAATCAAAGCAAGTCATGGGCACCAAATTCCCAGTCTCTACTTTTTAGGGATCATTAAATGGTGTTTTATATCTCCACATTCAAATCCCAGCACCCCAAATTGCCTTTCAAAATTTTTAATTTAAATGTTTTTTAAACAACTTTTTCGTTGCTTTTTTCTCCCACAAGTCAACTTGACAATGTGCAAAGGGAAATTAATTTGTCAAGTTTAATTATTCAAATATATATCATTTACCACCTTTAATTTGAATTCCAAATCAAAATTTACTCACCACAAAATTGCAAAATTGCTCAACAAAAATTGAAAACTCTGCTTGATACAGGATTGTCAATACCGTGAATGCTCTTGCATCAAACACCCACGGTAGAAAATAAATGTTTCATGAGTGCGAATCATAAAAATTTGTAGATATGATTCTCATTTTGAACCCACCTTTTTGCCTTGTCCATTGGAACCTTTCTATGCATCAAATTTTGAAACTTACAACATTACCATGTTTCATCCTTCCTCTACTACCCATCACATAATTCAAAGCATCAAATTTGCTTCCCAACCAATATACTTCATCAAAATCAAAACTAAAAATTAAAATTATACCTCCTCCTTCATTAAAACAAATGTATTCATTTACCTCATTTGTTGTTCTACCTTTTTTTATCTCTTTCCACTATGTCCCCTTCATGAAATTTCATTGTTTCCATGCCTTTTGGAAGACATGACATTGCTGCAACCTGTTTTTCTTCATTCAAAACAGCATTAGTACTACCATCAAAAGACTCAATTTCCATATTACTTGTCAAGGAATCATGATTACTAATCAAATCATTTTCACCTCCACTGTTCTCAAGCAAGGATTCCTCAAAAAACTCTTCATTAACCTTTTTACTCCACTCTTCCAATCCAACTTTATCAAAAATAATTTATGTTGCAACAAAATTATCTATTCCTTCACTCTCTTTCTCATCAAAGGAAACAAAGAAATCAGATTTTACCTTACCTTCTATTGCTACCTTCATTCCACTTGAGATCTTTGCTTCAATCCGAGTCAACAAATCACCTTTCTCATCTTCATCATGGTTAGTATTAACAAAGCCAACGTATTCCTGCTTTATACCATCTAAATGTCTGATTTCATCAACCAAACATGACCTTGCATTGCTGAAAACCTTATCCATTTCTTCTTTCAATGGCTTCAATTTGTGTTTCATTTCATCCTTCGTCAACATGTATGTGTTGGCATAACCATCGTGCATTGCCTTCTTGTCAAATTGCCAAGGCCTTCCTAAAAAAAATTGACATGCATTCATAGGAATAATATCACATAAAATTTAATCTCTATAGCCTCCTATATTAATATTTACCAAACTTTGTTCACTGATCAAAACTTTCCTATCATCTTGTAACCATGCTATCCTATACAGATGCAAATGCCTTCTCCTCTCTAGCTGCAATTTTCTCACCATCTCTTAAGAAACAAGATTGTCTATGCTACCTCCATCTATAATGACATTACATACCTTGTTCTAGCACTTGCATCTTGTTCTAAACAAATTTTTTCTTTGAATTGATTTATCATCTTCATTCAACAGGGTTCTCCTTGCCATTAAAATTTCACCATCTTCCGCCTCTTCAGAATGTGTTGAGTGTACATATTCTCCATTTATATTTGTTGCTCTATTTTGATTTCTAGTCCTTCTTGGTCTTTCCTCTTCATGAGGATAGTCATATGCCCTAGACCCTCTTCTCCACACTTAAAACAAGTTCCTCGAAAGATTTCTCCTCCAAACCCTATACCCGATCTTCCTCTACCTCTTGAATCTTGATCCCTCGGACCATATGAACCATCGTACCTTTGATTTTTTCTACTGCTTTGGGCTTCTTTTTTATGATTTTTTTTTTATTATTATCTACCCCATATGGTCTTCCTTCAATCTTGTCTTCACGACCTCTTCCTCTTTGTTTATGTTCAAACCTTTTATTCATCCTTTCTTCAACATTCAAGGCAACTTGGTATGCATCTTCCATAGTTATAACTCTCAACAATGCCATCTCCTCTCGGATGCTTGGCCTTAAACCATTGATATATCTTACAACTTTCTCTTTGGTGGCTTCCAAATGCCCAGTTCAAATAAGAATCGTATGAAACTCTTCCGTGTACTTCTTCATTGTCTTCGTTCCTTGCCTCAATCCTTGCATTTTCTTGAATAAGTCTAACTCATAATCCACCAGTATGAAAATTTTCCTTTTCATTTTTTCCACCATTTTATCCCACCTTGTAATTTTATCCCTTCCTTTTCTTCCTCTTTCCAACTGAATTTCTCTCCACCAGATTGAAGCATGACCCTTCAATCTTGTCTTGGAAAATTTGACTCTATTTGGGTCTCCAATTTCTTCAAACTCAAAATACTCTTCCATATCATATATCTAGTCGATGAGTTCTTCTAGATTCGAGATTCCATTGAAGGTAGGAACATCAATCTTCGGTCTCTTTCCCATTTTTGACAAAGCTCTCAACAATGGGTCATTTGCAACTGCTATAATTTCTTCTCTTTGTTCAGTTGTTAGGCTAGAATTTTCTAAAGCTTCTTCCTCATCACTCTTTGGTTCCCTTCTCTGTGCAAACCCTCTTCTTATTTCTTCTTGAAGTGCTTCCACTTGTCTTCTCAAAGCTCTGAAATCACCATCATGGAAAAAGTTGTCAATTCTTCCTCTTCCTCTACCTTTGCCATGATGGGCTCTTCTCCCATCCATTTTCTCCAATACCCACAAGCTCAATCCTGGTGCAAACTGCCTCTCTTCGACAGTCTGTTCACACACTCAGGATCTTCAAACTATGATACCACTAATGTAGAGAGGATTTGATACTCTCAAAATCCTCTCTGAAACTCTCACAACAACTTAAACAAAATGAAGAAATTCCAATTCAACACAACAAATATTTTGCACAAGAACTCAATGATTTGATTTATTTAGGAAATTGATTACAAATGATTTTCAGTCATCCATGGACTAATTAACATCAAATTAAACTCATATAAACATCTGATATGCACATGGAAACATTCAAATACAAGCCAAGTTCAAATATGTGAGCTCTTGCAAACTATCTCACTGCCCAACACCACAATTCCACATGCAACCCTTGTAGCTTCAATCTATTGTTTTGAATCTTTAATGGATTGCTGTAAATCAGTCCCAACCTACAACAACACACCAAAAAAACCCTCATAGAGAATGCTACACCTTCCTCCTTTCGTCTCCTCCTTTTCTCTTCCAACTTTCATTATTGAAAAATGGGTTTTTCTCTGTTTTACCCTGCCTATCATGAAATTAATTTTACATGCCTTATTTGGGCCTCTCCAATATTACACAACCCATGTTGTTTCTGCACATCAAACTCCTCAAATAAAACAATTAAAAACCATTTCCAACAACCCACTAAAGATAGGAGTCTTTTTCAGTTTTCTTTTTCTCTCCTTTTTGACTCTTGAAAAGGTAGAAAAATAAAAAGCAAGTCATGGGAACCCAATTCCCAATCCCTACTTTTTAGGGATCATTAAATGGCGTTTTATAGCTCCACATTCAAATCCCAACACCCCAAATTTCCTTTCAAATTTTTTAATTTAAATGTTTTTTAAACAACTTTTTCGTTGCTTTTTTCTCCCACAAGTCAACTTGACAATGTGCAAAGGAAAATTAATTTGTCAAGTTTAATTATTCAAATATATATCATTTACCACCTTCAATTTGAATTCCAAACCAAAATTTACTCACCACAAAATTGTAAAATTGCTCAACAAAAATTGAAAACTTTTCTTGATACAGGATTGCCAATACCGTGAATGCTCTTGCATCAAAATGATAATATGGCTGATGTATTCACTAAGACATTGGACAAGATAAAGTTTGTACCATATAGACATATGCTAAGATTCCATCAAAATTCAGTTATTCCTTAAGGGGGAATGTTAGAATAAGTTATACTGAATTATGCACAATTGTATGTGTCGATAGCATAGTGTAGATGTGTCTAGGAAGATTTCAGTTAAGATTAGTTTGCTGGCTACAATCCAGTGTGTTGTCAAACAACTATAGTTAGTTGTCAAAATGGTTAGTTGTTTTATAGGGAGGTTTTTAATTCTTTTGTACTTATAAATAGGTAGTCTTTAATCTATCCAATGTATCATAGTTATTTTTCTTTCATTCTTTGTTGTCTTTGTTGTTCATTTTATTATGTTAGTTGTATGAGGTACAAGGCTTGGATTGAGAACTTACTGAGCGAGAGAAAACACTTTAGAAGCTACTTGTTATTAATTCATGTTATTTTGAATAGGTAAATGAAGGGTCTCGCAAAGGGAAACTATGAGAAGGCCTGCCTAAAGGAGCTCAATATATTCATAAGAACCATAACTTGCAAAATGGTTTGCTAATCTTGGTGAGTATTTACATATATGAACCATAGCTTGCAGAATGGTTCATTAATCTTTGTGAGTATTTACATTGTGATGATAGTTAGATAATTCTTAGTTCTACATTTTTTATGGTAAGTCCATGTTTATGTATAATTTTGTAATCTATATGATGCGGTCCTCAAGCTAAGGGCATATCACAACTGAAGTTAGAGTTAGAGGATAAAAAATGATGTTGTTAGCATAGACTTGAAGAATAAATTGCATAATAGAGGGAAGATCATAGCTGAAGTAAGAGTTAGAGGATAAAAAAATGTTGTGGTTACCATAGACTTAAGAATAACTTGCATAATTGACATGATTTATTTGAAATTTTCCATCTAATTATGTATAAGGACAATTTCAATGCATTCAAAGAACCTTACAACCTTGAAGAGGCATGTATCTAATTAAGTTCTTATACACTTATTTTGTCAATATTCTTACTACATCTCTAACTATAATGTTTTGTTGATAGGTTTTCTATATATATAAATTTTGCTTCATAAAATTGTTCAATTATTTATATTCAAACACAATTTCTTTTGGCTTGTCACATTGTATTATTATATGCTTGCAAAAATCTAAATTGTTTTGGTATAATCAACTACCTTAATGTCTTGTGTGGTTTCTTTTCACAATTGTTTCTTAAAATAAATGTAGGTGTCCAAAAAATATTATGACATCACAATTGATGTGGTTATGATTACATTGAAATATTTTGTCAATTGCTGCTGGTTATTCTATCAAGGAAATAGGGTATAGGGCTCTTTTCATCGTAATGACAACTCAAGCTCAAATTTTGAAATGTAAAGAACACTCTAAATTGTAATAAAATATTTACAATTTAAATAATTTTTATTAGGGTCCATATAATGCTAATTTTTCTCCTTTTGGTCGAGGTTGAGCTACTCTCCTCATTATATGTTGTTATGAGAAAACTATGCATAAGCATGCTTTAAAATACTTTGACTATTTGATTACATGGTTTTTGTTGTTTTTATGATTATAAATTATTTGTTATTAGTGATATGAAGACTGAGTTTTCATAGTGTTTATTTATGTTCTAGGAATTGATTTAATTTACTATTATTTATAAATTGCTTTTTAATGGTAAATTGTTATATTCAACATACAAATTTAACTAGATGGTTATACTCTTAATAGAAAAATAATCAAAATTGATATTTGTAGTCAATTTTGTGCAAAATAAACATGCAAACTTTTTAATTAAAAATATTCGAAAAATAGTATTTACATTCTTATTCCCTAAAGATTTTCACCTTTTATTGCAACCTTCTCTTTATTCAAAGCATTTAACTATTATCTTTATACAATTTTAATTTGTAAGTAAATGTTTAAAAAGAATGAAGAACAAAGCAACCAATGTGACTATTGGTTAGATCATGGGTCTCCATTATCATAGTGGGGATGAATTTATTTATTTATCTTTTAATTGCATGTAATAACATGCTTTTTCTTGAGATCTTAGTACATAGTATACACTTTTTAGTTGTCAATTGATTGGAACAAAAATAACATGACTATTTTGTTTTAAAATTTGCTTTTGAATTTAGGTATGACAATAAATTGAGATTTTTTATATGCACTACAAAATTATTTTTAACATCTATATGTTCATAAAGAGATTTAAAAGTGATAAAGTATTGAGTAGAGAATGTTAAGTTTTTCATATATTTTTATTAAAATGTTAAAAGGGAAAGGGAAAAATAATTAATACAAATATGAATTGACAATGACAGATTATCTTCAAGTGAATAAAATTGGTAATATATTAATGTTGTTTTTGATTAGAGATCAACAGGTTTTGTGGGGACCAGAAACCCCTTACAAATAGGTTTTGAGGGGACTTGAAACCCCAAACAAACAAACGAAAGCTGCAATAAGATAGTAACATAGACAATCAACATACCAACATCAACAGTCTATCCAAAGATATACAAGACAAACCAAATTGCAAGAAATCAACTTTGAAGGGACTGAAAAACCCTTTACAACTAGGAACACAAGGGCCTTAATCCCATAACATCTTAGAAGAAACTACCTGAATCTGCTAGGCACCAAACGCAACCTGCAACATCCACTCCATTGCAACACAATTGCTCAACACTGAGCTAAAACAAAAAGGGTTGCCAAAGCATCCTTCAAGACTAGACATTATTAATGTTGTTAATATTCAAATAATATATCCATTGTTTCTAAATAATTATAGTGTAATAAAAAAATACCTTAAGAAAAAATAAACCATTTTTAATATTGTTACAAATAATTATTGATATTAATAAATTATAATACATTAAATTTTTTATTTTTAATATATTCATTAGTTTTTTTAAATTATTAAAATGATAAGATTTTTATAAACCAGTAAAATCAATTA
>VDFB02193867.1:688578205-688926642 GCA_007258455.2 Sequoia sempervirens
CCTTTGTTGAACCCCTTAATCTCAACCATTTTCAAAATAAATTAGTAGTTTAGAAAGTAGACTCAGAGCACTTCAATCCTTGTTTTTGTTCCATCTCAAAATTTTGAGTGTAACTATCCTCAATTTCATGTCCAAGGTCAACATTCCCTGATTTCAAAAAAAAAGTGACCACTTAAGCCCCCTTTTTGGGAACCATCTTGGTGCACTTACCCTGCTATTATTGACAACCTTGCTTGACCTTTCCTTTATAGATGTGAATTCCTTAGAAAACCAATCAAAAACTGGAAGTGGTTGTGTATCAACCTGTTCTCTGAAAATTGGAGGAAGTACATCCCCATCATCATTTGGCAACCCTCCCACATCCTCTGACATGAAGATAGAAATCTGTGAGAGAGTGAACCTTTTGTAGCTGCACCTGCACACCTTGAACTCATCCTCATAGTTGACCCAATATTCCTCCATAGAAGATTTATGACAAGAGCGACCACCAAGGCGTATTGAATAATAACCCCAAGGGTCATATGAGTGCCTCTCAACAAGGTACTTAAGATTAAATCTTTCTAACTCATGGCCCATAGCCTTGGCATCAAATGTTGTCTTGCACCTGTAAATACTCATCTGTAATGGAAAATTGGCAACTGGCTTGTGTTTGTTTTACAAATGTGAGTGAACATCATACAATTGCCTTAGAAACTCCTTACAAACCACCCTATTAGAAGGATAGCGGGGTAGCATGGCTAGATGACATGTATATCTGTAAACACAAATGTAGGTATAGGTAGGGAACTAAATGAACCAATCCTCCCATTCTACCATTGCTACTTTGGCTTCCGCTAAGATACATACATGTAACTGACGGTCTAGTTTCCTCACTGTTTACATCAAAAATGCCTCCTGCACATGCTTGTAGTGTTATTCTGACTTCGTGAACTCAAGCTGATCGTAATATTGATGAACTTTCTGTACACTAATAATTCTAACAGTGTTCAACCCTCTAAACTAACCCTGGAATGCAATCATATACACAAGGTAGGAACACATGTGAAACTCCTGAGCAACCAAGAAGTTGGTCATTTGCTTGTGGAGTACGTCGCTAATCAAAGAGGCCCAGTCATAATGCTCCCTTCTATAAATGACCTGAGTCATGATGTAATACATATAGGGTTGAAATTTATGAGCATCTATATGACCGGAAATGTGATTAAGAAGGGTAATCAAAATCGCATACTCATCTTTGAATTCACTATGACCCACATTCTTTGGCAAACTTTAACTTTCTTATGTTTTAGCCACCTTTCTACCATTTTATTCTAGCATTTGTCCTTATCAATAATGAATGCATTCTCACACTGATCCATGGTAATGACCAAACTATCTGGATTTTGGGGAATACCAAAACACTTCTCAACGTCCCTGGACTTGAGACTGCAAATCACTCGTCCATCGACTGCCTGGATTTCTTGAGTAGTAGAATTGTAATGCTTTACACAAGACATTACAAATTCTATGCATTGTACTAAGATAGGAAGTGAAGCTACCTCTAGCAACCCAAATTCTTTGATGGTCTAAAGTGTAATCTAGTTCAAATCTAACGCATTCAAGTCAACCTCTGGATAGACCTGATGTAAATCTATGTCAGCAGTTTTGATGAAATCATGAATTAAGATCAACTTGGTCTTGAATTCAGTCTATGTGTATTTCATTTTGAAAAACTCACCCGTTGACTATAAACATAGCTATGTTATGACAACTTTCTTCGAAAAGCTAAATGTTTCCTAGTGAGGCTAAAAATAGCTTGTCGGGGGGCAATTTTCACGAATTTTTTTGAGAGGTGGGTTTTGTAGAGAAAATGATTCTAAGAAAACCCACAACGTCAGAAATTTGAAAAAAATTCCATTTAGCTTGACATGCAAAGACTTTTCAGTCGAGAACTATAGGGGTTTTAGGGTTTCCAGAAGCAACTTTTACCGAGAAAAACTGAAACATGGGTTTTGTGTAGAAGATGTTTCTAAGCCAACCTAGATCCTCCATTTTTCAAAATACCGACTTTTACTCTACCATGCAAAGAAATCTCTGGAAAAAGAAAAGCTTCAAAAATGGAAGCTCTGAAGCAAATTTTCCTAAAAAATTCTAACACATGGGTTTTGTAGAGAAAGTCGTGCACAACACACCCAGATTATCAAGATTGTATACTTGGACGTGCGAGAGAAAACCTAAGACAAGGATAGAAGAAAATGAAAGAGAGAAGATAAAATTATATTCTACCTTTTCCTTTCTTTGAATGAAGTCTGCTAAATAATCTGGACTTGTATCTACAAAGAAATCTAAAAAAAACACTTGTGGCGCCTTCAAAACATGCTTGCACAAGAGAAAACTTGTTTACACTCAACCTATTGTGAGAATAATGGATGCCTCTATGCATATTTAAAGAATTTTGAGGGTTTAGGTATCACTTTTAGAAGATAATCCTAAATTTGAAACAAAATATTCTATTGGACCCCACTTCGTTAAACAAAAATTGACTCTGAGTTAGAAATAGGCGCCACCTCTTTATAGTTCAGTTTAACTCAACATGCAAAACTGAAATTGAGTCTCAAAATAGGCGCCACCTCTAAAATATTGAAGAAATACACCTTAAGCAAAATTAACTGGTGAAACTAAAGATTTTTATATTATTTTATTTAGTTAACTAAGTTCCACCTTTCTAGGTCGGCTTGAAAATGCATGCTGATTCCAAAAAGTTAAACTTTGACTTTCGAAGCGCCCTCTTTCAAAGCTCGATATTTTTAGCTAACTTCCTATTTTTAAGCTACTTGAAAATGTCACCATAGTCTCTATTGGAATCTGATTTTCAGATGCCCGGTTGATGCTGGAGATGAGCTAACCCATCCACTGCACAACTAGAACAAGTTTGATGACATGTTGCTAGGAGCTGCGAAAGCTAAAAACTGAGTATGATGCCTCAAAAACTAGGGTTCCTTTTCCCAAAAGGGTGCATATGACACCAAACTTAGCCATTTTCCTGATTTTCCTCTCAGTGATTCAATCTACCACTACCGGTGAATGATGACTCTTGTCGACTGGATGCTAGATCCATCACATAGCTAGAAGAATTATGCAAAGAATGACTGTATGCGAGGAGTCTGAAAGTTGGTTTAAGGCCCTCAAATGCAATGCCACCCTTGGCCTGTAGGGGTGCAATTACATCTTGATAATGATTTTGTAATTTGCAACTTTCATGCGAACGCTCTACTTTGACCCTCACCACCGAGAGCTAGATTGATCCGATGTGTGTGCCGATGATCTCATCGTGAAGATGGAATAACTTGGAAGAAATATTCCTAGAAGTGACGAATCTTGAAAACTACTTCTAAGACCTTTAGTAGAAGGGCTCCTTTTTCAAGGAAGTATGTAAATTCCATAGCCAATTTTCTGCTTGTGTTCATCCTTTAACATTTTTCGCTAAGTCTTCATGTACGGGTGTTTGACTGATCCCGAGGGCTAACGGTTGGATTCATTGGATAGCTAGAAGGATTCTGCACAAATCTCATGAAGATGATAGCTGCCGAAAACTTCATCTAGCTAGCCCAAAGGTTAGGCACCTCTGGCCTATAGAGGTACATTTTGATATTTTCACTTTTATTTTCCCTCCATTTTACATGCTTGCTGGAACAATTGTCACAGTCACTCAACATATCTTACAAACTCGCGAGCAAGTGCATCACGAAGCTGGGTTGAATCAGAAGAGATCCCCTAGAAATGGATTTTGCAAATTCCATCATTTGACAGGTCTAATTCAAGGGCACCCCTGGGCTACAGGGGTGCATAAACTGCAAATTTGACTGTCTCTATGATATGTAAATTCTTTGTACCTTCTGCTTCCACCTTCATTTGCTAGAGTTTTACAACTCGGATGGACTCGCTTGATAGCTTTTCGAAAAGCTGATAGAATCTCAAAGATAATGAATGTATTTGCAACCAGAAACAACTAAATCTGAGCTTCCAAATTGAAGGGCGCCCCTAGCCTGCAAGGGCACAAATTTTCTCTGGAAGTGACAATTTCCTCCATTTTGCACTTCACAAACAACGTGACGCCTATTGAATTGACTAGGTTGCAGTATTACTTCTGTTGACGCATATGCATGACTATATTTCACTAATTTTACGTGTACAAACACTGCAAAGTTGACTTGCACATTGATTGCACAAGCGTCTCCCATGTAGAAAGGCGTAGTTTTTCTAGACTTAGAATATTTTTCCCATTTTCCGCCATATGAAAATCCCCCCATCGAAAAGCATCTTTTTCAACATCTTTCTTCAAAGAATATTTTGCTTTGAGTTTCAAGCTTAGATTTTGACACTTGTTACTGGCCAATTGCCATTGACGACCTTAGAGGTCCTAACTTTTCTCCTGAAAAAGTGAAAACTACCCACTAGCCTTAAACTAACTTTTAATTGAAACCGACTTCACCATTGTGATCGTGATGTGAAATAAGCCAATCAAAATTAATTTCAGCCAATTTTGACAAGTTTCAATTTTTAGGGTTATTTTGCCTAAAAATAGGGTGTTGAAACCATAATTTTCAAAATTTACCAATATCTTCTTGATAACAAACTAACTAAAAGCCCATACTTAATTTTCCCAAAAATTTAGTTTTGACCTCACTTTTAGAAGATTTAGACCATTTTAAGCAAAATGCTTTAATGAAGCAAAAAAAATTAGTATATAGATTTGTTGTCATTGATGTATAGTGTAAAGAGATAGTTGAGTAGGGAGATTGATGAAGATTGATGAGCATAGTAGTATATGGTGTTGTCATTGATGATAACCTATTGAATAGATGCATAAGTGTTGTTTTGGAGAAGATCAAATGATTTGGATATTTGCCTTAGTCCAAGAGTGTAGTTCCAATGTTTAAAGAGCCTATATTTTGGTCCACATTGCTTTGCCATGAAAAATTTGGTTATGCCATTTTGAGGTAATGATGGTGTATTTCGGAAGACTCTAAATCCAAAAATTTTGTGATATGACGTCCTTTGTAGTTGAATATAATAGTGATAGAGTATCAGTCTAGAAATACTAGTGTAATTGTGATAAAGTGTATGATTGGAATGCTCTGCATTCCATCACAAATGAACATTTTGGTATGTGGATTTATAGAAGTGTTTGAGGATTCCTGTAGTATGGTTTCTCCAAGTGGCAAGTGTTTTGGTTGTTCGCGTGTCAAGTTGTGAGTGAATAGTTAGTTTATCCTATTGTTACTTCACTAGTGGTGCCGACCTAAGTATTTTGGATTATGCGGAGATGAGTAGAGTTTAGAGTGGAATTATGGGAATAATTATAGGTCATGTTGACCTACCTTAATGTGCTATACACTTTTTTCCTCTCTGCAACCTGTGTGTATGATTGAGTTTTGAGTCGACAAGTTACAAGGATGCATAATACATCAATTAGGTTGACCTAATTGATGCTTTGGTTGATTGCGATATATATACAAGATTAAATTATTTTGTGATAAAGTGTAAGAGAAGCAAAAGAATTAAGTGTGTGTGAGATTCAAAGCAAAGAAGTGCAATTTTTTTTTAGGAAAAGAATGAAGTGTGTTAATTCAATGTTTTGAGCTTTAGTGGAACTACATCTTCAACATAGGTTAGATGCATTACTAATAGTTCACATTTGGTAGTGAGCTACCTTACTTCTATCTCTTTCTATTCTAGGTAGTGAGTACTTTGGCAACGATCCATCGACAATGAGCCTTTCTTTCCTTTGGATAATGAGTCCACTAATTGTATTAAACTTTGTAACTAGTTACAATATCTATATTGTGAGCTAACCCTCATCGTGGTTTTTCCCTTTCTTTTTGGGTTTTCCACGTAAATATGGTGTTCTGGTGTTCCTTGATGTGATGCATGCTTTCTATGTTCCTTTCCATTACTGCAAGTTTAATGTGATGCATTGAATGAAAGTTTAATTTATTAAGAATATTGATTGACCCCCCCTCTCAGTATTTCGGGTGTTCAACAACTTGATCATTTTATCCTAGTTGAAGTTATGGGTTTGTGTATCGTTCAAGTTGGAAACTCCCTCCTTGTACTCCTCATGCTTAGAAGGGAACTTGTGTTTTGTCATTGCGTAGTCTTCTTCTATCTCCTCAATTTGTATCATGCTGCAATTGTGTTGAAATAGTTCTTAGCCTTCAAGTTACAAGTTAATCCTCCCTCCAATTTTGAGTTAGAAGCAACATCTTCACTCATTGCTTGGTTCTTTAGGTTAATTATGTACTTCCTACCTTTGTTTTCTATTGATAGAGTGTTTTTTTTCCAATTGTGGTCTACCTCAATTTTTGTTATCCATCCCCTCCCTAATAATATTTTGTATGCTTTCTTTTTTAAGGGAATGACAACAAAATTTAATAAAATTTGATGTGTTCCAACCAATACCTTTTGCACCATTAACATCCCTAAGGGTTTGATTCCTTGTTGATTAGATCCCATGAGTTGGAAGTTTGGTGGCTATAGATTAGGTTTCCCCAAGCACTTCCATGTGTCCTCTGGTAACAAATTCACTCTCGATCCTCCATCCACAATTATGTTTTTCAAGATCATCCCCAAAATTTCCATATGTATAATGGTTAGTTTCTTTCCCATGTTGACTGCCAATATCATTGGGTTAATGAATTATTCTCCTTGTAGTGGTGGAGGTTCTATTATTATGTCTTTTTTCATGCCTTCTTGATCTTTATTTTGGCCATTAACTATGATATTGGTAATTTCCACTCTTACTTGTGGCATGCTCTACAAGAGGCCTACTATTTATATGGGTATAATGGTTTGCAATAAATTCCTCACAATAGTTTTATCTAATTTAGAACTCGTAGAATTACCTTTTTTTTTCATTAGAACCCCTTCATTCATTTTCCATAACATCTTCTACTTCTACCCTTGCTTCTTAAAGTCTCTCTTTTTCTATAAGAGGGTATAGGTATAATACCTTCTTAACTTATGCTTGGGTGACTACTAAGACTATTATTCCTCCATATCCAATATATTGATGATTTTCTTTTGATTTGGGTAATTTGTATCCTCATGGTTGTCTGGTTTGCACAATTTGCATAACATTCTAACCTTGTTTTAGCCACTTTGGCATCCTCTAGCAAAATGTACGCACTCGTTGCATTCTTGACATTGTATCATTAGTTTGCCCTTAGCATCATATTGAATTCTACTCCTTGTGCCATTGTTATTGTTGAATCGATTATTATTTTCTCTTCGAGTCTAATACGTGCCAAGCGATGCATTCTGATTATTTTTCTACTGTTTTGTGATGTATTTAGTGTTGTAGACTTCTCACCTTGCGTAAAGAGAACTTGCATGCTTCTTGTCTTTAAATTATATGGGAACTCTTTAATAGAATGACCTAAAACTTGTTAGATGTTACATAATAGCTTCTTGGCACAATTCATTTTAATGTGGCCCTTGTTCTTTCATTTTGTACGTGCTATAGTTCTGTGTTTTCCTTGGTGGCCTCTTTCTCTTCTTTCAACTCTTTCATCATTTTCAACATTTCCCTCTCAGAGGCTTGTACCATTTTGGATTCGTGATCATCACTTTCCTTCCAACTATCTTCTTTGTTTTTTTTTCTCTTTCCTTGAGAGGATGTCTTGTCCTTACTCTCAATTTCCATCACTCAATTGTAAGCATTGCCATAGGAGGAGGGGGTACGACTTTTATTTTTTTCCTTAATGAAGGGATTAACCCTTCAATAAACCACCTCTTCTTCAATCTATTTGTTAGCTGATTTTCCAACTTCACCAATAGCTCTTTGAGCCTATGATTGTAAGCTTGCACAATTTCATGCTTTCCTTGTTTGGTATTGTATATCTATGCTACTATTTCGTTATCATCTCTCAAGAGTTTGAATTCCTCTTAAAATGCTCTTTTCAATGCATCCCATGTAGCTTTATTTTCTATGTATAACTTTGTGTACTAGTCTATAGCTATGCCTCTAAGAGTTGCTGGAAATACCCTCAGATAGCAAGCTCTATCATTTTGGCCATTTTTTGCTAGATTTTCTCACATGTCTTGCAATGCCTCACAAGATCCTTTGATCCATTCCTTGTGAATTTTGGAATTTTTCACCTATCTACATTAATACTTTTAGGGGGAGACCATTTTGCTTCATGGTTGCACCCTTTTGTTAATAAATTAATTGGAGAGTCTTAATTTATAAGTAGTAGTGCTTTCCTTGCACTCACAAACACGTCAAAATCATTCACTCGTCCCTCTTCAAGGTTTGTCACTCTTAGGTTTCCTTTGGGGTCCTTTCTATGCTCCCTTCGTCCTAAGGTTATTGGATTTGACCTTCCAATATTTGGCTCTTTGATAAGTATCGAGTCTTCAATCTAGTGTATGGTGTTCTTGTACACCTCTATCAGACCATCATTAGGTTCTCCCTTGCCTTCCGCTTCAACCAAATTTGAAAGTACAAATGGCTCTCCAATGACAAGGTCGATAGTTTCTCCCTCGTCTCCCCCATCATCCGACATCTATGGTATAGATGGTTTTCCCATATGGTCGACAAGGTCGGTGCATCCTTCATCAAGGAGTGGTAGATGTTGTCTATTTCTTCCCACTCACCAGGTTCGTATTCTCTCATGTTGTGAAAGTTTTCCTTTCTTCTTGACTATGAATTCTACTTATGCTTTGACTTTTACTCTTGGGTGGGCTCAAGATTTTGGTCAGAAACCCTTCACCTTCTTCAACTTCACCCTTTAATCATCTTATTCATTGTCTTTGTTCCCTTAGTATTAGGGACCTTTTAATCTTTTGATCTAGTGATTCATGACTACTTTGTATTTGTTTGCCATCTTTATTCAAGTTTAAGGGTATTTATTATTTAGAGTGTGTTGGGTCACACTATTTTTCTTCCCTTCAATTCTATTCTTCCTATCATTGCTATATTTATTGCTAACGTTGTTCTCATTCCTTATCCTCACAAAGGTCTTATAAGATGATAATGTGTCAAGCAAGTAGTGTTGGTAATCAGTTCAAACAATTATCTACTTCATCGTTCACTTGCAAATTATCCCAAATCTCATCTTGAGGTATTTGCGTGATGATGAATTCCCTTCGGACATGCTCCACCATAAATATATCTCACAAATTTACAATATCTTGCATGATTTGATCTTCTCTTTCTTTGTTTGATTCTACGGGTTCTTCTATTGGCTTTCCCATTTAGTTTTCCATTTTCCTAGCTTCCATATTTAACCAAAGTTCTTATAGGAAATGATGCCAAATGTCTACTATCAACTCTACTTGAAGGATTATAGTTTAGAGAAAATAATAAATTATATATGAAACGATTCATAACAACAATTCAAAAAGATATTTCTCTTCATTCATAAATATTTATAAAATATTCAAGATATTAATGCCTACGATCCTCAATCATATGTATAATTATAATATTTATAGGATGACTGATGGAGTTGTTGAAAACTACCAACCGCTGGCCACTAGCCGTATTAACAATTAGAGAGCTACTTGTTGATTACAACAAAACTAATGTGATTATTTATTGACTACATAAATCATTTTATTATTATTGTTTTATTATAATATATGCATTATCTTCATTTATCTTGTATGTTCCTTATGTATTAGAACACTTTGGATCCATTCCAATAGGATCATAATCATGGATAGGTAAAAGAGGATAAAATAATCTCATTAGGTGAATATTAAGAATTCCTTCCTCTAGGATCATGATTTTGCATGTATTGAATAACATTCTTACTATGCAAAAGGCCTATTAGAATTATTATTGGGAATTCTATTGTGAGACTTAATGAGTGATGAGGAAGATATAGTAGTTTGATCATCAATGGCTTGGTTACCATTCTCAAATGATTTGTATGGGTATTCGAAGATATGAAAACAAAGTTCTTAATTTATTTTTATATTATGTGTTTATTCATGTTAGAAAATATGTCAAGTGTATGAGGCATCATGATAATCATGCATACTATGGTCACACAAAATGCTATGCATGTGATGAGAAGTTATACAATTTTTTATAATAAAATTATTATTGACCTATAAAAATAATATATATTTAGAAAGTATGGATGAATCCATAACACATCTTAAAAAATGACCACTCGAGGTTTACATGTTAGATTGGTATGAATACAAACTCTAGGGAAAGATTAAGTAAAGTAATCTATGAGAGTATATGTGATAAAGAATTGGTATGATGTTTAATAAAAATCAAGTGAGACAAATTGTGCTCTTCAATTCAATTATCTCTAAATTTATTCAATAGGAATATATTATCATATATATGTTCAAACTATAAAGATAAAAATATCTAAAATGTACATGAACATAGCCATTTTCACTAAATGCATCTAGCATAAGTTATTTAATAATGTGTGCATTAGAAATAATATGAACAAATTTATCATAAAACTATGAATCTTCATCAATAACATCCTTGAGGCTATCATGAGTTGCTTGAGAAATACGTCATCATTAATTGGTGGTATAACACCATGCGAGGGTAAATACATAATTTAGGACCTTCTCAATAAAAATATCATGAAAAAAAGAAAAATATTCAATAATAAATCGCCATCACTTGTCATATAATAAGCATAATTTTCATGAATCTCACGAATTGGTGAATTTAAAGCATCTAAAGGAGAAAGAAAAATAATGACAAGATCCTAAATTAAATACATAACCATATAATGTATTCATGTGGAACATACACCATCGTTTTTATAGTAAAAAGTTGTTAAAGATAAACAAATGAAATTTACAAGACTATAGAAACACATTGGAATTCTTGATATATAAATATAATCGATAACAATTTATAAAAATAATAAAATTCAAAAAATTATAAATGTAAAAAAAAAAAGAATAAAAACTTGTGTATTGTTAAATCTTGTAAATTCACCATACAAAAAAATAAAACATCCTATAATTATCTAAATCTAATCTAATAATAAAATAAAACACCCTATAATTATCTAAATCTAATCTAATAATAAAATAAAACAACAAATATAATTTAAAAAACCATAACAATAAAATAATTTTACACAAAACAAAACAATTTAAATACTAAAACACTAATAGGAGAGAGGACCCACTAGTTGAGCACCCTAACTTCGCGCTTCTCAAAATCCTATGTGGAAATTTCAAATCAATCCCAATTTTTTTACAACTTACTTGGCAAGTCCCTTGCTTATAACTAAGGTTTTAGGGCCACATCATCAAATATGATGCCACATCATGTTTTTTGTCAAGGTGTCCAAAAGAGCCCAAAAAAAATACTTGTGCATCACATCATGTTTTATTGGGCACTAATGTGGCGTCACATGATTTGTTGCTTTTTAGATCTAATGAATACATTTCATTTAACTATGGGTACTCATCGTCAACACTAACAGCTTTAAAGTCACAACTATTGGACCAATATTGTTAAAAATGTTGGACATTATATAAACAAATGCTATCACAACTATTGGAATGTGCTCAAATATTGGGTCCTTTCCCCTAATGAAATGAACAAAAGTAAATGTAAATAAATAAATAAAGACTTTAAAGACAAAGATATGATTTTTTTGTTGAGTAATTCACTTTGTGACAGGGGAATGGTGGAGACAAAATGACACTTTGTTATGGAGTGTTCAACGTATAAAGATGTCCAGGTCAGTTGTGAGGACGTCTGACATGTTGAAAACTTAAGTACCTTGTTTGAAGAGGCAAGATTGGACAAAATTACAAACTACATCATCAAAATCCACTACAAAAAGCTAATCTCAAACGAAAATCACAAATTACTTAAGATCTTTTTCTTCATTTGTGGCCCTCTGTGGTACAAAGAGCGATCTCGAATGAAAATCATAAATTTCTTATGATCTTTTTTCTTCACTAGTGACCCTGTTCAAATCCATAGACTTAGACCTCGTGAATATTATTAAAATATTTCATTTCATTTCATTTTTTATTCCGAGAGGCGTTCTACAGTCACATAAGAGTTTAAGAACCTGTGTACATAAAAAAGAATGCAAACGTAACTGATGGAAGTGGATGCGAGTAGTGGGCAGTTGAACAGTCGAAGAGTCACCATCGATAGTGGAGGAGCGGAAGAGGACGAGTAACCGATGGACGTTGAAGGGTCTGCCAATGATACGATAAAGCTAGCATCTAAACCGTTTCAAATATCGTGGGTGGCAGTGTGGCACCTGTTATGCAAATGGCGTTATATATGGTTTTTGATTTCAGAAATACATATTTTCATCTGCTCTGGAAGATAACTTGCCATCCATACTACTTGCCGATAGCAATCTACGTAGGTTTGGCTTTATTTTGTCAGTTTCAATTGGATTTACTTTAAAACTGGTTCAATCGTATTTTAACTTTCAGTTTGTGTTCAGGGTTTTCTCGATGAGCAATTTACACAGCCGCAGCGACAAGAGCAATCTAGACTTTGTGAGCGAAGTTGTGGCTTTGTTCTTTGGCGATTCTGATAGACTGCTCGATAACCTAGGAAAAGATCTATATGTCCATTCAAGACTCCTCTCCATCAAGACTCCTATATTCTGTTTTACTTGCATATCATTCTTTGAAGTTGGCTAAGAAGTATTATGTTCTAGCGTTTGACTTCACTGGCCAAAGGAATATAGGAGGTCTCTTGCAATAGTTGTTGGACGATATCCTCTATAAGCAACGATTCTCAATATTTGTTCATATTTTGAAATTCATGCCATTTTGAATTGTCCATATGCTTTATGCATGCTTCCAGATTTTAAAAAAGAGAAGATACACGTTATTAGTCTTGGCAGCATGAGCAAAAGTTAAAACAAAGAATAGAAAGATAGAAATAGTGTGTGGAGCGTGGGTTGTTATTTCACTTTGGAGATATTCAAAGCTAAGATAGAAAGGTATGCCCTGTGTACCATACTTCTTTGAATTTTAATAGGGGAATCTATAAAACATTTCTTTGGAAATTTTGACATATGAGATACATCATAAAACATTTCTTTGGAAATCTCGACATATGATACATCTTTGTTTGGTCTGCAAGGCTACAAAGTGCAAATGGAATTATTTCACTCTGGGGACAATTTGTGGAGAGATGACGCAAGGGCTTGGAAAAAACAAATAGAAACCCTTGATTCTTCTATCTAGAAAAAGCTTCTATAAACACATAAATAATATCCATTACAAACATAGTTCCATAAATATGGATAGAATCAAAAATGTTTTTTGTAAACACCGTATTTACAATATTTTATAGTCATTATAATAATTTTTCACTGTTCATTTTGAAATGTCTTTATTCTTTTAAAGTCAATCTACAAATGTATCAATTGATATTCTCATCTTTTACATTTAATGTGTCTACTTCAAAAATGTCTAATTTGATGCAAAAAAATGAAATAGATGATATTATCTTTTCAAACAATTTGTAATTGTGTAGATGGTTTTTTATCATCTTTGAATATTTTTCAATGTTCTTATGAATTTTAAAAAGGTTGAAAGCTAGCTTAAATTAAAAAAATTAAGTACAAAACAAATATTCTAAAATCCATAGAAAATAAATGGAAGTTTCTAAAATTAAAAAAATTAAGTATAAAACAAGTATTCTAAAATTCATAAGAACATAAAAAAGAAGTTTCTAAAATACAAAAAATTAAGTATAAAAAAAAAATTCTAAAATTCATAAAAACATAAAGAGAAGTTTCTAAAATTAAAATAATTAAGTATAAAATAAATATTCTATATTTTTTTAAAAATATTCTAAAATCTGTAAAAACATAAAAAGAAGTTTCTAAAATTTAAAAAATTAAATTATAAAACAAAAATTAAAGAGATTTGATGAAACAAAAAAAAATCAAAACAAAGAGATTTGATAAAACAAAAAAAATCAAAAGAAAGAGATTTGATCAAACAAAAAAATCAAAACAAAGAGATTTGATCAAACAAAAAAATCTGATACAAAAAACAAAATCAAAATCAAAGATATTTGATGAAATAACAAAAAACAAAATCAAAATCAAAGATATTTGATCATAAAAAGAAATCAAAGATAAATCACAAAGATTTGAAAATGTTTAGTATAAATAAATTAAAAAATCAAATAAATAAATTGAAGGTTAAAAAATACGTTAGGTTCAAGTATAGGGTTTCAACTACGATTTTTTTTTTTAAAAAAAAAGGGGTAAAAACTTTATTGATAATCATAGAAGAGCACTACAACGAAGCAAAGGGCCTAAACCCCAGGAAAGCAAAAAGCAACAAAGCAAAGCAAGAAACAACATCATCCATCACCAATCCCATTGCCATCCTCTGCAATAATCTTGTTCAATTCATGGCAAGATCATGGGAAATCTAATCCCACCCCTCAATCCTCCAGCCATCAAGATGCGTCGAGGCCCATTTCGCCAAGCAATCTGCAACTTTATTCCACTCCCTCGGAATATGGACAAACGAAACCTCCTCCATCAAGGAGCTAATCTGCAGAATTTGTTGCACCATCCTAGCCAACTGTCAACTAACATCAGCCACCTTTCGATCTTTAAGCAAATTAACCAAAACCTATGAATCAGACTCACATATAACTTTCCTCCACCCCAAAGCATAAGCCCGTTCAAGGGCGGAGAATATCGCCAGACCTTCCATAAGGTTAACGGTCTTTGTCCCCTCGTAAGAAGAGAAGAAGAAGACCACTGAGCCTGTGGAATCTCTACCAACACCACCAATTCCAGCAGGCCTAGGATTTCCTTTTGAGGAACCATCAGTATTAATCTTCAAAATTCCAGCAGGAGGGGGAAGCCATTTACCCACTCTCATAACTTTCATTTTTGCTTGCCTTCCTCTTCGGACACAATCCGATGCCAAAGACAACACTTGAAGTCCCAATCTCTCCAACTTCTCAACATCCCCTTTCTCTAAGGGAAAATCAACCTCACACTTTGCTTCCACAGTCTCCCGAACCATACCCATAATTCTCTGCCAAACTTGTTGAATAATCAACTTTTCACCACAGAAGATTCTACGATTCCGCTCCAGCCAAATCTGCCAAAGAAGGAATGTAGGCCCCACATGCCACACGTCCTGAAGGAAAGATGCGGTAGTAGGAGGTCTGCCAAGACTACGCCAGAAATCAACTAGAGAGGAAGCATGGGCACAAGGAACTCTCCAAACTTCCCACCACAAGTGCCATAACCTCAGAGCAAAGGGCAACGAAAAAACAAGTGTGCAGAATCCTCCTCTCCATCCCCACACAAAACACACATGGAAGGTCCCTGAAATCCCCTCTTTTGAATATTATCCCAGGTCAAACACTTATTCTAGGCCAAAGTCCAAATGAAGCAATTACACTTTGGCCAGGAAAACTTGTTCCAAACATTCTTCCACCAACGAACCTCCACCCCATCCAGCTTGTGAGATAACAACACCTGATAACCAGAGGAAACAGTATAAACACCCTTAGGGTTCAAAGACCAAGATAAAACATCTCCACCTGGAAGGGAGCTACAGGTCCTGCTAGAGAGGATGCTTTTCAATTCCGCACATTCCTTCTCCATACCAACCACAGGCCACTCCTCAGGATTTTTCCATCTAGCCGTCATTAACTGTCCTTGAGAAGAAACAGACTTAAAGTCTCTCACCTTGTCCCACCCAGCTGCAAGGAATCTTTGACAAAGGGGCAAGAGGTTAGGAAACTGAGAAACAATGGGAGGAAAACCATCCCAAGCATCCAACCAAAATTGAGCCTCAAACCCACTTTTGCAGATCCAGAATAAGCCTTCCTTAACAAGAGCAGCCCCCTTCTTAAGCGTACTCCAAATAACCGATCCTTTCCCCACTAAGGGATAGCGAGGAATATCCATCTGAGGGATCCCCAGAAAATATTTATGAAGTAAAATCTTGGCCTAGGTCTGATCTTGCTCCACACACCACCTCTAGTATAGCTTGACAGCAAGCGCCACCCCAGACAGAGATGACTGCCTTAAACCAAGACCGCCATATTGCCTCGGACTACAAACAAGCTCCCATTTAACCAAGCTCCATTTGGATGACGATAAGTTACTTGCCCATAAAAATTATCTAGATACAGCATCAAGTTCTTGAAGAAAACCAACTGGGGCCACTTGGAGCATACATCTGTAAATGGGAAGAGCTTGAACCACATATTTGATCAGCTGAACACGACCAGCAAAGGATAACCATCGATGGGTCCAATGATTAACCTTCATCCAAAACTTTTCCAGAATATTCTGCCATGAATCCCTAGACATCCTTTTGTCAAAGATAGGAATTCCAAGATAGATCAAAGGGAGGGATCCAAACTGAAACCTTAAAATATTGGCAATCCTCCTTTGAATCGGATCAGGAGTATTGAAGAAGAAGATGGAGGATTTACCTTCATTTATCATTTGACTAGAGGCGGTCAGATAAACATCCAACATAGCACGCAAGTTTGTAGCCTCCCTGATTATAGCCATACCCATCAAAGCAGTATCATCCACAAACTATAAATGAGACTGTAGGGGAATATTACCACCCCAATGCCATCCCTGAATGATACCCCTCTCCACATTCCTTCTCAACAACCAACCCAAACCTTCAACAAAGAGCAAAAACAAGTACAGAGATAATGGATCACCTTGACGCAGTCCCCGAGAGGCACCAAAAAGCTCTGAGGGTTCACCATTAATTAAAATAGAGAAGGAAACAGAAGTCACGCAACTCTTGACCCATCGAATCCAATCATCCCTAAACCCAAAAGCACCAAGGATCTTCCAAAGGAAGGACCATCGAACTCTGTCATAAGCCTTTGCCATGTCCAACTTGATGAACATAGCCTTATCAGTGGAGTTAGCCATAGAATGAATGGACTCTGTAGCAATGACCACCCCATCCAGAATTTTCCTTCCCGCAACAAAGCCACTTTGCTCCTTGGAAATTAACACTCTAAGCCAAATTTTCAGCCTATCAGCAATTACTTTAGAGATAATTTTGTAAATCACATTGTAAAGAGAGATGGGTCTAAATTGGCTTAACTTGATTGCTCCATCAGATTTAGGGATGAGAGCAAGGAAGGTGGAATTCAAAGCTCGTAACATCTGCTTGTTTGCCTGAGATTCCTGGACAACAGCCAATAAATCAAGCTTAATAATATCCCAGAATTCTTGAAAGAACTCCACCGGAAAGCCATGAGGGCTTGGAGCTTTCCCTCTCTTCATCTGGAACACTGTTCTTTCAAGCTCTTCGATTGAAATATCCCTCATGAGACATTCATTCATCTCCATAGTAACTAGAGAAGGGATACAAGATAGAACTTGAGCCTCCTCCATGGAAGCCCCCTGTGAGTCCTCCCTAAATAAGGTAGCAAAGTACTGCATGGCTTCACAAGAAATATCCTTGAAAGAGGATAGATGCTCGCCAGTGTCATTCACCAGAATAGAAATTAAATTCCCATGTCGCTTGGCTTTGACCGAATTGAAGAAGAAGGCCGTATTTTTATCTCCCTCCTGAAGCCATTCAACCCTTGCCTTCTGTTTCCAATATATTTCCTCCCTCAGCTCACACTCCTCCAGCACTTTCCATGCCCTGGCCTCCTCTTGAAGTAAATAGGCAGTCACACCTTCCTCCCTGATCACTCTTGTTATGCTATCCAACTCCACCTGGGCAGCAGCCTTAGCATGGAAAATGTTCCCAAAGCACTGTCGATTCCAGCGTTTCAGCTGGTATTTAACAAATTGGAGAAGCTTAGCAAAGGTATACATTGCCGTACCATAAGCGGGTCTACCCTCTTTCCACCAATTAGCCACATAGTCATGAAGAGAGGGTTCACGCAGCCACATAATCTGGAACTTAAAAGGGGGTGACCGAGGCCCACTAACTGAAGAAACTACAAGCTTTATAGGCCAATGGTCAGACCCCCTCCAATCCAAAATTTCAGAGCTAGAAGACCATAATCCACCAACCCAGTAACAAGAAACCAAGAACCGGTCAAGTCTTTCAGAGATGCAATTATTCCCAATCCTTCGATTGTTCCAGGTGAATAAACCATTATTAGGCTTGACATCAACAAGATTCAAAGCAGAGATATTATCCTGAAGAAGCATCGCAGAAGGCTCCAACCTAGCAATACCCCCCCGCTTTTCAGCTAGCTCACAAATAGCATTAAAGTCCCCAGCCATAATCCAAGGATGAAAAGGCACCATGCTCCGAACAAATCTAATATGAGACCATAGAACTTGTTTACCTTGAAACTCGATAGGCGCATAGATATTAGAGAGGAGGATAGACTCCCCGGTCTCAAAACAGGAAGCGATCATCGAGATAGAGAACTTGCTAGCCATCCACCAGAGAGGGCGGATCCTCCGAGGATTCCAAAGGCAAGCCAATCCCCCCACAGACCCTTGAGCACCAACACACTGACATTCGCCACTGCCCCACAGCTTAGGGGATAAACCAAGCATGCACTCCACAGAAACCTTAGTCTCCTGCAGGAACAAAACATCAGGAGATTGACTTCTAACCAACTCACGAACAACCTTTTGTCTAGGGCCGCTGTTTAGGCCCCTTACATTCCATGAGAGAACAATCATTTCAAAGAGCTCGAGAAGTGTGAATCCAAAGTCTTAACCGACCCTGACTCCACTAAAGTTTCCCCAGCTAACTTAATTTTTTCCATATCCTTCTTCCTGCCAAGCTTTGAGGATTTCTCCCCCAACCCTTTTTTGATATCCTTTTGATGAAGACCCAAAGGAGAAGGAGAAGACCTGTTATTCCTCACTACATCTGCTCCTGTATGCAAAGCCACAATAGGACCATCTCCCCCATCCTTCTTCATTTCCATAGTAGGAGTCGTCTCCACTTGGGCATCCAATTGAAGATCGGTCACCATTTGCAAAGCTCCAGTAACTTGTGCATCCTGAGTAACCCCAAACAGAGAACCCTCCTGCCCAGAACACACAATACCTTGATCCAAATTCACCAACCCCGGGTTCACTTCTTGCTGACCCAGATCATCCAAAACCTCAAATCTGTTAAAAGAGTCTTCATCTTGTCTTTCCTTCCAAGTCCTCTTTTGGCCTCGGTTTCTGTTACGATTCTTCACAGGGGCGAAGCCATCAGAACCATCACCATCCCCAGGAATGGGGTTCTTTCCCTTATCCTCCCTAGGTGGGTTACGGGAAGGCTGAGAAATAGGAGTCTCTCCAGGCCTAAGCCCTTGGACATCTTCGTTGCAAGTGACCATATTCATGGCATAGACGACATCGGAAAGGAAGAGTTTCATAGTCCAATGACTGTACCCAAGAGTAAGGACCCACAGACATATCCAAAGAATCTGGTAATGGTTTACTAAGATCAATTTCCACACAAATGCGAGCAAAAGTGATTACCTTTTTAAACTGAGTCTGCAGCGAGGAACCAACCGGCTTCCCAAGCATCGACCCCAACAGATGCAAAACATCATCCCGCCAAGCATTCCACAGGAAACCGTGGGAGCCGAACCCACACCGGGACACGAGTTGGAAGCTCCTCAGCAGGGTTAAAACCAGCATGCCACGGTTTAAGAAACAGACCAACCTGATTATAGAAATAAGGGCCTCCTTCGAAGACCTTATTTCGATCCGCCATGCAATCAAAGGTAACCATGAAATAATTATTTGCCAAAAGTTTTATATCCATCTCACCCTCCGGCATCCAAGTCCGTCGAGCCCAGGATTCCAGAAATTGCAACGATATCCTCATACCCAAAAACTTACAGTAAAAAGAGTGCCTTGAATAATATTCAATATCTTCCGCAACCATTTCCAAAGGAATAACCAGTTTCGGCCTCTCCTTGCAACGTTCCAGGCAACCATTAATCTTCGTGATCCGAGCTCCACTAGACGAGCCCACTCCATCTAGCCCCGCTTCCGGCATGAACAAATTATTATTGAAGACTTTCGAAGCGTGTTGAGGAGACTTCACACCAAGCGCTGAACGGAAATCCATTAGAGGGTTTTCACCCGAGGTCTCCCCGGGAGACATAATACCTAACTTATATCGGGCATGCAAAGCCTTCGAGAAATAAAAATCTGAAACAAGGGTTTCAAAGCCCCACCCACAGCTCACCACGATCCACTGGCCAAAGAACAAGATACACGCTGAAGGGAGACCCCACACAGACCAGGCACCAAAGGCGCGCCCCTATCTGCACACCCGTGGCTCCCAGCGACACCCCACACTTTGGTCGGTGCCAAGGAACAGCCCGCACGCAGGAACAGAAGGAAAGAAACCACTGCAGTGGCCACACACAACACCACACCCCTAAATGCAGCCAACAAACCCCCCTCCCAGTGCAGATTCAAACCAACAAGAAATGAGCGGCACGGATGCCCTAGCTCCGGTAGGTTGCAGACGACGCCATCACCTATCTTAACACCCTACCTATTTCAACTATGATTCAATTAGTGTTATGACTAAGGTTAAAAAGTGTTATTGTTGAGTTAGAGTTTAACTATGGTAAGTCTTATTAAGGTTCAATTAGGGTTATTATTAGGGTTTAGGGTTTAATTAAGGTTGAATTAGGGTTACAACTAGGATTTAATTAGGGTTATACCGAGGGTTATAAAGTGTTATTGCTCCATTAGATTTTAACTATGGTAAGTGTTAGGATTCAATTACGAATAGGGTTCAATTAAGGTTAGGGTTCAAATAAGGTTAGGATTATTGTTAGGGTTAGGGTTCAATTAGGCTTAGAGTTAGGTTAAGGGTTAGGACTAGGATTAGTCTTAGGCTTAAGGTTCAATTAGGGTAGGATTCTATTATAAATCTTCGGGTTAGGGTTACAATTGAGTTTCAAATAGGGTTATGATCAAGGGTAGGTGTAAGATTCATATTTGATGTCATATTTGTTGATATGAACAATATTGAGAAAAATGTTGAGAGATATAAGTAGGGTTCAATTTGTGTAAGGTTAGTGTTAGGTTTATGATCAAGGTTAGGTGTAAGATTCATATTTGATGTCATATTTGATGATATGAACAATATTGAGAAAAACACAGAGAGATATAAATAAGGTTCAATTAGTGTAAGGTTAGTGTTAGGGTTATGATCAAGGTTAGGTGTAAGATTCATATTTGATGTCATATTTGTTGATATGAACAATATTGAGAAAAACATAGAGATATAAATAAGGTTCAATTAGTGTAAGGTTAGGTTAGGGTTATGATCAAGGTTAGGGTTCAATTAGGGTTAGACATAATTAGGGTTAGCATTAGGGTTAATGTTAGGTTAGGGTAAGGGTTCAAGTAGGGTTAGATTTTAGTTAAGATTAGGGTTCAATTCATAATATAGTTAAAATTAAGGCAACTATTATATTTAGGGTTAGTGTTAAAATTAAAACAATGAGTAGAGTGAGAATTATGGTTAGGATTCAAATTAAAATTAGGGTTAGGGTTAGGGTTAGAATAAAGATAAAGTTTAGGGTTAGAATTCAATTACAGTTAGGGTTAGAGTTGGGGATTGAATAATGTTAGGGTTAAGCTTTAATTATGGTTAAGATTCAATTATTGTTAGGATTCAATTGATGTTCATTTAGGGTTAAGGTTCTAACATAAATTTTGGGGTTAGGGTTAGGGTTGGGGTTACAAATAAACTATGATTTAATTACTAGAGTTATAACACTCAATTAGAATTTAATTACTAGAGTTATAATTAGGGTACATTAGCATTTAATTAGGGATAGAAATCAATTAAAATTAGGGAGAGGATTAGAGTTCAATTAGGGTTACAATTAGGATTAAGATTATGGTTAAATTAGATATAGGGTTAGGGTTAAGGTTAGATATAGAATTAGGATTAGGGTTAAAGTTCAATTACGATTATGATTAGGGTTAGGGTTAGGATTAAGGTTAGGGTTAAGATCCAATTAGGGTTACAATTATAGTTAGGGTTAGAGCTTTTACAATTATGCTTAGGGCTAGGGTTAGGGATGGAGTTATAGTTAGGGTTTAATTAGGGATAAGATTACAATTATTATGACTCAGTTAGGGTTAGAGTTAGGGCTCAGTTATGAAAAGGGTAAGTGATAAGGTTTAATTAGGGTTGGGATTCAAAAAGGGTTCGGGTTAGGGCTAGGGATAAACCTAATAATTGTAATATCCTAAACAAATAAAATATTCAATTAGAGATCAAGGTAATTGTAACCTTTATTTAACCACAATCACCCTAACCCTAACTCCAAACTTCATCTTAGAACTCTAATTGAATTGTAACCCTTATTAAATCCTAAACCCTAACCCTAACCCTAACCATAATCCTAACCTAATTAAACCCTAACCCAAATTCTAATCCTAACCCTAACCCTAATCCTAATCCTAACCCTAAACCTAACCCTAAACAAAATTAATAAACCTAACCTTAATCCTAACCCTAACCCTAACACTAACCTTAACCCTAACCCCAATCCTAATCGCAATCCTAATCCTAATCCTAATCCTAACCCTAACCCTAACCCTACCCCTAACCCTAATGAAACCCTAACCCTAAACCTAATCCTAACCTAATTAAACCCTAACCCTTATCCTAACCCTAACCCTATTCCTAATACTCCTAATCCTAATACTAACCCTAACTATTGCTAATACTAACCCTAATCCTAATACTAACCCCTGACCCTAACTCTAACCCTATCCCTATTCCTAATACTAACCCAATCCTAATACTAACCCTAACCCTAAACACAAATTAATAAACCTAACCTCCTAATTCTAACCCCAATTCTAATCCTAACTTTAACTCCTAACCCTAACCCTAAATGAATCCTAATCTGGACTCCCAATCCTAGCTCCTGTCCCTAACCCTAACCCTAACTCCTAATCCTAATCCTAACCCTAACCCTAACCCTAATCCTAACCTAACTCAAACCTAACCCTAATCTTGACTCCTAATCCTAACTCCCCGACCCTAAACTAACTCCTAAACAAAATTAATAAACCTAACTCCTAACTCTAACTAATCCTAACCCTAACCTTTAATTTAACCTCCTAATCTTGACCCTAACCCTAATCCTAACCCTAATACTAACTCTAACCCTAAACCTAATCCTAACCTTACCTAATTAAACTCTAACCCTAATCCTAACCCTAACTCTAATCCTAATCCTAATCCTAACCCTAATCCTAATCCTAACCCTAACCCTAATTCTAACCCTAACCCTAAACAAAATTAAAAAACCTAAACCTAACCCTAACCCTAATCGTAAACAAAATCAATAAACCTAACCCTAACCATACCCATAACCTTGTCGTTAGTTCCCTAATTCTATATCTAAACCCTAATCCTAATTAGGGTTACAATTATAGTTAGGGTTAAAGTTTTTACAATTATGATTAGGGCTAGGGTTAGGGTTGGAGTTATAGTTAGGATTTAATTAGGGATAATATTACAATTATTATGACTCAGTTAGGGTTAGAGTTAGGGCTCAGTGAGGATAAGGGTAAGTGATAGGGTTTAATTGTTGGGATTCAAAAAGGGTTGGGGTTAGGGTTAGGGTATAATAAATCTAATAATTGTAATATCCTGAACAAATAAAATATTCAATTAGGGATCAAGGTGATTGTAACCTTTATTTAATCATAATCACCCTAACCCCAACTCCAAAATTCATTTTAGAACTCTAATTGAATTGTAACCCTTACTAAATCCTAAACCCTAACCCTAACCCTAACCTAATTAAATCCTAATCCTAACCCTAACCCTAACTCTAACCTTAATCCTAACACTAAACAAAATTAATAAACTGAACCCTAACCCTAACCCTAATCCTAATCCTAACCCTAACCCTAACCCTAACCCTAATCCTAATGAAACCCTAACCCTAAACCTAATCCTAATCCTAAACTAATTAAACCTGTTAATCCTAACCCTAACCCTAATCCTAATCCTAACCCTAAACAAAAATAATAAACCTAACCCTAACCTTCACCTTGATCCTAAAGCTAATTCTAACCCTAACCCTCATCCTAACCCTAATCCTAATCTTGACCCTAATCCTAGCCCTAACGCTAATCCTAATTCTAATCCGAACCCTAACCCTAACCCTAATCCTAGCCCTAACCCTAATCCTAATCATGACTCTAATCCTAACCCTAACCCTAAACAAAATTAATAAACCTAACCCTAACCTTAATCCTAATCCTAGCTTTAATGCTAACCCTAACCCTTACCTTAACCCTAATCCTAATCCTGCTCCTAATCTTAATCATGGCCTAATTAAACCCTAACCCTAATCCTATTCCTAATCCTAACCCTAATCCTAATCCTAAACCTAATCCTAACCCTAACCCTAAACAAAATTAATAAACCTGACCCTAACCCTAACCCTAAACTTAATGTTAACCCTAACCTAATTAAACCCTAACCCTAATCCTAACCCGAACCCTATTCCTAAACCTAACCCTAATCCTAATCCTAACCCTAAATAAAATTAATAAACCTAACCCTAACCCTAACCCTAAACAAAATCAATAAACCTAACCCTAACCATACACATAATTGTGTCATTAGTTCCCTAATTCTATCTCTAACCCTAACCCTAACCCTAACCCTAAGTCTAAGCCTAACCCTCATCCTGACCCTAACCCTAACCCTTATCTTATCTCTTACCCTAATACTAACCCCAACCCTAAACCTAATCCTAACCCTAATCATATTAGAATATTTTAATTATTATAATAATTTTATAATAAAATAATTTATTTAAAATATTACATGTTGCTGCGACTGCTACTAGCATATATATATATATTATTTAATATATTATAAAAATTTGATTAAAAAATAGGCGCCTCGAAAAGGATATCTCTCAGTGTATTTTATATATATATTAAATAATATATATATATATATATATATATATATATATATATATATGCTAGTTTTCTATAATAGAATGACGATTCAAAGACTTACTTTTGAGCAGGGCTTTCGGAGGGTGAAGATGCTATTTCATTTCATTTTTATTTTCTATAATAGAATGACGATTCAAAGACTTACTTTTGAGCAGGTGAAGATGCTATTTCATTTCATTTCATTTTTATTTCCTGTAGGTAATAGAATGACGATTCAATTACTTTGTAGCAGGGCTTTCACAGGGTGAAGATGCTTGTGAACGCGCTTTCGTCTTTAAAGCACATCTATCTATTCTACACGTTTGCTCTACCTAACCTTTTATTGAGACCCCACTTCTCTTTCTTTTCATTTTAACACGGTACACCTAACCGCCCTTTCGCGTGGTTTTGTGGGCAAAGTCAATGAAATAGACAAAAAGATGCTTCTCAACTTTTTCCCTGCACTTTCCCCAACAGGTATCCACTCATTCTCTGTACGCATTTTCCTCGCTACTTTCTTCTTTGTTTCCATACAACACCGTGTTCGCTGCATCATACCACGGCCATCAGATTAGCCTTTTGTTTTTCGAGCATTTCTGCATTAACCCAGAAATATCTGTTTTCCTGGTTTCTGTTCGCCTCAATTTATAGCAAACCCTCAGCTTACCCTTTCAAGCATTTCAAATACCAAGTCGCTTTTATCAGCATTCTTCTTTGTTTCTATTTGTATCTGATGGCATCCTCTTCTAACCCCACGGGATCTGCTTTTGATGGCCTAATCGCCACATCTGCTGCTGAATCCTCATCCGGAATGAAATATCTGCCCTATGATGTCTTTATAAATCATCATGGAGGAGATGTTAAACATACGGTGGCTAACACTATCCACGAGAAGTTAGATGCTACTGGACTGAGGGTTTTTTTGGACAAAAATGAGCTGAAGCATGGGGATTTTTTTCCTGAAGCTTTAGAAGAAGCAATGAAAAGTTCTTCACTTCACATAGCCATTTTCTCTAAGAATTATGCACAATCCCCTTGGTGTTTGGCTGAGCTGGCATTCATGCTGCAAACCGGCGTCAAATTTATCCCCGTTTTCTATCATGTTGAGCCCTTTATTTTAAGATGGGCGATTGAAGGAAAAGGAATTTATGCAGAAGCCTTCAGCAAGTATGAAATGAAGGGCAGGTACAGCTCAAATACTGTTTCTCTATATTGTCTGTAGGATGCCTGTTTGAACGTAAATCTTAATTAATTAAAATAAACATATGTATTATTATCAAATATTCACAATTATTATTATTTTCTCCTTTTTATTTGTCATTTATCAGAGTTGAGTTAAGTTTGTTCTATTGTGCTTGCATGCTGTTCCACCTGAGCAGATACACCTCGGAAAAGCTTCAAAGCTGGAGGTTGGCACTCCATAAAGCTTCCTTGTACAATGGCGAGATCATTAATGATCAGGGGTAAGTACAAAATAATCTCTTTACAATAGCCATATTTATATCTTTCTCCAAATGTTTGGTAAATTGTGGAGTATGATCTTATGATTGAGGACATCTATTACATCATCAATAGAAATTTAGAAACCTCATTACCTAAGTCATTTCTCTATGAATGGATGGTGATATGATTTGAATGATGATTTGTACCTCCCCCAATTTAGCTATCCTGGTTAAATAAGTAAGTCATGTCAGTGGCTTTAGTCTAATTGGCCTCACCCTGCTCACATTATCCTTCTTGAACCCTCTATTAAACACTCAACACCATTACTCCTGCGTGTTTGCTACTTTGTTGTTGTACTTCCCTCACATCAGTCATGTATTCCCAACTCTCTCGAATGAATATGTGCTTTACATGTTTTTGAATTTGTACCACTTTTAGGAAATTCGTTTTTATGTTACAAAATTTTATTATTTTTTAAAGTAAAAAAGCATAATAAATTTGTTCAAAAGAAGTAATGCATATACAATCAAAATTACTAGACAACAAAATAGAATATGTGATGATCTTTAGGGATAAATAGTAAAATTCTTTTCTATTGTAAAAAATTTAACCGTTAATCAATACAATAAGAACATCCTACTTCACACTTAAACATGCACCAATACTTATAGGCACATCAAATACAATTTTAAATATTACATGAATCATGAAAAGATAAACATGAATTATAGAATAACCAAAATAAAACCCAATTTTTTTAATTAAATATGTTCATTTTTTGATATAAAAATACTTCTGCACTCCTTACCTAAGCTTTTCCCAAGAAATAGGTATTATAAACTCATTCATAACTACACGATTTGCTTGCTTTTTTCTTCTTTATTAATATGCAATTCAACTCCATATTATATTCATCATACCATTATCATTAGCCTTTTTTCTTTCAAACATTTCTGAATTAATCCAAGTTTTCCTTGTTTTTGTGTGCCTTGAAATTTATAACAAAGCCTTAGCCTTAGCCTACAAAGTATTTCAAACACTAAGTTGATTTTATCAACATTATTTTGTGTTTCAATTTGTATGTAATGGTGATCTCTTCTCTTCTAACATTGTGGACAACCCAAGTAAGGCCTACAAAATGGTTTTGATGACTAAGAATTGTCCTAACTATTCTTGCAACATCTAAATAAGTGTATTGTGATTGTCTGAAAATTCTCTTGCCTATTTCAATTTTAGATACAATAATACCCTTTGCTTATACTTTTGTTACCTCCTCGTCTAAAACGAAATATATGTTATATGATGTCAAGTCATAAATCATTGTTGACAAGATGTCAAATACATGTTGGTGAGAATTATGTACAATTCTCTAGATGTCATGAGATTGTGAGTGTTTTTCAAGAAAGATGAGTTCAAGCTTAGGGATTTATTGCCTAAAACTTTAGAAGAAGCCATGGCTACTTGCTTCAATTGATTTTAGAGAATTATGCACAATCCACTTGGTGTTTGGAGGGACTCGCGTTTATGGTGAAAAATTGCACTGCAATTATCTCTATTTTCCATTATGTTGAGCCTTTTGACTTAAGGTGGGTTGTTGGAGGAAAATGAATATATGCATATGTCTTCTCTAAGCACGAAAAAAAGGATACACACAATGTACAAGTGTTTCAATAGTGAAAACAAGCATTCTGAGAAGTTTCACATTGTATTAGCATCGTTAAGAATAGTAAGTGCCTGAATGCTCTTCCTCTCGTTAGAGGTTAAGTGACACCCATTGACACATTTCTTAATTGTAAAATACTTGTTATTTTTCATTTGCTTCATATTCATTCACTTGAAAGATTAATGTATATTTGACAATTTTAAATAGAGATAAAATAGATATTTTTTAATGGTAAAACATTTTCTTAAATTTTATAGTTAAATATGAAACTTCATATTTTAAATTTGTATTTAAAATTTATATATTAATATTAACAATTAATTATAATAAATTATTTTTAGGTGTCTAGAGTATTGTGGATCTTAATTATTATGAGATCAATAAAGACATATAGTTTTATTTATTAGGAAGATGACCTAATACATAATCTACTTTCTTAAGAGTCATCAATATATCTCTTTGTCTAAATGTTTCCCTTCAAATTTTCTTCCTTCAACCTTCATTCTAAAATTATAAGCAACATAACAAATTATGGTTTATCTTTTTTTTGTCTACAAACTTTAATTTAACATTATTTTCTTACAATTTCATTAACCTATTTTGGTTACTTGTAAACATTAATTATGTTGAGAGGCATTATACCGTGTACATAAAAACCAAAATACAACCAATATATACTAAAAAATAAAAAAATATGTCTAACATAATTAAATGGTAACATATGATCAAAATAATTATGTTGAGACATGAAGTCTCATATTGTGATCATGTACCTAAAAGTCCCTTATCTTTGACAACCATTTACACATCAAATAATTAATATTTAATATTTAAACACGCACACACCCATAAAAATCATTAATAGAGTTGTAGTAGGCGAGTTTTACCTTGGCCCACAAATTTGTTCTAAGGGAAGAAGAGATGAAGTGGATGCACTTGGAATTGTGATGTTGTGTCCCTTCCACTCTTTAGTAAACTTCCATATTGGGGAACCACTTTTCTACTACATAGAAGTCTTTGGTGGTTTCCTACACATCCAACAAAGAAAGATGTTGCCCTACAATTTTGAGCTCTTCATTCTACTTAGATAAATTAGTTGGAAAGACAAATGCCTAAATATCTACAATAGCAACTAGGGGCATCGTATACACAACTAACACTTCATGTACGTGGTGGAATAATAATTGATATAGTCCACATGTTTCCTTTTTGTGTAGTGGGGTAAGGTTGTGATAGTGAATGCTAGTTCCTCTTTAATTACATTGATAGATATTCTATAATTGTATAATATCAACATTTGAAATCTTATGTTGTGATTTTAATTTAAATTTGACAATCATTTACATGTCAAATAATTAATATATAATATTTATACATGCACATATAAGTATATAATATTCACTATATTTTTTAAAGTAAAAACAAAATAAAAGAAATATTGAAATAAGAAATAATGACATTTTAAAAGTAAATTTGAAATTTGCATAAAAAATAAAATAGCTCTTCAAATGGAGTGGGGGTTCTAGTCCATTGACTAAAGCATTTTGTTGCACACAAGAGGTCATGAGGTCTAGTCTCACCCGTCTCCGATGCCTAGTGTTTTTTGGTTGGAAAAAAAAACTCTCAAAATAAAGAAAATAAATAACATAATAAAATAGAACAATCCTAAAATAAAAACAAAATTTATATATCATGATATATAAATATAATTCTGAAATAAAATAAAATAGCTATTAAATAAATAAAATAGAAGTATTTAATATAATTAAACTAATATTTTTTATATTTTTAAAAATAAATATAAACCAAAATAATGAATTGACTTTTTCCAAATAAAATTAAAATTGTATAATAGAACACAAGAGGCCATGAGGTCTATTAAATAAATAAAATAGAAGTATTTTGTTGCACACAAGAGGTCATGAGGTCTAGTCTCGTCCCTTTGTCTCCGATGTCTAGTGTTTTTTGGTTGAAAAAAAAAACTCTCAAAATAAAGAAAATAAATAACATAATAAAATAGAACAATCCTAAAATAAAAACAAAATTTATATATCATTATATATAAATATAATTCTGAAATAAAATAAAATAGCTATTAAATAAATAAAATAGAAGTATTTAATATAATTAAACTAATATTTTTTATATTTTTTAAAATAAATATAAACCAAAATAATGAATTGACTTTTTCCAAATAAAATTAAAATTGTATAATCCTACAAATAAAAAAATTGATAAATAATACAGATAAAGTAAAATAATTTTATAATAAATAGAAAAATAATTTATTTTTAATTTTCATGCACAGCTAATAAAATCTGATTCGAAACCATACAATTCTCTGAAGGGCAACATATTTTTTTTGTTTATTTTAAAAAGTCAATAAAAAAATTGCTTGACAATGTGTGGTAACGCTTAAATTAAAAGCTCGCCTCACGCATCTTTTCAATTTTTGTTCAGCAACGAGGAGAAGGCGGTGAAGGATGTCGTTGAAAGTGTATTAAAAGAATTGAAGAAGGTGCGATTAGATGTTGCCAAGCATCCCGTGGGTCTGGATGAAGTTGAACAAGACTTTTATGACAAGATTGCACTTGAATCTGCTGGGCCAATAAAAATTGTGGGGATCTACGGAATGGGTGGTGTGGGCAAAACCACCCTTGCAAAGCAAGTCTATAACAAAAAATGCTCGACCATTGGTAAGTCGAGTTTTCTTTCCGATGTTCGTGAAGCTGCAAGGAGAGAGCAATTGCATAAGAAACAAAAAAGGCTTCTAAAGGACCTTCACCTTAAGGGCAAAGATTTTGATTTTGACAATGTAGACGAAGGCAAAGAGATTCTAAAAAGCCGTTTGAAATCTGTTTCTGTGCTAATCGTTCTAGATGATGTGGATCACACAGACCAATTAGATGCTCTCTTGCCAGCAAGGGAGAGCCTTGGCCACGAAAGTCTGATTATTGTGACCACACGCGAGTTGAGTGTTCTTAGAGCGGGGGGTATCTCAACTAAATATAAAATGAGCACACTGAATGACAATCATGCTGAGCAGCTTTTTTGTTGGCATGCATTCGGACAACCCTCTCCATTTTTGGGATTCCAGGATCTTGCTAAAAGTTTCATAAATGCTTGCCATGGTCTGCCTTTGTCACTCAAGGTCATAGGGGGTCTGCTCTGCGGTGAGTCTAGCGAGCAATATTGGCAGGCTCAATTAGACAAGTTGTCCAGAATAGTGCCAGAGGACATCAAATTGAGGCTCAAAATAAGCTATGATGCTCTAGATAAAGAAGAGAAAGAGATGTTTTTGGATATAGCGTGTTTCTTCAATGGACAGAGAATCAATGCGGCCATTGCAGTATGGGACGGATCAGAGTGGAATGGTCTGCACGGTTGGCAAAGGCTTGTGAATAAATGTCTTGTTGAACTAGACGAGAAGAATCTCATAAGAATGCATGATCATTTGAGCAATTTGGGAGCAGAGATTGCAAATCAACAGTCACCATATCGTCTTTGGTCTAAAAGGCAGATTATCGAGATTCAGCCTCAACAGGTGAAGTTGGTGCTTTATTTCATATTAATCATGACATGGGAACCGGCTCCTCCCTGAGCCTGCCTTCTAGTCAGTTCTATTGCTTTAAAATAATTCTTATTCTTACTTTTGACTATTCAGGAAGCAGTACGAATCCGAGGAATGGCAAATGCAGTTGGTGACAATTGTTTCCCACGGCAAGGAAATATCATAGTAAACACAAGCCAAGGAGAGCGTATCCTCGCGCCCGGCTCGCTTGGATTGAAGATTTTTGCTGATAATGGACACTTTATTAATGAGGAACATAGCGAACTGTTAAGAGAACTGGTATACCTTCAGTGTGATAGATTTCAGCACAAAAATCTTCCGTCGTGGCTTTCATTGAAAAAATTAAGAATTTTACAACTTTCCTACCCTGAGAGATTAGAATGTTTGTGGGAACGTGATGCCGATGTAAGTATCTTGATTTATGGTACTTTAAAAAATGTTTGGAAATATATTTTTCAATATGCTACGTATGCTAATTGTAACGAAAATTGGCTGTAGGCTCCTTTGCAGTTAAGAGAACTGATAATTTCCATGGCCGGCAATTTGGAGAAGATTAAAAGTTTAGAAAGGCTGAGATCATTGGAGACACTCGCCATATATGACTGTACAAAATTGAGCACCCTTCCAAGTCTTGCAGAGGCAACTTCTCTAAAACAAATATATTTGAAACGCTGCAACAAATTGGAGAAGATAGAAAGTTTAGAAAGCCTGGTATCATTGGAGACACTCATCATACATGACTGTACAGAATTGAACACCCTTCCAAGTCTCGCAAAGGCAACTTCTCTAAAACAAATTGAATTGAAATGCTGCAACAAATTGGAGAAGATAGAAAGTTTAGAAAGCCTGAGATCATTGGAGGCACTCTTCATACATCATTGTACAGAATTGAACACCCTTCCAAGTCTCGCAACGGCAACTTCTCTAAAACAAATTGAATTGAAATGCTGCAACAAATTGGAGAAGATAGAAAGTTTAGAAAGCCTGGGATCATTGGAGGCACTCTTCATACATGACTGTATAGAATTGAAGACCCTTCCAAGTCTTGCAGAGGCAATTTCTCTAAAACAAATTGAATTGAAATGCTGCAACAAATTGGAGAAGATAGAAAGTTTAGAAAGCCTGAGATCATTGGAGGCACTCTTCATACATCACTGTACAGAATTGAACACCCTTCCAAGTCTCGCAAAGGCAACTTCTCTAAAACAAATTGAATTGAAATGCTGCAACAAATTGGAGAAGATAGAAAGTTTAGAAAGCGGGGGATCATTGGAGGCACTTGTCATACATCACTGTACAGAATTGAACACCCTTCCAAGTCTTGCAGAGGCAACTTCTCTAAAACAAATTGAATTGAAATGCTGCAACAAATTGGAGAAGATAGAAAGTTTAGAAAGCCTGAGATCATTGGAGGCACTCTTCATACATGACTGTACAGAATTGAACACCCTTCCAAGTCTTGCAGAGGCAACTTCTCTAAAACACATTGAATTGAAATGCTGCAACAAATTGGAGAAGATAGAAAGTTTAGAAAGCCTGGGATCATTGGAGACACTCTTCATATATCACTGTACAGAATTGAACACCCTTCCGAGTCTTGCAGAGGCAACTTCTCTAAAACAAATTGAATTGAAATGCTGCAACAAATTGGAGAAGATAGAAAGTTTAAAAAGCCTGGGATCATTGGAGACACTTGTCATACATCACTGTACAGAATTGAACACCCTTCCAAGTCTTGCAGAGGCAACTTCTCTAAAACAAATTGAATTGAAATTCTGCAACAAATTGGAGAAGATAAAAAGTTTAGAAAGTCTGGGATCATTGGAGACACTCTTCATACATGACTGTACAGAATTGAACAGCCTTCCAAGTCTTTCAGAGGCAACTTCTCTAAAACAAATTGAATTGAAATGCTGCAACAAATTGGAGAAGATAGAAGGTTTAGAAAGCCTGGGATCATTGGAGACACTCGTCATACATGACTGTACAGGATTGAACACCCTTCCATGTCTTCCAAGACAACTTCTCTAAAACAAATTGAAATTGGAGAAGATAGGAAGTTTAGAAAGCCTGGGATCATTGGAGACACTCGTCATATATGACTGTACAGAATTGAACACCCTTCCAAGTCTTCTAGAGGCAACTTCTCTAAAATAAATTGATTTGAGACGCTCCAACCAATTGGAGAAGATAGAAAGTTTAGAAAGTCTGGGATCATTGGAAACACTCTTCATATACTACTGTACAGAATTGAACACCCTTCCAAGTCTTGCAAGGCAACTTCTAATTAATTTGGAATACTGCTCCGAATTGAAGAAGGTCAAAAATCTAAAAGGTCTGAGATCGCTGGAAACAGTCGAGATTGATAACTGTCCAGAATTAGATGGGCTTCCAAGTCTTGCAGAATTAACTTCTCTAAAGAAGTTTCATTTGTTAAAGTGCCACAAGTTGAGGAAAATAGAAGGTTTAGAAAGTCTGAGATCATTGGAGACGTTCAGTATAGAGGACTGCTCTGCATTGGACACCCTTCCTAGTCTTGCAGAATTAACTTTAAAGAAGTTTTGATTTGTTTAAGTGCCACAAATTGAAGAAAATAGAAGGTTTAGAAAAAGTCTTGAGATATTGGAGACGTTCAGTATAGAGGACAGCCCTGCATTGGACACCCTTCCCAGTCTTGCAGAATTAACTTCTCTGGAAGAATTTAAATTGAAAAAATGCCACAATTTGGAGAAGATAGAAGGTTTAGAACGATTGACATCATTGAAGATGTTGGAAGTACATGTCCTCACGAAGGGGCCGTTTACAGTCAGCTTGGAGCACCGTGAGAGATTGAAGTCACTGATCGTTGTAGCAAACGACAGACTAGTTGTTGAACCACTCATCAATGACACACAGGTAATAAAAAATAGTTGAATTAGAAATATAAGTCTATTTATAATTACGAGGCATCTGATTTTGTGCTGCCTGTGCCTTTTGCAAACAATGTGCAGAAATGGCCAAGGGAAGTGATAATATGCACGAGGGCAGTTTATAATGGCGTACAATTACAAATATGTGCATGGATTGCAATCTTAGGAGTTGCTACCAGTGTAAAACAAACGAGTTTCTCATACAGGGAATAATGAACAAGTTTGAACCTTTTTTATGAGTATGATATTCTCAATCATAAGGGTTTCCAAACTCTTAGATAATTGATTTTGAGTAAGACTAATAGCATTTAGAGGTTTTGTAGAGGTGGTGTTGTTAGAATAAGTCATACTGAATTATGCACGATTGTGTATGTGTTGATAGTATAGTGTAGACGTGTCTAGGAAGATTTCAGTTAAGAGCAGTTTGCTGGAGTGTATCAAAATGGTTAACTGTTTTATAGGGAGGTTGTTAATTCTTCTGTACTCATAAATGTGTAGTATTTAATCTATCCAACGTATCATTCAGTTGTTTCTTTCATGCTCTGTTTTTCTTTCTCTGTTTTCTCTGCTGTTCATTTTATTCTGTTATGGTATCAGGGCCAGCTATCGTCTGAGGAGCTTCGTTCAATGCTGTTTAATCTGCAGCAACTACAACTGCTATCATGAGTGTTCTAAACAGCTATCTAAGAAGCTGTTATAGTATCCTACAGAGGAAAGTGGATCGATCCAGATCAGATGAGTGCTGTATCAATAAGAGCTGCGACATAGAAGGCGACAGATGCTTTTCGCTGGTGTATGCTATTGTGCATAAGAAAGCAGACAATGCAGCCGCTGATTGAATTGAGGGTTTGCTAAAACTCTGCCAAAATTGAAGAAGCAGACAAGAGCATCTGTTCTATTGAGGAGGCTATTGTCAGAGGTTTGACCTGCTAATGCACCGTGACAGCTCCAGTAAAAGCTCATGTGAGAAGTTTAAGTAGCCTTGCAAGAGAAGCAGTTGAAGCTAAGAGAAGGCATAAGAGACTGGTAAAAAAAAATATTGTGACTATTTAGAGTTAAGAAATTAAGGGATAAATTAGCCGATATTGGTGAATCAATTTCAAGTAGTGATTTAGCTACTGTTACTATGAATGAAATGATAAATGATTATCAGGTGTTCATTACCAGTTTGGCTGCAAGGGAAAATGCACTTTCTTTTGAAAATTTAACAGGAATTTTTCTACAGGTAGAAGAGGAGAGAAAGAAGCATGTGGACAGTAGACTTCGAAGTGCAGATTCAACTTTGATGGTCAAGGACAAGAAGCCATTCAAAGGAAAACAATGGGCAAAGAACAAAGGAGGTAAATTTGATGGCAAAAGGTATCAAGATGGAGCACCATCTAAATTAAATTGCAATGTAAAGAAAAATGAAAATTGTAATTATTGTGGAAAATTTGGACATTATGCTTATGAATGTCGGAAAAAGAAGTTTAATGAGTCAAAAAATTATAAAAATGAAGGTAACTATGTGAGTGGTGAGGATGAGGCAACTAATAACCTTCATAATTTCAAGTTGTTTATTTCAGATGCTGCTCTTTCTATTGAAACAGATGATTACAATAATTGGTTCATAGATTCAAGGGCATCGATTCATATGTTGTGTCCTAGAAATTGGTTTAACAATTTTCAGTGAAAAATGATGGTAGTAAGATCTATTTAGGAGATGATAGGTCTCATGACATAAAACATTATGATGATATAAGTGTTCAATTGCCTAATGGAAATGTAAAACAACTTGCAAATATAATGTATGTTCCAAGAATTAAGAAGACTTTAATATTAGTTTCAGCCATTGTTGATCAAGGTTTAAAAGTTGAATTCTTGAAGACAGGTTGCCAAGTCAAGGATATGAAAGATCACTATAATGTGATTGTTGAAGGAATCAAAATAGGAGGTTTGTATAAACTTGATGTTAAAGTAGAAAGTCATCATGCAATAGCTTCTACATGTGTATTAATTGAAGAACTATGGCACAAGAGGTATTGTCATTTAAATTTTCAGGATCTTGTTTCTTTACAAAGAAAAGATATGGTGTAAGGTCTTCCAATATTAAAGAATGAATACATTAGTTTTGATGGTTGTGCATAGGGTAAACAACATAGATGTGAATTTCTAATCAATTCAAATCTAAGGCAAATGAATATTTTTGAATTAGTATATACAAATGTGCCTGGGCCCATGCAAACAAAGTCACTTTGGAGGAGCTTCTTATTTTCTGATATTTATTGATGATAGCACTAGATATACTTGGGTCTATCTCTTAAGAAATAAGAGAAGTGTTTGAATGTTTCAAAGATTTTAAAATTGTGGTGGAAAAACAAACAACTTATAATATTAAAATTCTTAGATCAAATTAAGGGGGGAATACAATTTAGATAATTTTGTGAAATATTGTAAAGATAATGGTATTATCAAGCAATATATAGTTCTTCATAGTCCAAAACAAAATGTCGTGGCTAAGAAGAAAAATAGAACAATAGTTGAGTGTGCTAGGAGTATGCTCAAAGGATAGACTCTCCCTAATAATTTGTTGGCTGAAGCAGTTAGTACAATTGTTTATTTGTTGAACCAAGACCAAGTATCTAGCAAATAAAACTTCTTATGAGGCTTTCATAGGTAGTAAACCTATTGCTAGTCATTTGAGAATTTTTGGAAGTAAGACATTTTTCCATATTTCAAAATAAAATAGGAGGAAACTTGATGCTAAGTCAATCAAAGGTATGTTCACTAGTTATTGTGCAGATCATAAGGCCTACAAAATGTACAATCCTACTACTCATAGAGTGTTTGTTAGTAGAGATGTAGTATTTCATGAATTTGCAAATGATGTTCAAGAGGAAGAAAAGGAAAAAATACTACTTCATGAAAACTACTTGAAGAAGATAACAAAAAGTTTAGATGTTGAAGATCAGTAAACTCATGATCAAAGTAGATATGAAACAAGGCAAAGTGAAGCTGCTCCATCTAGCAATGAAGCATTGAGAAGATCAATGAGGCAAACCAAGGCATCAACCTAATGACTATTCTCTTATGGCTCAAGTAATGAGTATAGATGAACTTCGTAACTATGAAGAAGCCAAGAATCATAAAAAATGGGTGAATGGAATGCAAGAAGAATATGATTCAATTATGGATAATGAAATTTGGGAATTAATTGAATTACTTGCAAATAAAATTTGTATAGGCTCTAGATGGTTGTTCAAAACTAAGTTTAAAGTTGATGGTATTATTAATAAATTCAAAACTAGATTGGTTGCAAAAGGATATTCACAAAAAGGAGGAATAGATTATGAGAATAGTTTTCACATGTTGCTAAATGAATACTATTAGGCTCATGATTGCACTTGCTACTAAGTTTAATTGGGAGTTAAATCAAATGGATGTTAAGTCAACCTTTTTGAATGGTGATATAAAAGAAGAAATATATCTTGTTCAACTTGATTGGCATGCAGGTTAAAGAAAGCATTGTATGGTCTCAAACAAACACCAAGGTCGTGGTATGAGAAAATTGATAAATTCTTCTTTCAACAAAGGGTATGTCAAGAGTAAAAATGATCCAAATCTGTATGTAAATGAAGATGAATATGATAATGTTATTTTTGATTTCATTTTATGTGGATGACTTAATCATAATGGGAAGTTCTATAGAGTTGACTGATGAAACAAAACAAAATTTTCACAGGCATTTGAAATGAAGGACCTTGGTAAAATGTATTATTGTTTATGAATTAAAGTATGGAGACAAGATGGTAAGACTTTGATTACTCAAAGAAAGTATACAAATAAATCAATTCAAAGGTTTAATATGCAAGATTGTAAAACAATGTCTACTCCATTAGAACAAAATGTTTAGTTTTCTAGAGATAGTGATGCTACAAAAGTCAATGGAACTTTGTATAGATAGATAGTGGTAAGTTTGAACTACTTGACCACTACAAGGCCTGATATTGCATATTTAGTCAACATACTTAGCCAATTCATGGCTAAGCTTCTTGAGCCTCATTGGAAAGTAGCAAAGAGAGTCATTCGATACTTATAGGGTACCATAGATTTTAGAATTAAATATACTAACCATTTTAATATTGAGTTGTTAGGTTATTAATACTTTGATTGGGTAGGTGATCCAGATGATCATAAATCAACTACTAGTTATGCATTTAATGTAGGATCCAGTGTTGTTTCTTGGAGCAATAAGCAATTGAATATTTCTTTATCATCTATAGAAGTTGAGTACAAAGCATTATGTAGTGTTACATGTGAAGCTATTTGGTTAAGATAAATTCTTTAAGATATGGGATTATCATCTACAAAAGCTAAGTACAAAGCATTGTGCAGTGCTACATGTGAAGCTATTCGGCTAAGGTGAATTCTTGAAGATATAGGACAAAAGCAAGAAGGACCAACTCTAATCAAGTGCGATAATCAAAGTCCAATCAAGTTGAAAAACAATCCAATTTATCATGTAAGATCAAAGTACATTGAAACTCAACATCATTTTGTCAGAGAAGATTCAATCTCAAGAGAGAGTTACAATATTGTAACACAAATGTAATGTAGAGAGGATTTGATACTCTCAAAACCCTCTCTAAAAATCTCACAACAACTTAAACAAAGCGAAGAAATTCCAATTCAGCACAACAAATGGTTTGCACAAGAACTCAATGATTTGCTTTATTTAGGAAATTGATTACAACCCTCACAGAGAATGCTATGCGTTCTTCCTTTTGTCTCCTTTTCTCTTCCAACTTTCATTCATGAAAAATGGGTTTTTCTTTGTTTTACCCTGCCTGTCATGAAATTAATTTTACATGCCTTGTTTGGACCTCTCCAATATGGCACGACCCATGTTGTTGCTGCACATCAAACTCCTAAATAAAAGCAGTTAAAAACCATTTCTAGTAGCCCACTAAAGATAGGAGTCTTTTTCAGTTTTCTTTTTCTCTCCTTTTTGACTCTTGAAAAGGCAGAAAAATAAAAGCAAGTCATGGGCACCCAATTCCCAATCTCTACTTTTTAGGGATCATTAAATGGTGTTTATATCTCCACATTCAAATCCCAACACCCCAAATTTCCTTTAAATTTTTTTAATTTAAAATGTTTTTTAAACAACTTTTTCGTTGCTTTTTTCTCCCACAAGTCAACTTGACAATGTGCAAAGGGAAATTAATTTGTCAAGTTTAATTATTCAAATATATATCATTTACCACCTTTAATTTGAATTCCAAATCAAAATTTACTCACCACAAAATTGCAAAATTGCTCAACAAAAATTGAAAACTCTGCTTGATACAGGATTGTCAATACCGTGAATGCTCTTGCATCAAACACCCACGGTAGAAAATAAATGTTTCATGAGTGCGAATCATAAAAATTTGTAGATATGATTCTCATTTTGAACCCACCTTTTTGCCTTGTCCATTGGAACCTTTCTATGCATCAAATTTTGAAACTTACAACATTACCATGTTTCATCCTTCCTCTACTACCCATCACATAATTCAAAGCATCAAATTTGCTTCCCAACCAATATACTTCATCAAAATCAAAACTAAAAATTAAAATTATACCTCCTCCTTCATTAAAACAAATGTATTCATTTACCTCATTTGTTGTTCTACCTTTTTTTATCTCTTTCCACTATGTCCCCTTCATGAAATTTCATTGTTTCCATGCCTTTTGGAAGACATGACATTGCTGCAACCTGTTTTTCTTCATTCAAAACAGCATTAGTACTACCATCAAAAGACTCAATTTCCATATTACTTGTCAAGGAATCATGATTACTAATCAAATCATTTTCACCTCCACTGTTCTCAAGCAAGGATTCCTCAAAAAACTCTTCATTAACCTTTTTACTCCACTCTTCCAATCCAACTTTATCAAAAATAATTTATGTTGCAACAAAATTATCTATTCCTTCACTCTCTTTCTCATCAAAGGAAACAAAGAAATCAGATTTTACCTTACCTTCTATTGCTACCTTCATTCCACTTGAGATCTTTGCTTCAATCCGAGTCAACAAATCACCTTTCTCATCTTCATCATGGTTAGTATTAACAAAGCCAACGTATTCCTGCTTTATACCATCTAAATGTCTGATTTCATCAACCAAACATGACCTTGCATTGCTGAAAACCTTATCCATTTCTTCTTTCAATGGCTTCAATTTGTGTTTCATTTCATCCTTCGTCAACATGTATGTGTTGGCATAACCATCGTGCATTGCCTTCTTGTCAAATTGCCAAGGCCTTCCTAAAAAAAATTGACATGCATTCATAGGAATAATATCACATAAAATTTAATCTCTATAGCCTCCTATATTAATATTTACCAAACTTTGTTCACTGATCAAAACTTTCCTATCATCTTGTAACCATGCTATCCTATACAGATGCAAATGCCTTCTCCTCTCTAGCTGCAATTTTCTCACCATCTCTTAAGAAACAAGATTGTCTATGCTACCTCCATCTATAATGACATTACATACCTTGTTCTAGCACTTGCATCTTGTTCTAAACAAATTTTTTCTTTGAATTGATTTATCATCTTCATTCAACAGGGTTCTCCTTGCCATTAAAATTTCACCATCTTCCGCCTCTTCAGAATGTGTTGAGTGTACATATTCTCCATTTATATTTGTTGCTCTATTTTGATTTCTAGTCCTTCTTGGTCTTTCCTCTTCATGAGGATAGTCATATGCCCTAGACCCTCTTCTCCACACTTAAAACAAGTTCCTCGAAAGATTTCTCCTCCAAACCCTATACCCGATCTTCCTCTACCTCTTGAATCTTGATCCCTCGGACCATATGAACCATCGTACCTTTGATTTTTTCTACTGCTTTGGGCTTCTTTTTTATGATTTTTTTTTTATTATTATCTACCCCATATGGTCTTCCTTCAATCTTGTCTTCACGACCTCTTCCTCTTTGTTTATGTTCAAACCTTTTATTCATCCTTTCTTCAACATTCAAGGCAACTTGGTATGCATCTTCCATAGTTATAACTCTCAACAATGCCATCTCCTCTCGGATGCTTGGCCTTAAACCATTGATATATCTTACAACTTTCTCTTTGGTGGCTTCCAAATGCCCAGTTCAAATAAGAATCGTATGAAACTCTTCCGTGTACTTCTTCATTGTCTTCGTTCCTTGCCTCAATCCTTGCATTTTCTTGAATAAGTCTAACTCATAATCCACCAGTATGAAAATTTTCCTTTTCATTTTTTCCACCATTTTATCCCACCTTGTAATTTTATCCCTTCCTTTTCTTCCTCTTTCCAACTGAATTTCTCTCCACCAGATTGAAGCATGACCCTTCAATCTTGTCTTGGAAAATTTGACTCTATTTGGGTCTCCAATTTCTTCAAACTCAAAATACTCTTCCATATCATATATCTAGTCGATGAGTTCTTCTAGATTCGAGATTCCATTGAAGGTAGGAACATCAATCTTCGGTCTCTTTCCCATTTTTGACAAAGCTCTCAACAATGGGTCATTTGCAACTGCTATAATTTCTTCTCTTTGTTCAGTTGTTAGGCTAGAATTTTCTAAAGCTTCTTCCTCATCACTCTTTGGTTCCCTTCTCTGTGCAAACCCTCTTCTTATTTCTTCTTGAAGTGCTTCCACTTGTCTTCTCAAAGCTCTGAAATCACCATCATGGAAAAAGTTGTCAATTCTTCCTCTTCCTCTACCTTTGCCATGATGGGCTCTTCTCCCATCCATTTTCTCCAATACCCACAAGCTCAATCCTGGTGCAAACTGCCTCTCTTCGACAGTCTGTTCACACACTCAGGATCTTCAAACTATGATACCACTAATGTAGAGAGGATTTGATACTCTCAAAATCCTCTCTGAAACTCTCACAACAACTTAAACAAAATGAAGAAATTCCAATTCAACACAACAAATATTTTGCACAAGAACTCAATGATTTGATTTATTTAGGAAATTGATTACAAATGATTTTCAGTCATCCATGGACTAATTAACATCAAATTAAACTCATATAAACATCTGATATGCACATGGAAACATTCAAATACAAGCCAAGTTCAAATATGTGAGCTCTTGCAAACTATCTCACTGCCCAACACCACAATTCCACATGCAACCCTTGTAGCTTCAATCTATTGTTTTGAATCTTTAATGGATTGCTGTAAATCAGTCCCAACCTACAACAACACACCAAAAAAACCCTCATAGAGAATGCTACACCTTCCTCCTTTCGTCTCCTCCTTTTCTCTTCCAACTTTCATTATTGAAAAATGGGTTTTTCTCTGTTTTACCCTGCCTATCATGAAATTAATTTTACATGCCTTATTTGGGCCTCTCCAATATTACACAACCCATGTTGTTTCTGCACATCAAACTCCTCAAATAAAACAATTAAAAACCATTTCCAACAACCCACTAAAGATAGGAGTCTTTTTCAGTTTTCTTTTTCTCTCCTTTTTGACTCTTGAAAAGGTAGAAAAATAAAAAGCAAGTCATGGGAACCCAATTCCCAATCCCTACTTTTTAGGGATCATTAAATGGCGTTTTATAGCTCCACATTCAAATCCCAACACCCCAAATTTCCTTTCAAATTTTTTAATTTAAATGTTTTTTAAACAACTTTTTCGTTGCTTTTTTCTCCCACAAGTCAACTTGACAATGTGCAAAGGAAAATTAATTTGTCAAGTTTAATTATTCAAATATATATCATTTACCACCTTCAATTTGAATTCCAAACCAAAATTTACTCACCACAAAATTGTAAAATTGCTCAACAAAAATTGAAAACTTTTCTTGATACAGGATTGCCAATACCGTGAATGCTCTTGCATCAAAATGATAATATGGCTGATGTATTCACTAAGACATTGGACAAGATAAAGTTTGTACCATATAGACATATGCTAAGATTCCATCAAAATTCAGTTATTCCTTAAGGGGGAATGTTAGAATAAGTTATACTGAATTATGCACAATTGTATGTGTCGATAGCATAGTGTAGATGTGTCTAGGAAGATTTCAGTTAAGATTAGTTTGCTGGCTACAATCCAGTGTGTTGTCAAACAACTATAGTTAGTTGTCAAAATGGTTAGTTGTTTTATAGGGAGGTTTTTAATTCTTTTGTACTTATAAATAGGTAGTCTTTAATCTATCCAATGTATCATAGTTATTTTTCTTTCATTCTTTGTTGTCTTTGTTGTTCATTTTATTATGTTAGTTGTATGAGGTACAAGGCTTGGATTGAGAACTTACTGAGCGAGAGAAAACACTTTAGAAGCTACTTGTTATTAATTCATGTTATTTTGAATAGGTAAATGAAGGGTCTCGCAAAGGGAAACTATGAGAAGGCCTGCCTAAAGGAGCTCAATATATTCATAAGAACCATAACTTGCAAAATGGTTTGCTAATCTTGGTGAGTATTTACATATATGAACCATAGCTTGCAGAATGGTTCATTAATCTTTGTGAGTATTTACATTGTGATGATAGTTAGATAATTCTTAGTTCTACATTTTTTATGGTAAGTCCATGTTTATGTATAATTTTGTAATCTATATGATGCGGTCCTCAAGCTAAGGGCATATCACAACTGAAGTTAGAGTTAGAGGATAAAAAATGATGTTGTTAGCATAGACTTGAAGAATAAATTGCATAATAGAGGGAAGATCATAGCTGAAGTAAGAGTTAGAGGATAAAAAAATGTTGTGGTTACCATAGACTTAAGAATAACTTGCATAATTGACATGATTTATTTGAAATTTTCCATCTAATTATGTATAAGGACAATTTCAATGCATTCAAAGAACCTTACAACCTTGAAGAGGCATGTATCTAATTAAGTTCTTATACACTTATTTTGTCAATATTCTTACTACATCTCTAACTATAATGTTTTGTTGATAGGTTTTCTATATATATAAATTTTGCTTCATAAAATTGTTCAATTATTTATATTCAAACACAATTTCTTTTGGCTTGTCACATTGTATTATTATATGCTTGCAAAAATCTAAATTGTTTTGGTATAATCAACTACCTTAATGTCTTGTGTGGTTTCTTTTCACAATTGTTTCTTAAAATAAATGTAGGTGTCCAAAAAATATTATGACATCACAATTGATGTGGTTATGATTACATTGAAATATTTTGTCAATTGCTGCTGGTTATTCTATCAAGGAAATAGGGTATAGGGCTCTTTTCATCGTAATGACAACTCAAGCTCAAATTTTGAAATGTAAAGAACACTCTAAATTGTAATAAAATATTTACAATTTAAATAATTTTTATTAGGGTCCATATAATGCTAATTTTTCTCCTTTTGGTCGAGGTTGAGCTACTCTCCTCATTATATGTTGTTATGAGAAAACTATGCATAAGCATGCTTTAAAATACTTTGACTATTTGATTACATGGTTTTTGTTGTTTTTATGATTATAAATTATTTGTTATTAGTGATATGAAGACTGAGTTTTCATAGTGTTTATTTATGTTCTAGGAATTGATTTAATTTACTATTATTTATAAATTGCTTTTTAATGGTAAATTGTTATATTCAACATACAAATTTAACTAGATGGTTATACTCTTAATAGAAAAATAATCAAAATTGATATTTGTAGTCAATTTTGTGCAAAATAAACATGCAAACTTTTTAATTAAAAATATTCGAAAAATAGTATTTACATTCTTATTCCCTAAAGATTTTCACCTTTTATTGCAACCTTCTCTTTATTCAAAGCATTTAACTATTATCTTTATACAATTTTAATTTGTAAGTAAATGTTTAAAAAGAATGAAGAACAAAGCAACCAATGTGACTATTGGTTAGATCATGGGTCTCCATTATCATAGTGGGGATGAATTTATTTATTTATCTTTTAATTGCATGTAATAACATGCTTTTTCTTGAGATCTTAGTACATAGTATACACTTTTTAGTTGTCAATTGATTGGAACAAAAATAACATGACTATTTTGTTTTAAAATTTGCTTTTGAATTTAGGTATGACAATAAATTGAGATTTTTTATATGCACTACAAAATTATTTTTAACATCTATATGTTCATAAAGAGATTTAAAAGTGATAAAGTATTGAGTAGAGAATGTTAAGTTTTTCATATATTTTTATTAAAATGTTAAAAGGGAAAGGGAAAAATAATTAATACAAATATGAATTGACAATGACAGATTATCTTCAAGTGAATAAAATTGGTAATATATTAATGTTGTTTTTGATTAGAGATCAACAGGTTTTGTGGGGACCAGAAACCCCTTACAAATAGGTTTTGAGGGGACTTGAAACCCCAAACAAACAAACGAAAGCTGCAATAAGATAGTAACATAGACAATCAACATACCAACATCAACAGTCTATCCAAAGATATACAAGACAAACCAAATTGCAAGAAATCAACTTTGAAGGGACTGAAAAACCCTTTACAACTAGGAACACAAGGGCCTTAATCCCATAACATCTTAGAAGAAACTACCTGAATCTGCTAGGCACCAAACGCAACCTGCAACATCCACTCCATTGCAACACAATTGCTCAACACTGAGCTAAAACAAAAAGGGTTGCCAAAGCATCCTTCAAGACTAGACATTATTAATGTTGTTAATATTCAAATAATATATCCATTGTTTCTAAATAATTATAGTGTAATAAAAAAATACCTTAAGAAAAAATAAACCATTTTTAATATTGTTACAAATAATTATTGATATTAATAAATTATAATACATTAAATTTTTTATTTTTAATATATTCATTAGTTTTTTTAAATTATTAAAATGATAAGATTTTTATAAACCAGTAAAATCAATTAAAAATACTATTGAATGCCTCATTGCAAAAATATTAAGTTGGTTTACAAAAAATTGTTGAATGACCTTGAAATTAATATTTAACTAGCATCTGTTAAAGTAAACATTTTTTAATTTTGTTTTGACAACTAATCTTGGGGCCAACTGGATACTTTGAGCTAAAAGCAATTCCATTCTTCTCCACTTTGGGATTTTTTCACCCTTCCTCCCCCACATGTTGTGGATCTCCCACTTTTTTTGAATGTTTATTGTCTTTACATTATGCATTGTTCTTGTGACCTTTTTTTGGGATACATTTTTCAACTATAGTGGTCTGAATAGGATGTGCAATCTTTTGAATAGGTTGAGACTATTGGATGAGTAGGAAGAAGTTGCACTAGTTGACTTTTTTAAAAATTCCATTTGCGTAGAGAGGGTTTCAATTAAGGCTTGGAAGAAAAATTTGAACTCTGCTATTTTCATTAATAGAAAGGTCATGTTTAATGGTTATTTTCATTAATAGGATATATATTTATCATTTTTAATATAAATTAAATATATAAGTGTTATTAGTTGTTTGAATATTGAATCATATAATATTTAAATAAATTGATGTTCATAATTAAGAGAGTCAACACTATTATCAAAGATCATCTTGTGAGCATTATAACCTTATATCACCAATTTCACCAGGATAGTAAATTATAGCTCAACATTCCTTTTACAACCCATGGCAAGGAAAAAACATAATTCAGGCCCACTTAAAGTATGATTTTCCTCTATCATTTACCATGCTTGGAAAGGTGGGTTGGGTAGTGTTGTTATTTTTTTGCATTTGATGTTCCATTGCGATTTGGAGTGACTTCCATATCCACCTCATATTATAGTAAGCTTTATCTGAATGGAATTGTTGCACATCAAATGGTCTTCCCTCTCAAATATGGTCTATGCAATATGTTTTATCTGTAAATTTTTTTTATGGATTAGTTAGGAGTTGAATCTAGAACTCCTATTTATTGCTGGGTACTCTACTACTGAGCTACCAAACCTTTTGATGAACGATTCATCTTTGAATGGGTGTGACTTATTTTCCAACATCCCTCCTTGAACCACATTGGAGATACTCAATATTACTTGAATGTTTGAACAAGAGTTGTTATTTGTACCACTTATATATTCTAATCTCATACTAGATTTGTTAAATAAAATTTTGTTTATTTAGATCTAGACTATAGATCCCCAAAATATTGATTAACGCCAAGATTTGAGTTCTAAAGATTCAATAGAATATAGTGTTTTTTTCCTTGGCAATGTACTTTTTTCATTTATGACGTGGTAATGCAATTGCATGAGAGGAACATCGTAATATTTTGTGGAAAGAGGTTTTTAACTTTAAGAGACACCCCATGATTAGTCCACAACTTAACAATTTTGAGAAATAGATGATTACACATAAACATAGAGAATTGATAGGATAGAGAATGGCTTATAACTATTTCTATAGTAAACTACAAATCACAAATTGATTTTGCATATCAAAGTTTAGGCTTGTAAGCAAGTGCCAGATTATGGAGCCAAATGTCTCATCCAACCACTTTATGGACACCATCTCTATGTAGGAGGCAAGCTGATCAATCCCAAAGCTTTAATGTTTACATTTAGTTATTCATTACACTAATTTCATGCTATGTTATCTCCATTTAGCATAACTATGCTTGATAGCTTCAATGTTTGTAGTTCATCCCAAAGATTCTCCATCAACCGGTATTATATTCCTTGCCCTATTAGATATGAGCTCAAATGTCTGGAATCAATGGGAGACCATATGTTTTTCCATCATAAAATTCTTGTGCCAAGTTCTACCAATTATGAGTACACTACTTTATAGAATTTTTAAGGACCATTAGATGATAGGTTTGCAAATAAGTTTCTTTTGTATTTGATGAATTTCCCTATCTTATTTGAACTCTATTATATTTTATTATTCAAAATCATGGGTTTGAAATTTTTAATATAATTTTGGAATTGTTTTTGTAAGAAATAATTCATGACTAATAGTCATTTATAAAACTTTAATAATGAGAAATGTTGTTCAATTTTTTTTGAACAAAAAGTCTTTGGAAATGTTTCTCAAGTAAGAATTTAGTTGTCTTTGTATATAAAATTTTAAATAAATTTTTATAAAGGATGTTATTGCTCTTATTTTTAATCTATAGGTAGTTCCATGAAATGTTGGAAAGTTCTAAATTTTTAAGTATTTTCTTTAAAAAAGAGAACCCACTATTTAGAGAAGTTCTTAACTTGGTGATGTTAATGAGATAAAATATACAATGCTAAAAAAAAATGGTTTTAAAATTAATAGACAAATGGTTCCAAAAATTCATTTTATAAGCGAATATTATTTAGGGTTAGTGCAAGATCATGGGGGGTCCAAACTAGGTCTCTAAGTGACAATGAAAATTCAGAAAATTTGAGTTAGGCAACTTGACATAAAAATTTGAATGGGTTATTAACATAATTTGAAAAATATGTAAGAACAAAAGTTGTAGCAAATTGAATGTACTTTCTAGGCTGCTATTCCTTTTTTGGAAAAAAGTAAATCTGTTTTGTGAAAATTTGAAATTTCAATGTGGTGGTACTAAATTTTAAGGAAAAAGATAAGCAGGTTTATGTTTGACCACCCTAAGTATAAGAAAAAAATTATATATATATATATATATATATATATATAATTTTTTCAATATAAGTAGAGGACACATGCCAAGATGTGCCAAATTTTTTTTTGTAATTTTTTCCATGTAAATAATTAGTTATATGATTTTTTCATTAGAACATTTTAGAATTATTAAAACGTCTGTATTTGACCACCATAAATTGGTCAAAAATTTATGAAATTCAATTTTTTTATCCTATGGTATGTGAAGCATAGAATGTGACACATCTTTTAGGTTCGAAAAATGTTTAGTTTGAAAGTTATAGAATTTTTTCAATCATCCTATCAATTAGGACTTTAGTCGTAATGTATGTAGAAAATAAATAATAATTATTTATTAAATTCAAAATAAGGCATAACTTATATTGGTGGAAAGTTAACAATTTTTTCTATAAACCCTTTTCGTTTCATGAAATTCAGATAAAAAAAGTCGTTAGCCACAAGGGCAAGCTTCAAAAAATTAAGCTATTTTCTAAACACGTTTTTTGGGTTGACTTTCTAGGTTAGGCAATCCTAAACCAAATCTTGAGCCAAATCCCGAGCGTATTGATTTTGTCAAAAAAATGAATATTCGTTGCTAAACGAATATCCATTACTTGTATTATTTATAATACATAATACATAATATTATGTATTATATAATATGCATTAAATATATAATATATAATATATAATATATAATACATAATATATAATATATAATATATAATAGATTATACATTATTATATTATATTATATATTATATGTTATTATATTATATAATATATACTACATATATTTTGTATAGTATATACTATATTATATATAGTATATATATTAAATATTATACACACACACACATATATATTGTTAAATCGCTACTAGGGGCAACAACCTGTATTGATATCAAAAAAGGATTTACATTGTCTTCATAATTTTCTACAATTTTCACCATGACTACCTTCATCTGGACTAGACACAGATCTATAACTGAACCAAAATGGCTTTTCAGCCCTATTTTTACATAGCACAAAATGGCCCTTGGAAAAAATATCAAACCCCTAGTGGACACCATTACCCCTATACAAAACAAAAACAAACCCTACTGTTCGATGGAATGACACAAGCCTTTACGGCTACCATTATCAGAATGACACTCATATATTGAACTTTACCAGAAAATACCAACTTTTACCACAGAGCCTAACCCTCCATTCATGCTACGACAACTTCTGTCATGACTTGTTTCAAGCACACCTTGCTCAATCCTCCTCGTCATCATACACCACCCTTTTCTTGAAAGCCAAGTAGTTTTCTACGACCGAAAAATCTGCCCCACAATTCTGATGAGCCAAGCCTTTCGCTTTTTGCTCAAGGTCTCTTCCATTGTTCGACAACCAATCTTCATTGGTGCCAAGTTCCCAGTCATCATCATCCCCTACCACTATCTCTCTTGCCAACCCTTCATCCTCCACATACTTCATAACCTAGCTATGAGGAGGGTTAGACATCATCTTTGCTGCTCTGAGTAGGAAAAAGATTCCTCTTTCTCTCTTGTCCCATAATTTTGCAAACCTTGTCGGGTCGATGGTTCTTATCAGCAAAAACTTCATCACCTCCCCACCATTACAACACATCATGTAATTTTGTGGCATTGGGATCATTAGGTAGCCATCAATGTTATCCAGGGCTTCATCAATTTCACCTAGCCATGCATGGATGAAGACCATTTGGGTTAGTTTTTTGGCTCTTGCCTTGGATATTCCCATGTGAATCAACATTGCAAAAAACATAGCACAAATGTCCACATTCGACTTGAATCTCTGGTATTCCTTTAGAAATTCCAGTCCCAACACTTTTTTGGTTGCCTAGAGAATCAGCGGATGGGAGGAGACCAACAATCCTTTCAATCTTTTGTCAGTTATCTCTCCCACAAAGGATTGTTGTTGCCTCTCAGTATTTAGAAACAACAGAGTATCCATTATTCCTAGATCAAATGACCCCTTCAAGATTTCTATTGCCAACACACCTTACTTCTTTGCTCTAAAAATGACACTTTCGCATTTTTCTTAAGCTATCACCAACCTTGTCCTTTTAACAAAGACGACCTTACTTCATCATAATGACCAATTTAGAGTTTGTGCCCTTTGAAGTGTGTTTTCTAGCCACCACCTTGCTAATGATATGAATCTGTTTGTTTGTGTTAGGTTGTGCTTAATCCGTCATTTCCTTTGTCTTGGGACTTGTTCATATGTCCTACTCCTCACCTTCTATTTATGGCTTTTGTCTTGTCATTCTGATCTACTTTGAGTTTTTCTTCAATTTATTATGTGCTTCCTTGGCCGCTGATTAGTCAAGTATCTCTAGTGTGCTTCTTTCTATTTCTGGCTTGACATTCCTCCTATTTTAGCTACTTCCTATCACCCCTACGTTTTGCTTATGTGTTATCTCCTTACGCCTTTTTCGCCAGATCATCCACCTTGTTGTTTCCTTCCCGGTATATGTGACTTATTTGAAATGCCTTGAATTTATTCACTAGTTGTTTGATGCACCACAATATATGATTTAACTTCCAGTTCGGAGCACTACCTCTTCGAATGGCGTTGATAGTGATAAGTGAATCCCCTTCCAAATGAATACGCTTCGCTCTAATCTCTAAACCCAACTGCAAACTAATGGCTGCAACTCTAAACTTTGCTTTGTTATTCGTGCATAGTCCCATGAAGATGGATTTTTCTACTAGAGTTTTACCTTGTGCATCCTTGGTAATACATCCTGCTCCTCTCGAGCCTGGGTTTCCATAGGTAGCTCCATCAAAATTGATTTTAGTCCATCCTTCTTCTGTCTCTTTCCATACTACTTCTAATGTCTTAACCTTTGGTGACTGTGACTCACTAATACCACTGAGTAGTGGTGGATTCAAGCCATTGATTGATTTCATTAGGTTATCATCCCAATTGGTGCATATTTTTTGCTTGCCTACTTTGCAATGAGAATCTTCATTGACTAGTTCTACTATGGCCCTTTCAATTTTTTTCCCAAAGTCCATCTTTGCTCATCTCCTTCCCTTGGAAAATTCTTCTATTTCTCTCCTTCTAGATTTCCCGTATTACTGTAGATGGGATTATTTGCCATATTCCACCAAAAACCAATTTCTTACCTCCTTGAGGCCACATTTTGAACTAGGTTTCAATGTCTTCCGACATGGGGCATTGCAGGTTTAGTTTGCTCCTGACTCTGTTCCAACATTGATTTGCATATGGGCAGGCCAAAAGTAAATGGTTTGCAAATTATTGACTCTTTTTGCACATTATACATCTTCCCGGGTCTTGAACACCAAGGGTTACTAGTCTATCCTCAGTAAATACTCTTTTTTGAATTTCCATCCATGCAAAAACTCCTGCTTTGGGAAGGAATTTCCCCCCCACATTAATTTGTATGGCCAGTCTTGTCTTGCCATAGCTAGTTCTTTAATTTTTTAGCCAAAATTCACTTTGTATGTGCCTTTGGATGACCCACACCATTTGATTACATCCTTATCATTGGACAAAATAAAATGTTTTCTTTTGAGTATCTCTGACAATGAATCTTTCTATGCTTGTGGAGCATTGAGGGCTTGCAAATCATTCCAACTCCAACTGGGGATTCCTTGATTGAACATTATCTTATCATAGTTGGAGACCTTATGCCCCCATACTTGTAGTTTTTCTTCTTTGAGATCTTCGAATCCAAGGGTGTTGTTAATGGGAGGTTTTCTACACCACGAGTCACTCCAAAAGGAAGCACTTTTACCATCTCTGATCTCCCAAGTGACATGCTTGGAAATTATATCCCTGTAGTCCAAAATGAAGTTGCAAATTATAGAGCCTCTTGGAGGGTCAATTGTGGTGAGGATTCTAGTTGGCTCATTCGAATCTAGATATTTTCTTCTCAAAATTCTAACCCACTTCTACTCATTCTTAGTATATAGGTCCCAAACCAGTTTAGCTCCTATGGTTTGATTCATTAGCGCTAACTATTTTAGACCAGCACTACCAACTTCCTTTGGGGTGCACACCTTATCCTAGGCCAACAAAGGGAATTTGTTATGTTCCCATTTTCCACTCCAAAAGAATTTCCTAAAAATTTGGGTCAAAGACTCTTCCACTGCTTTTGGTAATTTTAAACATGACATTGAATATACTGGGATGGCCGAAAATACTGATTTCACCATTAGTAATCTTCCTACTGAGGACAACCACTTACCTTTGCAGGTTCCCAAATTGCTTTTGCAACTATTTATTAGGGTTTCCCAATAGCAGTTTTTATTAATCCTTTCAAATAGAGGCATCCTAAAAAAATTCCTAGGAAGACTTGTCACTTTTAGATTCAGGATTTTGGCTAGATCCTTTTGTAGACTTGTTTGTGTGTTGAGGAAGAAAACCTCTTATTTTCCCTAGTTAATGCTTTGCAGTAGTCATCTAGAAAATTCTTGATCACCCTTGCTTCCATACTACTTGCCTCCCCAAATAGAATGGTGTCATTTGCAAACTGTTGATGAGTAGTGGGCTCCAAACCATTTGCTACATGTACTCCCACCCACTTCCCTTCCCTTCTCAAATTTTGTATCCCTCTTCCTAGCACCTCTACCATAATTATGAAAAGGAAGGGGGAGATGGGGTCACCTTGTCTTAGTCCCCTTGTTGATGGAAAGAAACCATGTGCTGATCCATTCACTAGCACACAAAAATTAGCTGTTGAAATACAAATCTTAACCCAATTTATCCATTCTTCATAAAAAACAAACTTCCCCAACACTTCCAGAAGGAATTGCATGTCCACCATGTCATATTCTTTAAGAATGTCCAATTTTAACACCATACATGCTTCCTTATTCTTCCTGACTGAGTGTATGGTCCCATGCATAATGATTATACCTTCTGCAATTGACCTTCCTAAAGAAAAGCCACTCTATTATTCTGATATGACCTCATTTAGTACTCCCTTGAGTCAATTTTCTATGATTTTGGTGACCAACTTATACATTGTATTGCATAATACAATTGGTCTAAAATCACTCATCATTTGTAGGTCTTTTTCCTTGGGAATTAGGGCCAGAATGTATGATTTACTGCACCCAACATTACCATCCATTTTCTTGATTCTTCCACTACAGCTACTAGATCACCTCCTACTACATCCCAAAATTTTTGGAAGAAACCAGTCGGGAAGCCATCTGGCCTCGTAGTGTTGTTTGGATTCATATGGAAAAATGCTTCCTTGACTTCTTCCATAGAGATTTTCTGATACAACCGTCTATTCTACTCTTCATTTATAATTGATGGGATTGAGCTCAAAAACCTTTCCCTTGTTGCTCTATTCTAATGGTTCTCCTTGTTTAGGATGGCTTCAAAAAATATGACAGCTTCCTTATTCACTTCCTCTACAGATTGAGTTACTTCCCCATTTTCTTTCTTGATTTATGTTATCTTGTTCCTACTCCAGTTGGCAATTGCTGATTTGTGAAAATATTTGGTATTTCTATCTCCTTCTTTCAACCAAGTTTCTCTTGATTTATGACACTAGATGTATTCTTCCCACTTTAGTAATTCTGCCAGTTCATCTTTCAAACATCTTTCATTTACTAAATCAACTGCATCCATTCCTTTTTCTATTATGTGTTCATTTAGGGCTTTGATTTCTTGCTCCACTCTTTCTTTCTCCTAGAATATGTTTTTGAAATGAGATTTGTTCCATTCTTTAAGTTTGGATTTGATGAATCCCAACTTCTTGTTAATCTTGTAGAGCTTTGATTTGTCCCCAAACTTGATCTCATTGCACCAGCTATCTATTAGCTCCAAAAATTGTTCATCCCTCAACCACATATTTTCAAACTTGAATGGGCTTCCCTTTGGGGGGTCTTCCTGACCAAAGGAAAGCATTACTAGAAAATGATTTGATCCTATGAAGGGTAGTATTTGGGACTCCTGCAAGGTTACTGACTCTTCCCAATCACCCCAAACCAGGAATCTATCAAGCCTTTCAACTATGTTGGTGAATCCCATTTGTAAGTCCTATTTCTAGTTTGCAAGTCCACTAATTGATTATTGTCTACAAATTCTTGAAAATCACGTTGTATGGAAATGGTTCTTCCTAGTCCCCCTTGCTTCTCTTCATTATTCAAGGTAGCATTAAAATCCCATACTACTATTCCTCTCTCATTCTTGCGATTTTCTAGTTCAATTGAAATTTTCCTCCACACTTGCCTTTTTTCCATAGCGGGAATTGGACCATATGCGTTGATGATAAAGAAATGCTCATTTCTCATCAATCCCTTGATTCTTATCAGCTACCAATTGTCATCTTCTTTTACCAATTCACGTTCTATCGATAGAGGGTTCCATATTACTCTCATACCTCTAGATGCTCCCACTACCTCCTTGAATTGTCATTCTTTTCTTTCCTTCTTCTTTACTCCATTTGGATTCCTGAATTAGGATTATGTCAGCCTTTGATTGGTCAATTTGGAACTTGACCATTCACCATTTTTCAGGGGAATTGATGCCCCTAACATTCCATGTGATGATCCTCATTTGTTCTTGGGAAGGAGAACATCCTTCCCAGTCCTCAGTTTCCTTTGACTTGATGCATTGGATATAATTACCAACTTAGCCCTATTCATTCTTCAAACCCTTTTTCTTTTCCTCTTTATGTTTGGTTTTTCAATTTTTGATTAGGATTGCTCAAGCATCCTTTCTTCAATCAACTCTCCCTCCTCTACCTCCTCTTGGTCTTCTTCCTCTACTTCTGTGTATTGATTACTCTCCTCCTCATCAGTTTGTGTGTTGTTTTCTTCCTCCTCCAAGATCTCCACTTCATTATTTTTGATACTTTTCTTTCCCTTCACTTCCTCACCTCTCTCCTCTTGCATTTCCATTTCTGAATTGTTTATTTCTTTGGAAAACTCTCTGAGTTGAGTGTTAATATCTTTTTGTAGTTCCTTTTCTTTTCCCAAAAGAGTGTTGAGGTCTTTCTCTACTTGTGTGACCGCATCCTTCAAATGTGCTTGCACTGGGTGAAATTCCTCCCTTCTAGCCTATGTTTCCCATTCAATCTTCCTCTTTTTTGATCCTGACAACTCTCTCTAGGTTGAATCTTCCCGCAATCAGGCTAGGTATCCTTGGGATGTGCTATCTCCTATTTCTCCCAATCCCATCTCACCTTCATTTTTCTCCATCCCCTTGTTTAAACAACCTTCCTGGATTGATTTTCTAAAAATACATAGATCCTTGACAATGCTCCTTCACACACCTCTATTTCCTACTGCCAACTTCCATACTTTGTCAAAATCTCTAAATTTTTGTAGATTTCAACTCCCTCTGCTATTTCTACCAAGATGTTGGATTTTGCTCCTTTTCCATTTGCAAAGTCTTTGTGTACTCCTAAACACACCCCTAGGGCATCCCATATTTTCACCATAGCTTCTGCATTCCAGTATTCCGATGGGAGGTCCACCAGTTTAATCCATGTAGGTTTTTTTTAATTGTGTAATTCCAAGGATCAACATTTGATTTCTAGTTTAGGCAATGAAAACTATGTCCATTCAGAAAAAAGTGGTTTCCCATATACAATTTCCTACTTTAAATTTTGATCTATACATTCTATGAGGAAGAAGGAGTTTGGTAATTGATGAATGCTTACCTGATCCTTAAAATTGTTTCTCCACCATGCCTTGATCTCCTATTTAGGGTATCCTAAACCACACCATTTGGCGAATAATGCTTTATCTGTCAGTCTGGTTACTCTCTCTTCAATTATTTTTGTTGGCATTGTATATAGCTTACTCCCCCACGACCTCAAGCTATCTTCCACATCCTTTCCTTTCCATTTTCCTTGGAATTTCCTCCTATTCGATCTTCTTCTATTCAAATCTAGATCTCTTGAGTTCATCCTTCTACAAAATTTTGGTACTTTGTTGATTCATTTTTCCTCCATTCTTTGAATTAGGGTTTTCCAAACCTTTTACTTTCTAGACTTTGTTGGTGCGTTTTAGAATGCCACTCCCATTACTTCTCCAATTTGAATCTATTGGTGTAAATAAAGTTTTGTACCTAGTTCATTCATTACTAGGGGACTTATTTACACATGTTTACTTAGGTCATAGGAAGGAATCTTTCTAGAAGGTGTTAGTTGTCATTAGTTGTTATCTTATCTTTTGAAAACTACTACATGTGAACCTAGGTAAGTGTGATTAGTTGTCTAATGTCATATGATTAAGACACTTGTCATAATCCTATGACATCTTGCATCTCACCTTGGCTATATAACCAAGGGGTTTCTCTCATTTGTAATCAATCTACAATCATCTCATATCATTGACATTGAATACAGTTTATTCTTGTCATATTCATCTCTCTTTTTGTGCTTTCTATTTGGTCTCAAGATCTTGGCATCCATAGCCAATTCTAATAGAATTTGATGAATCTCTAGGGTGCCTTTTTCCCAGAACCACCCACGCCCAGTGTTTTGCACACTCCAATTTTCATCATTCCTTTTCCCTCTAGTTGCCTTCCCTCTTGGATCATAAACCTTCCTCCAATCACCACCTTGGGTCCTCCTTCTCGCTTGGTTATGGTTTTTTATCATAGGGCCTTCTGTCTTGTGATAATGCAGGTGGCATTTTTTCACCTAGGTTCCATTCGCGAACACCCATTACAGGGTGTGCTTAGCATGATTTTCCATGCCATCCACCTCTACGTTCTCTCCTAGTTGACTATCCTCCTCAATGTCTCTCCAGTGCCTCCTTTTCACTTCTTCTACAACTTTTCACTCAAATTCGCCACTTTTCACCATTCTTAAAAAATATATTAAATATTAAATATTATATTAATATTATGTAATATATATTATATATATTATATCATATATTTAATACATAGTATATATTATATATTTATTGATGTGCAACCAGTTCACAAGAGAGAGAGAGAGAGGGAGTGGGAGGGACTTGAGAGAGAGAGGGAGTGAGTGAAAGACTTGAGAGGGAGTGAGAGACTTGAGAGGGATGGGGAGAGAGAGAGACTTGAGAGGGAGAGAGAGAGAGGGAGGGATAGAGGGATAGAGACTTGAGATGGAGAGAGAGAGACTTGAGAGGGAGAGATGGAGGGAGAGAGGAAGAGAGAGAGACTTGAGAGAGAGAGGGGGAGAGATAAAGAGAGAAATACTTAAGAGGGAGAGAGAGTTGAGAGGGAGAGTGGGAGAGAGAGAGAGAGAGAGAGAGAGAGAGAGAGAGAGAGAGAGAGAGAGAGAGAGAGAGAGAGAGAGAGAGAGAGGAGAGAGAGAGAGAGAGAGAGAGAGAGAGAGAGAGAGAGAGAGGAGATGGGAATAGGGAGAGTGGGAGGATATGGGAGGGAGAGAGAGAGATATGGAGAGGAGAGAGAGAGAAGAGAGGAGGAGGTGGGGAGGAGAGTGGAAGAGAGGAGAGAGAGATGGAGAGAGGGAGAGAGAGAGAGAGAGTGGGGGAGGAGATAGAGAGAGGAGAGGAGAGGGAGAGGGAGGGAGGAGGAGGGAGGAGAAAAATGTGAAAGGAGAGAGGAGGTGGGAGAGAGGAGATGATGGGAGAGTGGGAGATGGGGAGAGGGAGAGTGGTAGATATGGATGTTGGTGTAATTAATTATTTAATTACACTTTAGCATAAGTTTACTTAGGAAATTTTTAATTCCTAGGATAATTATTATCCTTATCTTGTTGAGCTATATTTTTGCTCAAGTTAAGATTAGGGTTGTGCTTGTCTTGCTTTTTTGCATGATTTCCTTTTTGAAGGCTTTTGTATTATTTATATAACAATTACTTTCAATAATCATTATTCTGGTTTTTGCTTGCACAAATTTTCTCTGAGAGTTTACAGAACATCTCTTCTTTTTGTTCTGAATATTTGTTGCATGTGATAGGTGATTGCTTGCAGGTGATTCTTGGGGATTGTGAAGTTGGTTTTTCAACTTCTACATAGTATCAGAGCTCCAAACCTGTTGATGCCTGTTTGTGATTTGAAGATATTCTCTCACAGTGTTTTCTTCTATGCAAGGGTTTCAAGCTAGGCTATTTTTTTGTGGATCTAGGGGTACGCAATTTTTTTGTGCATTTTTGGGCCAAACGGATGTCGCCATCGCGATCAGAGTGCCCAAAACCCCTAGAAACACCTTTCGTTTCATCAATTTTGGTGAAATTTGGAAAAAAGGAAATTTTTTTAGCCCCAAGGCCGTATGGCCCTAGAGCACACAAATCGAGGCTGAAAAATTCAAAAAAATAAAAAAAACACAGTTGTTTTTTTTAAAATCTACTCTGCCCGTTCAAAAGGGAGTGCCACCACTTCACCGTCAAGTGGCCATCGGACCTCAGCTGGCTCGCCACCCAGCAGCCACCGCTTCTGCCCCTAGCACTGGTGGTCACCACCAAGCTCCACTTGCCGCTCCCATTTTAGCCCCTGCGGGCTTTAAAGCTCCAGCCAACGGTTATATTGCCGACTAGAACCCCAAGATCAGCCCCCGCGGGCTCTCTGCAGCGCTTGCCGAGGTCTTATTGGTGTCTAGGTGCCCCACCTTAGCCCCTGCTAGAGTTTTTTTTCCCCCTTGCAGCGCGCAGTCATATTGATGACCGAGGGCTAGAAATAAGGTGCCAAAATTTCGCTCCCTATTAGCATTAAAAGTGCCTTTTACAGGCCTTTTTTTCGTTTCTTCATTACTTATGCAAATAGAGGTATTTTTCCTAAAACAAGATATTGTCAGAAAGCTAGTTTGACACTCTTTCTAGTGGTGGAGGTTTGATTTTTTTATTTTTCAGTTTTGGTGCCTTTTTCGCCTGTCAAGCTAGAAGTTGTTGTTTTCACTTTGGGAGGCGTAACTTTTGTGTCCTGGCTCTGTTTTTCGAAAATAAATAGGTGTTGGAAAGCTGGTTTAGTGCTCTACACAGATATTAGACCTATTTTTTAAGATTTTTTTACCAAGTATTTGATATTCCTGTTTGATCTCAGCCTTTACCTTTTCAGTTATTTTCTTGGGAAGCGTGCAATCAGGCTATTTTTTGAGATCAACGAGCATTGTTTTTTTATTTGAGAATATATATTTATATTTTTTGTCATGGATACACATAATATTGCACCCCTTACTCCATTCAACTATTTTGGTTGGAAAAAGCGAATGGAGATTCACTTGAAACACAAAGGGTTGTATAGGGTAACCATGGGTACAAAAATTGAACCTACAGGTGCTAATGAAAAGAGAAAGTGGTTTAATAGATGTGATGAAGCTTATGGCACATTATGTCTGTCTCTTTCATCTAACCTTCTTTTTCATATTGAGTCTTGCACTACACCCAATGAGATCTGGACTACTTTAGAGTCTTTGTTTGGGAAGCAAGATACTATGAGAGGGTTTCAGTTAGAGAATGAGCTTATTGGCTTAAATCCTAGGGATTTTGACAACATCCAGGAGTTTTTCACTAAACTCAAGTCTCTTAGATTATAGTTGTCACAGTGTGGTGTTCAAAAAGAAGACTCTTAGTTGATATTGTCAATTCTTTCTAAGCTTGGACCCGATTATTCAATTTTTGTATCTACCTTTTATGCCACTAGGGATGCACTTGGTACGAGATTCACTATGCCATCTCTTGATGACTTTGATTCATCTCTCACTCAAGAGCAAGATAAGTTAGCTAACATGGGCACGGTGAAACCTTCTTCCTCATCACAGGCACTTATTACATCACAAGAGCCCAAAGATTAGAAGGCTTCTACAGGAAAAGGAAAGAAACAAAAACAAAAGGATTCCAAACCTCATGAACAGAAAAAGGAGTCCTTAGATTCATCATCCTCTTCTAAGGGGAAATAATCTAGGAAGGAGAAGACTACATGTGCATATTGCAAGAGGGAAGGACATGCAGAACATAATTGTTACAAGAAGGGCATTGATGAGCTGAAACATCTTCTTCAGAAACATCATATTTATTTTCCTTCTAGGATGTCTGCATCATCTTCTTCTCCTCATTCTTCTTCTTCAAAAAAACATGACAGGGGGACAACTGGTTTACATACTTCATAAGATATGAAGGGACATGCTCTCTGTGCTTCTTCAGGTATTGGATTAGGGAGATGGTTTCTAGATTCAGGAGTATCTCATCATATGGCATCTTCACAAACTATGTTCACTTCCTTTGAGCCTTGCACTATGTCTCCCATTTTGATGGGAAACAACACTTACATGAGTGTTATAGGGAAGGGGTCTATTAGTTTTGGGGACCACTCCTTTTAGGATGTCTTGTGTGTCCCTCACTTAACAAACAACCTTCTTTCCATCTATCAAACCACACATGGAGGCACTGGGAGATTTGTGGAGTTCACACCTGATTTGGTTATCATCAGAGACTTGGAGAGTAGAGCAATTATTGCTACTGGGATAGTGGATCACTCATCTCAGTTGTATTCCTTTACCGATTTTTCTACTGATGGTGCTTCTATTCCTATAGCTGTTCCTCACACTTCTAGTGTGCATCATCATTCAAAAGAGAGATTTGGATTCTTGAACATTGGTTTTCTCACTTCGGATCCTGTTCTCGAGCCTTCCATTCCATCTCCCCCCTCCTGTTGTTATTGTTGTGGCTACTGATGTGGCTTCTTCTATTTTGGGGGGGGGGTCTGTGGTCTCTTCTTTCCTCTCTTCTAGGGGGGTTCTTTCATGCATCTTTGCGATGGATGGTGTACTTGGGGGGTCTTATGGATTCCTCCATCTTTCATCACTTGGTTTTCATTCTATTTTGGGGAGGAGTTTTGTTCCCATATGGTTTTCTCCTTTACCCGGTTTGATTTAGTTTGCATTGGGTACCTAATTAGGCCTTGTTGCCAAGACTCATCTCTTGCATAATAATTTACTTCTCCCTAAGTTGCACTTATGGGGGGTGTTGGTGTAATTAATTATTTAATTACACTTTAGCATAAGTTTACTTAGGCAATTTTTAATTCCTAGGATAATTATTATCCTTATCTTGTTGAGCTATCTTTTTTCTCAAGATAAGATTAGGGTTGTGCTTGTCTTGCTTTTTTGCATGATTTCCTTTTTGAAGGATTTTGTATTATTTGTAAAACTATTACTTTCAATAATCATTATTCTAGTTTTTGCTTGCAAAAATTTTCTCTGAGGGTTTACAGAACATCTCTTATTTTTGTTCTGAATATCTGTTGCATGTGATAGGGATTGCTTGCAGGTGATTCTTGGGGACTGTGAAGTTGGTTTTTCAACTTCTACAATGGAGAGGGAGAGTGGGAGAGAGGGAGAGAGAGAAATTCCTAAGAGGGAAGGAGGGAGAGTGGGAGAGAGGGAGGGAGAGAGGGAGAGAGAGGGAGAGTGGGAGAGAGGGAGAGAGGGAGAGGGAGAGTGGGAGAGAGGGAGGGAGAGAGAAAGACTATAGAGAGAGAGAGATAGAGAGTTTTCTTGTGTTGGGACCCTCTATAATAAGAAGTGATGCAACCATCAAACAAAACCATTACAACTCAATTCAACATTCATGCCATTATAACCTTCAAGCTTAATAAAATGTCATTATATCCTTCATGTAAAAGGTATAAAATGATCATGACTAAGAATCATTATCTATCAACCATGATACATAAAAAAGAAAAAAATATGTACACCATAAGGGTTTGATGCAACCTTCAAACAAAATCCTTACAAGATACATGTTCATTAGATTTCACATGAACAATCTAATGAACATTAAAAAATAATTGTTAAAGTGATGTGAAATCTCATTAAAAAATACATTAAATTTTTACCTCACTGCAATGTAGAAATGTTAAGCTCCAAATTGATTCAACAAAGGTGGAAGTGTTAAGCTCCAAATTGCCAATACTTAGTGAATCTGGATACATAGTTAGTAATGGTTAAACAAAATTTGTCCCAACAATCATAGGGAAATGGGAAAAGTTAATGGGTAATAATCGATGGGCTATGTAGCAGGCTATCATATAATATGATACAATATAATAGCCTCTTGCATATCCCATCGATTATTATCCATTAACTTCGCCCATTTCCCTATGCCTGCTAGGAAAAGTTTTGTTTGGCCAGTACTAACTATGGATCCAGATTTATTAAGTATTGGAAATTTAGAGTACAATACTTACAATAAGGATCCTTTCTATTTTGAGAGTTGAGGAGAGTCAAAAGAATTAAAAAAAAAAAAAAAAATTGTTTAGCAAAGAAATACTAACTTAAGAATAAGCAACAAAGCAAGAATTTGAGAAACAAGAGAGTAAGTGATAAAGAAGAAGGAAAAATAGACAAAAATGTAAAATAGTTTAAATAAATGTAGGAAGGGGTTAATGAAAGTTCAATTTTATGTTTGTTTTCCAGTAATGAAGGTTCAATTTTTTTGTTTGATATTTTTTAATGTTTTCCACTAATGAGGGTTTCAATTTTTTTGTAGGTTTAGAATAAAATGAAAAAAATTCAGCAAAACTACAAAGAATGCAAAAACAAAACCTAAATTAATCACTAATTAGCAAAAAAAAAGAAAAAAATGCAAAGAAAAGGATTCAACCACATACGTGGATCATGCTGGAGGTCGCTACGCATGATGGAGGTCGCTGCTCAACTTAGATTGTCGTGAAAATGAGGTAGGGTTAGGTTTTAATATCTTCAATAAAACGAATATCCATTTCTTTTTAGCATATTGATATGGTTTGAAGAAGCTTCAAATCTAATGCAGTTGGTAACATATATCTGTTAGCAACAAATATGTGTTTGCCATGTATTCAGAATATATATGTTAGAGCACCAAATGTGCTCCCTGTTTGCTAAGCTTTTCTAATTGCACTTAGCATATTTGGACTAACATGGGACTGCTTTTAGGTTTTGGGTGACCTGTTTGAAAGCAGAACTCTAGTGATAAGGGCTAGCTTCCCCTTTTGATGCCACCTAACTATTTTAAACTCTGAGATAAGGATAAGAAATTGCATAAAAAAAAAAACTTAATACATAAAGAAAATAAGGTGATACACCAAAAACCTAGACCTGTTGACAACCTTGCACATTCAAATCAATATTTAAAAGCCAACTCACACTACTCACTAACCAATATAGTTCACATCAGTAATTTACAAAGAGGTCTGTAACAGTGTTTATAAAAGGAAAAATAGACTTCACAATCAATAACACCATTAAACAACACAATTTATAACCTGTAAACATGCATTTTCTATCAAATGGATGCATAAAACATGGGACAAGTTTGTAAGGAAAATGAATTTTCACAAAACAGACTTATCAACCATTAATGACACCATAAAACATGAAGAAAGAAGGTAAAATACTCCAAGCTATTAATTCAAAATGCTTACTATATAATAGGCCTGTCTGAGTTACAATACAACTTCATGAAAAACAACTCCAAGAAAATGCAAGCTATCCTTCTGCTGGAAAAAGAAAGAACTCCTCAAAATGTTCAAAATGAACATACTTAACCAACATCCACCAAAACCTCCAACACATGTCCTTCTAGAAGATTCTGGTTAGATAAAATAGAAAAGGCCCCAAAAGAATCTTCTAAAAGTCTCTAAAATGCCCTCTACAAGGAGAAAAAACAAGCTAAATCAATAGCCATCCCAAAAGTGTGACAAAACTACCTCTAGTTGGCCTCATTTCCACCAAAATAGTCTAAACAGTATCTCACACTTCCCACACCTCTGCAAATCATCATTGGTCTTATTTCAACATTTGACCACATTCCCCATCATGCAATATGTGTGTTTTTTGAAAACACATGGCTTTTAAAGCATTAAATATAGTGATTTTGTTAAGTGATTTATAAAACATCAATTAACAAATCACTTTACAATTAGGCTCAAATCAAAGGGGCCCACCATTTTCCTATGTTACATTTACACTAAAAGGCACAATAAAAGTGATTTTCAAATCGCTTACATGATATCTTCAAATATGGAATAAAATGTAACATGTAATGCTATGGAAAAAATATTTCAAAAGCTTCTAAGGCAATTCGACTATCAACTTACCATATTCTGCATTCTTCCCACACATGTCATACTCATCGGTTTGCAAAGGCATATAGTATCAATAGCACTTGGCCAATAAGGCCGACCTCCATGAATCTTGGAAGCAAATTCCACCTTGCATGGCATTGGGAAAATAAAGGCATCACATAAGGGTCTCATGGAACACATTGTTGTATTGCACACTCCATTGTTATATGTTGACCAACACCTAGCAATGAGTAAAAGTAAAGGGGAAAACCCCAAGGCATAAAATGCCTAAGTGATAGCATGTAACATAGTATGAAGACTTGACAAGGTTTTTAAAGAATGGGGAAAAGAAATAAAGGCATAAAAATGCCTAAGGCAATAACATGTGGTCATCGGCCCCCATCACATTTCACATGTTTTTTAATTTTTAAAACATGGGAAGAAAAAATACCATCGGCACTCAAGGGTCAAACCCTAATGGTAAAACAACAAAATGATGAAAAACATCATTATTCGGTCTTTGGAAGAATCTGGAAATTTGGTCTGCCGCCATGAGGGTTTGGAAAAACATTGAAAGAATGATGATTTCGCACTGGACTTAGTTGAGCTTTGACATTTCTTGCTTAAAAAAAACCATGGAAGCTCACGTACATGCGTATTCTTGGCATAAACTTTCCTTTTATCCATTTGGAGCTCATTTTGTACTAACAGGCCGCAGTTATCAAGCATTTTGATGAACTTTCTTCATTCCCTCATTCTCTGTTGTTGCTTTCTTTTGTTGACATCCGCCATGAAAATATTTAAACAAAGCTTATTGTGGAGAGACAAGACTTCAAATACTACAAAATTTGAGCAACAGTTCTAGGTAAGCATCCAATCGGCACCATTTTCTGAATTTGAGTAGCAAAAACCCCATGTTTTGTTTTTTCCTTGAGAATAAAGCGTAGAATCTTGTTTCCATACTTCATTTGTCATGGAAGACACTCCATTTTTGTTACCAGTTGTTTTCATGAAAAAATGTACCTTTTGGCTGTGGCCATGGAAAGAATAGATGGCTTTTTCTTTGGAACTTCAACTTTTTTCAATTTGTAAAATAACCCAACTAGGTTCTTTATTTTGTAGAAAAAATACCATCTCTCGGCCATGACCTGTAACATAGTGAAATTTGGTACCATGCTTCTGATTTGCTCTTAATAAAACTAAAAATACCTTTTGAAAGACTCTATGTTTGTGATTTTCTCGAACCCCAAGTGGGTTATTGACCTGGTGAAGACAAACATGCCTTTGTTCGTGCCCAGTAAGGAATAAAATGGGGTTTTATCACATTGTTGCATTTCTATTCAAACCCAGATGGTTTCCTTTCCATTTTTCTTTGTATCTTTAGATTTTGACAAAGCCTAGATGAGTTATTTTTATTTCACAAAGAAACTCAAAATTTTCTTGTATAAAATGCAACTGTGTGTATAAATGCACTTTGTACTCTAAACTCTGTAGCAATGTTATTTTGGACTTTGAACCCCTAGGTGGGTTTTCCATACTTTACAAAAGAAAGGTCATTTTGAACACAGCCTGTCAAACACACTTGAATTCCTTTCCATTCTTCAGCTCATGTAGCATTTTATCATACTGTTATTTTCTTTCACAAATTTTTAACAAACCCAGGTGGGTAACATGATTTTCTTTAAATGGTTCGAATCTATTGCAAGAGATGCAGATGATTTTGAAAATTCTTTCACTTTCTATTGTTTTAAAACACTTGTGTACATGGTGCCTTCATTTTGCTTTGCCTATGAAAAGATGCACTATTCTAAAGTTTCATCTTCACTTAATCTGTAGATATACTATCACCTGAATGATATTTCTTTTTTCTAGAACAAACTGAGATGGTTACCTTAGCAATAGAGTATGGAATAAGATCATTGTGGGACTTGCAATAATTTTTTTTTTTTTAATAGCGCCTTCACACTACTACATGTTGCACCATATCTCATACAAGTTCCTTTGCTTTACTCAAGACTGTATCCAGTGATTTCAAAAATTGTATAACATCTTCTGTAAAACTGTGCTTGATTCTTGAACGTGATTTAGAAGAGGATTCAAAAACCTTAATGAGCAACCAGATTGTGGAAGTTATATGATCATACTTAGCTTCATTACTAAACCTTTTTAATTGAATGAGACTTCCTGAGAGGTGGAAAATTAGAACAAATGCTACCCAATGAGTAAAATTTTTTTGCTAAATGATTTAATGCCATTGCACAGTTGGCTGTAATTCACAGGCTCTATACACCTTTCATTTCCTAATGAACACCTCCAGCTGATAAATCATCCTTAATCCTTTATGCATCTGAATACTCTTTGCATCTGACTGTCACAATTGATATTCTCATTGGTCGAGATTATCCCAAATCGAGTTCCTTTAGCTTCTGAAGAAACTCCATCAACTCTTGATTACTTGCTCAATCAGGCTAGATATACAACATGCAAATGACACAACAGTTGAGAGTGACCTAACAATATCTAAGAGTGGCTCCTTGATAGCTTGACTTGAAAACTCAAATTGCAGGAGTACATCGTAGTATAAGAGGGCTCTACTGCAAAGTAATGTGTGCCCTGGTCTTTTTCACTGCATTCATTGTCATTCTTAGTATGTAGGAAACAAAGCACTAAACCTTCCTTTTACTCTTTTTACATCATTCATATGTATTTTTGGCAACAAGGTTGTCCCTTATTTACCTTGATTCATGCTGATTGGAGGAAGGTCCTATATTAAACTCATCTTATAGCTATAATGCATTATTCTCATTGAGTTCTTTAGATGCTTGAAGCTGCCCTTTATGACTGTGATATCTGTATGATGTATCCATCTAAGATGTTCATGGATCACTGTTTATTCCATTTCGTGAACCTATACCTCTATTTATTGTTGTACTTTAATGTTCATGCTCTTCATACACTTAGATCATTGTGACTAGTACATCATCATGAGGCATTGTATATTTGATCGTTTTGTCACAAGGTATGCACTGTGGGGGGGGGTATTGCATTCAAACCTTAGAACCTTTGCCACCTGATATCATATATCATTGTTGCTATCCTATTGCATGGGATCATTGTGAACTGCTCCTTTCCAATGACAATGACCTTCACTTTAAATTCATTTTCACAAGTACACCTATGAATGAACATTATTAATCCCCTTTGCCTCCTGTAGCTTTTGCAAAGGTGTTGTCCTTGTACTTGTATCATGACCTTGATTTAACCTTTGTTCTTTTCTCTGTTATGTATAAAAAATACACGGTCTCCTCATTCTAACTTTATTGGACAACCACTTGTCACATATGTGCGTGACCTAACAACTCACTTTCCTCTGTGATGAGTCACTTCCCAATAGGGTTGTGGTTAGAGGGGCTTGATGACAACCTGGAATGCTTCCTCATTGTTTAAAAGATGCATAATTGAACTTGATGCATCTATGAAGACACTTGATGCATCCATGAAGACACTTGATGCATGTCCAAAATCACTTCCTTTATAAAGTGGATCAAGGGTCCACTTAAGAAGATTGAAAGACATATCAACATAGTATGTTGCATCTTTTGAATCTGATAATGAAAGTTGATGAACTGGTGTGATTCCATATTGATTTAAGGCATTGATAAGAGATAAATCTTTGATAAAGTTGCTCAATTTCCTTTTCTTTCAAAGCATGCTGAGCTATACCCTTGTGGAAGCCACATTTACCCCACATGCTGTATTTGATCTGATAATGAAACAATAATCAGACTTGTCCTAAATTTGCACATGAAGCAAACAGTTAGAAAATAAATGCATATGTTCGATGTTTCTGTTTAATGCACTTATAGATTAGTTTATACATGCATAGGTAGGTGTGTATGTAAGGATTGAATCTTTCATTGCTTAGAGCTTTGCTCTAACATCATGTTTTCTTCAGATGCAAGGTGAGGAGTACTACGGAGTTGGGAGGGACACAAGTGGTTCGAGGCAGTAGCAACATGACAATGGGTGACTTGTAACCTGTCATTCATAGGCAATGACTGGTTCCATTCTTACATGCAAATTCTCTTATTTCATTCTACTTATTCATGTATGAGTTGTTTCATATTTTCATTTGAATAAGAGAGAAATTCCCTTGGCTTGTGAGGGACATGCTCCTTAATGATTATCAATAGAAGAAATTACATTTGAATACATGATTCTCTTTCTCGTTTGTTGTAATGCACCATTGAAATGACAAAATATAATATGCTTATTTTGACAATCACTCCTTTATGTATATTGAAACTAGCAGTTCTATGGTTTATCTTTAAATGTTTAAACAACATGAAAAGAACAAACACTAGGTTACCTAATTTCAGCTGAAAGCTAAAAAATAGGTAACATTTTTGGTGACATCTGCTATTTGTTTTCCTTCTAAACATGAGACTAGTTGCCTCTTGTGTTATCCATTGGGCACGAGGTCATTTAGAAAACTGAAACTACTTGAAAACAACATTGCAAATAGTTGTAACTCATAACAGTAGCAAGAAACACTTTGAAAACCAAGGAAAACAACAATGCAGAAGGATAACCACCACCTAACTGTGCAAAACAACACTTAGGGAAAACTAGAAAACCTAACTAATGTGCATCAACACTTAGAGGAGACAACATCTACTCTAATATGTACAAGGGAAGTTTTAGATCATACCTCAAAATAGATTTTGAGGTGTATCCCATTGACTGGGATAGGTAGAGCTTCTCCATCCATTGATGACAGTTGAAAAGCATTGTGCTTTTTGCATTCTATAATGAAAAATGGGCCACTCCACATGCTATCAAACTTGGTATGCTTTCTAGGCCTGCTCTTCAATTCATCCCATTTCAGAACAACATCTCCCTCTTTGAACACCCTGGGTGTTACTCTTTTATCGAACACCTTCTTGGTTTGGAGTTGATGCAGCTCCATTGTTTTCATGGCTCTACCTCCGGTTTCATCCAGCTCCATGAGCTGTGCATATCAGACAACCATTGGGTCCTCCTCTTCAAAAATTTCAAGCTAGTTCATTATATCAAGAGTTGGAAGCTCAACTAATAAAGGCAACCTTGCCTCTTTACCATATACCAATACATAAGGGGAGGTTCCAATGGACTTCTTTGGAGTTATCCTATCTACGCAGAAGGCAGATTTTAACTTGTTATGCCAAGTTCTTTGGTTATCTTCCAAAATCCTTTTGATGATCCTGATTAGGTTTTTGTTGGTTGATTCAGCCAAACCATTACCTTGAGGGTAATAATTTGATGAAGTATTCAGATGGATACCATTCCTTACAGCCTAGTCACTTACTCTTAACCCAACAAATGCCAAAGTGTTATAAGAAATGATTGATTTAGGTACCCCAAATCTGGTTACCAAATCATCATAAAAATTTAAAACAACACTTTCATTGGCTTCTTTCAAAGCCACTACTTCAGTCCATCGTGTGAAATAATCGGTTGCAGTAAGTACCCACCTGTGACCTACACTTGAAGGTGGGTTAATGGTGCCTATAAAATCAATGCCCCATCTCATGAAGGGCTGCTCTACTTGAATAGGCTGCAATGGTAAAGTTGGCAGCCTCTCTTTGCCTGCAAAAATGGCACATTTTACACACTTTCTGGCCCAAGCATGGGCATCTTTAAACAAGCTTGGCCAATAATAGCTAGCTCTCATTATTTTCCATGGATTTGTTCTTGGGGAAAAATGACCCCCTACAGTTTCGTCATGGAACTCATGAAGTACTTTATCAACTTGATGTTGATCAATGCATCTCAGGAGGACACCATTAATGTCCTTTCTAAAAAGAATGTTGCCAATCATAACATAAGGAATAAACTGCATTTTGAAATACCTTCATTTGGCTTTATCTAAACCTGGTGGACACTCACCAGTTTGCAAAAAGTGAGTCATATCTTGCACTCAACCTGCGTTTGTTGTAGCTGTATTTGCTTCAAGCCCATTATCAGCAACCAAAACTACCATTGTTTCTGCATTTCCTTCATTTTCAGCCTTTGTAGCTAGTTGTTCACACAACCCTTTACCCCTAACAAGCTTTGTTATCTTGATGTCAACATCATACTCCATAACCTTTGTAATCCAACTTGCCCTCTTATCATTTAGATCCCTGCTTAGCAAGAATTCCTTCACAGTTGGGTGAGCAACCATTAAATGCACCTTGCTGTTAGAAATCAGGGGTTTGAACTTCTTCAAGCTTCTAATGGCAACAAGTACATGTTTATCTACAAAAGTATATCTTTTTTCATACTCCTCTAATCGTTGGCTAAAAAAAGCAATTGGTTGTTCTAGGCCAGCATCATTCTACTGTACCAGTATTGCAGAAATTATATCAATGCTACCAAAAGAATATAAGACGAAGTCGTTTGAGAAGTTTTGGTTTACCAAAGTAGGGGCTGCTGATAAAGCTTCCTTTATGACTTCAAAACTGTGCTTGGCCTCCTTGGTCCAGTTGAATCTGACATTATTTTTTAACACTGCAGTTAATGGTTTCAACAGATTGGCAATGTCAGGAATAAACCTTCTGACGAAATTGATTCTGTCAAGAAAAGTTTGTAGCCCCTTTTTATGGCTGGGCAAGGGTAGATCCAAAATGGCACTTACTCTTTCTGGATCAATAGTGATCCCCTATTTTGACACAATCTATCCTAAAATATTTCCTTCATGGACAACAAAGATGTATTTCTTGGGGTTGAGGGATATACCATACTCCCTACATCTCTCAAATACTTGTTTCAGATGTGCAAGGTGTTCATCAACCTTCTTTGAAAACATAGTTACATCATTAAGGTAAATAAGTACAAGTTTGTGATTCAAACCTTTAAATGCCCGGTCCATTGCCCTCAGAAACGTGGCACCAACATTGGATAGGCCAAAAGGCATCCTTTTATAAGCCATGGTGCCCCATTTCGTTGTGAAGGCAGTCTTTTACTGATCCTCTTCTTTGACTAAAACTTGGTTATAACCTGAATAACCATCAAGTAATGAGAATCTTTTTGAACCAACTACAATTTGCAAGACCTGCTCCATTGAGGGAAACAAATAATGATCCTTTAGCGAGGCTTTATTGAGGTCTCTAAATTCAACATACAACCTAATTTCATTGTTTTTCTTTCTAACCGGGACAAGGTTAGAGACCCATGAGGTGTGTTTGATTGGAAAAATGATGTCCCCATCGATTAGCTTGGTCAACTCTTTGACCATAAGGGGCTCAAGTTTGGGGTTTAAAGGTCTCTATTTCTGCCTAACAGGTTTTGAGTTTGCCTCAAGCTCTATGGTATGTTGGGAAATTTGGGGATCAAAACCTTTCAAATCAGAATATTCCCATGCAAATACATCTTGGAACTCTCGATAGAGGGCAATAAAAGCTTGCTTATCTATAGGCGAACAAATTTTTCCAACTTTAAAGAGCTTACCTTTGAATATTTCAAGCTCTTCATAATGTTCCTCTTTGACCTGCATGCTGGTCTTATTCTTCTTCAGCTAGTCATCCGTGCTGAAAATGGATTGCAAGGTGACTAGACCCTTGGGCAGTTTGTTGGACTTCAATTGGATGATTTGATCATAATATTGTTGTTTGAGCTTCTCTTGGTTGACTGCTGCAAATTCATCTTCTTGTAGCATGAAGCTCAAAACATGTTCATCACTTTCAAAGAATTTCCAATGAATGTTATCCGAAATAGAAGGTCTGATAACTATTTTAACATATGGATGCAAATTTTCCTTCCTAATTTCACTTGGAATATCAACTTGAGCACCTATGGTAGCCAATCTATCAACATGCTTATTCTGATCCCTAGGAATAGAAATTATATTGAAAGTGTCAAACTCTTCTATCATATCCCACACCTTGTGTTTGTAGGATTTTAAGACATCATTCTTAGTGACATGCAAACCTCTCACCTGATTGACGATCAATTCACTATCACCATGCACTTGCAAGCAACCAATTCCTCTTTTTCATTCCCATTCCAAGCCTTGAATCAGACCTTCGTACTCAACAATGTTGTTAGTACAAGAGAGAAAATATGAAAGCAGAGTAGTATTTGTCACCTTGTGGGGACACAAGCATTGCACCCCCACCAACACCATTCTTGCTTCGAGAACCGTCAAAGAACATCTTCCATACTCTACCTTGCTAATCTGATTGTTGTCCTATCTCCTTTTCGAGGTTTGGAATCACTGAATTAGGTTCGTGTAGCACATAAACACCCAAACCAGTTTCCTCAATGTTATCATTTGGGCTGTCAATAATATTCTCCACTGCCCACTCACTTAGCAGTGCATCTGGTATATTTTCTGCTTGCAACTCTTGAGCAGCAGTAAGTTCATCATCACTAAAAGTAACACAATAAGCATTAACAACACTTGGAACATATGGTTCAATGTGATCCTTGGCAAGTTGCTCAAATTTGATGACCACTTTAGTTCCATATCTCGTTCTGAACACCATATGGGACCAATCTGATGACAAATAACCTCCTATCTTGGCAGTGAAATCCCTTGACAAACATAAAGCAAAATGTGGAGGTAATTCAATAACAGAGATGTCTTGGGGAATGGAGAAATTGGAACAAGCATGTAGGATAAGGCTTAAACCCTTGATAACACCTACAGTATTGATGGTTTTCCCATCTTATTGTACAACTCCCTTCTCAAGAGGCTAATACTTTAGTCCTAACTTATCAACAATCTATTTGGGGATGACATAACTACTTTCCCTTGAATCCACTATGCAATTGTGAACTAGTTTATCTCCTATTATCAAGGACACATAAAATGGGGGTGGCTTGACATCCTTACTTGGTTGTTTACCGTTGTCTTGAGGTGTATTCGTCAAGACAGCCTTGGGTTGACCTGCTGGTATATCATTTGAAACACCTACTTTAGCTAAGGCAGATTCCAACAAGTCCTTTTGACCAGGAATAGACAGGGAATCCCACATTGACATATTCACATTCATCTTTTTCATGGATTCGATAATGTTGAAGGGTGTGACAACATTTACCTTTTGATGGGTCTTTGTAGCAGTAGGGTCTGTCTGTAAGTGGGCTGGTTGGGGTTGATTCCCAAGCTGTCCACCATCGATGCCTTGTGAATTTCTCTACAAAATGTGTGTTATATGAGGATTGGAAGGTCCAACAGCTTCCTTGTCTTTATTTTCTGCTTGTCCAATCTCGAAGGCTCTCTTGTTGGCTCAGGTGTTGGCTGCTATCAGAGAGCTATCACTATTTACACCACAAAACTCCTCTTCTTTCCAATTCAAGAGAGTTGTATCACTTGTAGGGAGCTCCTGCTGTTGGGATGATTCACCATTAGGCACATCCTGCACACTTGAGACATTTTGAACCATCAATGCTTGATTCATCACACCATTCAAACATGTAGTTTGATTATGGGCCTGGCTGCAAGGATAGCACCAGTCATATTCTGCTGCAAGGTTGTTTTTAATAGGTACCATATCTTTGGCTGCACTGATTGGAACTGAATTATATGGCTAAAAAGGCCTTGGATTCAGACTTTATCGTGCACCTTAAAAATTTCCTTGATATGGCTGCTTGTTAGTTTGAAATTGTTGTCCCTGACCTTGGTTTTGAGGTTGCCAAGGCTTGAAACCTTGGAATTGCTACTTTTTAAGGGTTACAAGTTCATTGCCAAAGGTTTGAAGCAGATTTTCTATCTTTTGTTGGCTGCTTTTAATTTCCTGCAGCTCTTGAGATGGTCCTTGGGCAATAATTTCTGTGTTAACAACAGTTGGTAAAGGGGCTAATTGAGGTGGTGGCAAAGCTGTAGGAGGCTGAATATCATAAAAAATGGCATGGGAGGCCTAGGGGCAATCCTTCTAGCTTATATTAGGCTGTTCTCTGCTCTCACAGCTATGTCATAAGCTATTGGCAAGGTATTTTTGCCCATAGATTGTATTAAAATAGAAACCTAACTATTTAAAGCTCTCAAAAAATAGAGAAATGCATACTTAGCAGAAGACCTTGTAGTGCTTGGAATTCCGTCCCATGTTCTTTGGAAACAAAAATTGAAATCCATCATCTGTTCGTGAGGAGCCCATTTAATGTGAGTCAGCTGCTCCACCAATGACAAGTTATCATACTTGTCTTCAAATTTCTTACAAAGTACTTCTCCCAATTCATCCCATGTTCGGATGGAATTCACCGCCAAATTCCTGAACCATTGGAGTGCTTTACCTCTGAACGATGCCACTAATAGTCTCAAGGAAACATTTTCCTGAGTTATATGATGCACTGAGCACAAATTTGAGATGTCCTTAATATGCTCAATTGGTGTAGTTTGATCTTCACCTGAAAAATATGGTACGCTCTTGAGAGTAGCCACTGGAATATCATCAAGTTGGGCTAACTGAAGTGGGCTACCACCATTGAATGGCACAAAAACTTGGTTTCTTGGAACAACCATGTTTGGCACCAAGTTTTGTTGTCTTACTGGGCTAAAAAATCTCACTGCTAGTGGAGTTGAAACTATTTTTCTTCATGAAACAACAACCTTCCTTGTTGGTCTACCTCTCCTACGGGGTGGTGAAAGCTGCAAATATTCAAATGGGACAAAATTTCCCCTTGTTTGAATTCGTTTCATAAGCTGTCACAACATTGATCTACCATTAATTTTCACATTCGGGTGACCTTTAAAAGTATAAAATATTGCTGGTAGCATAACAAAACTAGCAAACTGATGTGTTTTTCTAGTCTGAAATGACTATTCTATCCCACTGGGCTTGCCAAAACTATTAGAGCACCAAATCTGCACCCTGTTTGCTCAGCTTTTCCAATTGCACTCAACAAATTTTGACTAACATGGGACTGCTTTCAGGTTGTGGGTGACCTATTTGAAAGCAGACCTCCAGTGATAAGGGATGGCTTCCCCTTTTGATGCCACCTAACAATTTTAAACTCTGAGATAAGGGTAAGAAATTGCATAAAAAAAACAAACTTAATACATAAACAAAATAAGGTGATACACCAATAACCTAGACCTGTTGACAACCTTAAACATTCAAATCAATATTTAAAAGCCAACTCACACTACTCCCTATCCAATACAATTCACATTAGTGATTTACAAAGAGGTTTATAACAAGGAAAAATAGACTTCACAATCAATAACACCATTAAACAACACAATTTATAACCTGTAAACATGCATTTTCTGTCAAATGGATGCATAAAACATGAGACAAGTTTGTAGGGAAAATGAATTTTCACAAAATATACTGATCAACCATTAATGACACCATAAAACATGAAGAAAGAAGGTAAAATACTCCAAGCTATTAATTCAAAGTGCTTACTATATAATAGATCTGTCTAAGTTACAATACAACTCCAAGAAAATGCAAGCTATCCTTCAGCTGGAAAAAGAAAGAACTCCTCAAAATTTTCAAAATGAACATACTTAACCAACACCCACCAAAACCTCCAACACATGTCCTTCTAGAAGATTCTGGTCAGATAAAATACAAAAGGCCCCAAAAGAATCTTCTAGAAGTCTCTAAAATGCCCTCTACATGGAGAAAAAACAAGCTAAGTCAATAGCCATCCCAAAAGTGTGACAAAAATACCTCTCGCTGGCCTCATTTCCACCAAAATAGTCTAAACAATATCTCACACTTCCCACACCTTTGCAAATCATCATTGGACTTATTTCAACATTTGACCACGTTCCCCATCATGCAATATGTGTGTTTTTTGAAAACACATGGCTTTTAAAGCATTAAATATAGTGATTTTGTTAAGTGATTTATAAAACATCAATTAACAAATCACTTCACAATTAGGCTCAAATCAAAGGAGCCCACCATTTTCCTGTGTTACATTTGCACTAAAAGGTACAATAAAAGTGATTTTCAAATCAATTACATGATATCTTCAAATATGGAATAAAATGTAACATGTAATGCTATGGCAAAAAGCTTTCAAAAGCTTCTAAGGCACTTTGACTATCAACTTACCATATTCTGCATTCTTCCCACACATGTCATATTTATTGGTTTGCAAAGGCATATAGTATCAATAGCACTTGGTCAATAAAGCCGACCTCCAAGACTCTTGGAAGCAAATTCCACCTTGCATGGCATTGGGAAAATAAAGGCATCACATAAGGGTCTCATGGCAACACAATTTTGTATTGCACACTCCATTATTATATGTTGAACAACACCTAGCAATGAGTAAAAGTAAAGGGAAACCCCAAGGCATAAAATGCCTAAGTGATAGCATGTAACATAGTATGAAGACTTGGCAAGGTTTTTAAAGAATGGGTAAAATAAATAAAGGCATAAAAATGCCTAAGGCAATAACATGTGGTCATCGACCCCCATCACATTTCACATGTTTTTTGATTTTTAAAACATGGGAAGAAAAAATCCCATCGACGCTCAAGGGTCAAACCCTAATGGTAAAACAACCAAATGATGAAAAACATCATCATTCGGTCTTTGGAAGAATCTGGAAATTTGGTCTGCCGCCATGAGGGTTTGGGAAAACACTGAAAGAATGATGATTTCACACTGGCCTTAGTTGAGCTTTGACATTTCTTGCTTAAAAAATGCCATGGAAGATCACGTACATGCGTATTCTTGGCATAAACTTGCATTTTATCCATTTGGAGGTCATTTTTTTACCCACAAACCACTATTATCAAGCATTTTGATGAACTTTCTTCATTCCCCTGTTCTTTGTTGTTTCTTTCTTCTATTGAAAACCACCATGAAAAGCTTTAAATGAAGCTTATTGTGGAGAGACAAGACTTCAAATACTACAAAATTTGAGCAACAGTTCTAGGTAAGCGTCCAATCAACATTTTCTGAATTTGAGTAGCAAAAGCCCCATGTTTTGTTTCTTCCTTGAGAATAAAGCGTAGAAGCTTGTTTACTTTTTGCATTTGTCAAGGAAGACACTCCATTTTGATTACCAGTTGTTTTCATGAAAAAATGTACCTTTTGGCTATGGCCATGGAAAGAATAGATGGCTTTTTCTTTGGAACTTCATCTTTTTTCAATTTGTAAAATAACCCTACTAGGTTCTTTGTTTTGTAGACAAAATACCATCTCTCGGCCATGACCTATAACATAGTGAAATTTGGTACCATGCTTCTGATTTTCTCTTAACAAAACTCAAAATTCCTTTTGAAAGACTCTGTGTTTGTGATTTTCTCGAACCCCAAGTGGGTTATTGACCTGGTGAAGACAAACATGCCTTTGTTCGTGCCCAGTAAGGAATAAAATGGGGTTTTATCATATTGTTGCATTTCTATTCAAACCCAGATGGTTTCCTTTCCATTTTTATTTGTATCTACGGATTTGGATAGAGCCTAGATGGGTTATTTTGATTTCACGAAGAAACTCAAAATTTTCTTGTATAAAATGCATTGGGTCTGTAAATTCACTCTATATTATGAACTTTGTAGCATTGTTTTTTTGGACTTTGAACCCCCAGGTGGGTTTTCCATACTTTGCAAAACAAAGGTCATTTTGACCACAGCCTGTCAAACACACTTGAATGCCTTTCCATTCTTCAGCTCCTGTAGCATTTTATCATACTGTTATTTTCTTTCACAAATTTTTAACAAACCCAGGTGGGTAACATGATTTTCTCTGAAAGGTTTGGATCTGTTGCAAGAGATGTAGATGATTTTGCAAATTCTTTCACTTTTCTTTTGTTTTAAGACACCTGGGTACATGGTGTCTTCATTTTTCTTGGCCTATGAAAAGATGCACTATTCTGAAGTTTCATCTTCACTTAATCTATAGATATACTATCATCTGAATGATCTTTCTTTTTTCTAGAACAAACTAAGATGGTTACCTTAGCAATAGAGTATGGAATAAGATCATTGTGGGACTTGCACCAATTTTTTTTTTTTTGTGCATTCACACTACTACATGTTGGACCATATCTCATACAAGTTCCTTGGCTTTACTCAAGACTATATCCAGTGATTTCAAAACTTGTATAACATCTTCTGTAAAACTATGCTTGATTCTTGAATGTGATTTAGAAGAGGATTCAGAAACCTTAATGAGCAACCAGATTGTGGATGTTATATGACCATACTCAACTTCTTTACTAAACCTTTTTAATTGAATGAGACTTCCTGAGAGGTGGATAGTTAGAACAAGAGCTACATCGATCCACTATTCGACAAATAAATGCTACCCGGTGAGTAAAAATGTTTTGCTAAGTGATTTAATGCCATTGCACAGTCGAGTGTAATTCACAGGCTCTATACACCTTTCATTTCCTAATGAACACCTCCAACAGATAACTCATCCTTAATCCTTTTTGCATCTGAATACTCTTTGCATCTGACCATCACAATTGATATTCTCATTGGTCGAGATTATCCCAGATCGAGTTCCTTTAGCTTCTGAAGAAACTCCATCAACTCTTGATTACCTGCTCAATCAGGCTAGATATACAACATACAAATGCCACAACAGTTGAGAGTGACCTAACAATATCTAAAAGTGGCTGCTTGATAGCTTGACTAGAAAACTCAAACTACAGGAGTACATCATAGTATAAGAGGGCTCTGCTGCAAAGTAATGTGTGCCCTATTCTTTTTCACTACATTCATTGTCATTCTCAGTATGTAGGACACAAAGCATTGTACCTTCCTTTTACTCTTTTTGCATCATTCATATGTATTTTTGGCAACAAGGTTGTCCTCATTTACCTTGATTCATGCTGATTGGAGGAAGGTCCTATATTAAACTCATCTTATGGCTGTAATGCATTATTCTCATTGAGTTCTTTAGATGCTTGAAGCTTCCCTTTATGACTGTGATATCTATATGATGTATCTGTCTAAGATGTTCATGGATCACTGTTTATTCCATTTCGTGAACCTATACCTCTATTTATTGTTGTACTTTAATGTTCATGCTCTTCATACACTTAGATCATTGTGACTAGTACATCATCATGAGGCATTGTATATTTGATCGTTTTGTCACAGGCTATGCACTGTGGGGGGGGGGTATTGCATTCAAACCTTAGAACCTTTGCCGACCCATATCATATAGCCTTGTTGCTATCCTATTGCATGAGATCATTGTGAACTGCCCCTTTCCAATGACAATGACTTTCACTTTAAATTAATTTTCACAAGTGCACTTATGAATGAACATTATTAATCCCCTTTGCCTCCTATAGATTTTGTAAAGGTTTTTTCCTTGTACTTGTATTATGACCTTGATTCAACCATTGTTCTTTTCTCTGTTATGTATAACAAATGCACGGTCTCATTCTAACTTTATTGGATAGCCACCTGTCACATATGTGGGTGACCTAACAACTCACTTTCCTATGTGATGAGTCATTTCCTAATAGGGTTGTGGTGAGAGGGGCTTGACGACAACCTAAAATGCTTCCTCATTGTTTAAAATATGGATAATTGAACTTGATGCATCTATGAAGACACTTGATGCATAATTGAACTTGATGCATCCATGAAGACACTTGATGCATAATTGAACTTGATGCATCCATGAAGAAACTTGATGCATGTCCAAAATCACTTCCTTTTATAAAATGGATGAAGGGTCTACTTAAGAAGATTGAGAGACATATCAACATAGTATGTTGCATCTTTTGAATCTGATAATGAAAGTTGATCAACTGGTGTGATTCCATATTGATTTAAGGAATTGATAAGAGATAAATCTTTGATCAAGTTGCTCAATTTTCTTTTCTTTCAAAGCATGTTGAGCTCTACCCTTGTGGGAGCCACAATTACCCCACATGTTGTATTTGATCTGATAATGAAACAATAATCAGACTTGTCCTAAATCTGCACATGAAGCGAACAGTTAGTAAATAAATGCTTATGTCTGATGTTTTTGTTTAATGCACTTATGGATCATTTTATACATGCATAGGTAGGTGTGTATGTAAGGATTGAATCTTTCATTGCTTAGAGCTTCACTCTAACATCATGTTTTCTTTAGATGCAGGGTGAGGAGCACTATGGAGCTGGGAGGGACACAAGTGGTTCGGGGCAGCAGCAACATGACAATGGGAAACTTGTAACCAGTCCTTCACAGGCAATGACTGGTTCCATTCTTACATGCACATTCTCTTATTTCATTCTACTTATTCATGTATGAGTTGTTTCATATTTTGATTTGAATAAGAGAGCTATTCCCTTAGCTTGTGAGGGACATGTACCTTAATGATTATCAATAAAAGAAATTACATTTGAATACATGATTCTCTTTCTCATTTGTTGTAATGCACCATTGAAATTACAAAATGCAATTTGCTTATTTTTATAATCACTCCTTTATGCATATTGAAACTAGTAGTTTTATGGTTTATCTTTAAATGTTTAAACAACATGAAAAGAACAAACACTAGGTTACCTAATTTCAGCTGAAAGCTAAAAATCAGGTAACAATATAATAAATGTATTATATATAAATATATAAGAATATATTTAATATATACTATATATTATATAATATTTATTAAATATATTATATATTATATAATATATTTTATACATAGTCTCCCTTTGAAGTCTTCATCTCCATCTCAGGTGTTTAATATATATATTTAATCATTATATATTAAAGAGAGGGAGAGAGAGAGGGAGAATGGGAGAGAGAGGGAGGAGGGAGGGAGGGAGAGAGAGAGAGGTTGGAGAGAGGGAGAAAGAGAGAACACCTGGGAGGGGAGAGAGAGAGGGAGTGGGAGAGAGAGGAGATAGAGGGGGAGAGGGAGAGGTGGAGAGGAGAGAGAGAGAAAGACCCAAGAGGGAGTGAGGGAGAGTGGGAGAGAGAGAGGGAGAGTGGGAGAGGGAGAGTGAGAGAGATGGAGAGGGAGAGTGGGAGAGAGGGAGAGAGAGAAAGACCTAATAGGGAGAGAGGGAGAGAGGGTGAGAGAGGGAGAGTGGGAAAGAGGGAGAGAGAGAAAGACCTGAAAGGGAGAGAGGGAGAGAGAGAAAGACCTAAGAGGGATGAAGGGAGAGTCAGGGAGAGAGGGAGAAAGAGAGAGAGGGACAAAGAGAAAGACCTAAAAGGGAGAGAGGAACAAAGAGAAAGACCTGAGAGAGAGAGAGAGGGGGGGAGGGAGAGTGGGAGAGAGGGAGAGTGAGATGAAATATATTATATATATTATATATACGATATATTAATATATATTATATGTTAATATAATATTAATATATAATAAATATATATATCATATATCATAACAAATAATAATTCTTTAAACTAAAGTAAATGGATATCCGCTATGAATGAATATTTGTTTTCTTTATTATAAGATATAAAGATAGACTTGCATGAGCAACAATATATATTAATATATATTATATATTAGTATATATTATATATTAATATATAGTATAATATATAAATATATATAATAAATTAATATAGTATATTAGTAAATAATAAATATATATATTATAACATATAATAATTCTTAACACTAAAGTAAATATATATCCATTTCCTTTGTTATAGGATTGTAAAGGTAGACTTGCGCAAGCAGTGGCAGACATGTCAAGTGGAAGACATATAGCAGATATTTGTTTCAAAATTGATATCCGTTTAGTAAGTTATATAAAAAACAAAAATGAGACCGTTTTGAGTATTTCAATGGTTCCTACATTCTTTCTATCGTGAAATTATCATGCTTTTTGTCTGTATTAGACAAAATTATGCTTTTTAAAGATTCTCTTACACTTTATTTACAATTACAATCATTTGTGTGTGTTTTTTTCTTTGTGCAATGGGGAGCAACAGTCACTGTAAGAGAAAAGGTAAAAGGAAACTAACAACATATCAAATTGAAGCATATAGAGTAAAGGATAGAGAAAGTCATAGGAAAAGAAGACAAGGTATGACAAATATTCAAATTGAAGCTTCTGTTGCACCGTTAAATGTTAATTCAAGTGAAGAAGAAATATAATTTGAAAATATTGAACATCATATTGAAATTTAAAATAAAAATGTGAACAACATTGAGAATGAAAATGTTGTTGAAAATGAAATTGTTATTGAAAATGAAAATGTTTTTTATAAAGTAAAAGGTGTTTAAACTGACTATTTATATTATATAATAGTAAAGGTTACAATATTAATTAGCAGTACCTAGATATGATGTAGATACAAAATTTCAACTGTTTCCTTTTGAATATAGCAAGCAGTTTTCCAATAGTTGACAGACCTTTCCTATTGTGGGACTTAATTCTTTCAAAATATGAAATAGTAGAAAAATGTCAATAGTACTGTTAATTGATTTTTAGCTTTCAGCAGAAATCAGGTTTAGTGTTTACTATTTTTTGTTGTTCATTCAAACATTTAAAAGATAAACTAGAAATATGCTAGATTTAATATGCATGGAAAAAGATAGTCAAATGAAACAGATTACATTTTTTCATTCCAGTGTAGCAATTACAACAAATGAGAAAAGAGAATCATATATGTACAAATGTAATCTTTATTGATAATCTTGAAGTGTACATGTCCCTCACAAGACAAGGGACTAATTTTACTTATTCAATGGAAATATGAAGCAATTTATACATGAATAAGTAAAAAGAAACAAATGAATGTGCATATAAGAATGGAGACCAGTCAATGCTTGAGAATGACTAGTTACAAAGTTGCTTGATTGCTCTGCTGTTGCTGCCCCAAGCTACTTGAGTCCTCCCTAGCTCCGTAGTGCTCCTAGCTCCTGCATCTAAAAAAAACAATGATATTAGAGCGAGGCTCTAAGCAATGAAATATCTCAATCCTTACATACAAACCTACCTATGCATGTATAAATTGATCCATAAGTGCATAAAATAAGCATGCAAACTTTGGATGTCCTGGAAAATAGTGAAGTCATCAAACACATCCAAAATATGCATTTATTTTCTAATTGTTTGCTTCATGTGCAGATTTAGGACAAGTCTGGTTACTGTTCTGATTCAGTTAAATAGAGCTCAACATGCTTTGAAATAAAAAGGAAATTGAGCAACTTGATCAAAGATTTATCTATTATCAATGCATTAAATCAATATGGAATCACACCAGTTAATCAACTTTCATTATTAGATTCAAAAGATGCATCGAGTTCAATTATGCATCTATTGAATAATGAGAGGGAAATTCAAAGTATTGTCAGGTCCCTCCCACCTTGACCCTATTGGATAGCCACACATCACATAGGACGGTGAGATTTTAGGTCACTGACATATGGGACATGTGTCTACCCACTAGGATCAAAGTGGGGAGACAGTTATGTGTCACACATGATAAAAAAGGAAACAAATGTGGTAGAATCAGATAGCAGATTCAAGGGAAACTAGAAATTTTTAGGGAAGCCATGGAGATGAATTCCAATTTTGAGGCCAAGGTCATGATGGAAAGTTAAAAATGGTAGTCCCAAGTGAATCATGAGGGTAGCATAGGACAACGAGGTAGGCTTCCTCAGAATACAATAATCTCACGACAAGGGCAACAACAATGCTGCTACATCTCAAATTGGAGGACATCAACAATGAATGCACACAGGACACTACATGCCATTATCCTAGACCAGCAGTAAAGAGATATCATGAGCGATGTCTTTTGACAGTACTCACATGGCAAGGAATCAAATACAAGGGACTAGGGTTTGGATCAACAAGCCAAAAAGAACAATTGATGACAGTCAATAGCAAGAGGAGGCTTCCTCGAGGAAAGTTCACAAGAATGCAAACAGGTGCAATCATAATCATAAAAGACAATGGGTGATCTTCCAACAACATTTGATCATCCAAGGTACAAGTGCACATTCATAATGGCAATATAAGATGACTATGTACTATGGGGCAACCATCATCTAAATCTTAGTCCATATGGCATGACATCATTGATATAAAGGGATTGCATGGCATTTCAGGTAAAGTGCAGAGGACAGTGTCAAAATTTCATGTGGGAAAAGTAAGTTTGTGGATAATATAGAGTATGGGATTTCACATGGCATCTAAATAATTGAATTTCTTTTCAATGGATCACACAGGCTTTGCAAAAGTTCTAAGCTTGGTTGTTGGCACACAATGGGAACCAATTTCCTAGTTGTTGTTCAAATAAAAATTGAAGCACCACTACTGCTCTGTAAGAAATCATTATTCTAAGGTACAATTCACAATAAAATCTTATTGCAAGGTTGGGGTAGTCAAAGCAAGGAGGATGCTGGAAAGGTTTGGTTAATAGGAACTTACAAAGGCAGGATACTCAGGCTCATTTGGTACACATGAAAGTATTGTTTTGTAGAGAACCTTTGTAAAGAAATTTGTGTGCCTCTTGTGGTATTCCTATTTACATAACATCTAACAGAATCCACAAAATATGGAGGACATAACTGTCTCCAGGAACATTGATTCACTACTACACAATGATGAAGTTAAAAGTCTTAATGATTTGTATATTTGAAAGTGGAGGAGCACAGTCAAAATGCATCATGAGAGGTACTGAGCTATAACAATGAAGAGTGGCAGGTGCAATGTGGAGTACAGGAGAATTCAGTAGAGGGAGTGCATTTCATTATTGGTTTCTTGCATTCTAATGCAAGTCTACATTCACGGTTCATTTCATAGTGAACAATCATCAATAAGTGGAAATTATAGTTTAAAGTTTAAACATTGTGAACATCTACTATAATGAAGATAGTAAACTACATATTTATCTTCATTTTATCTATGCACTTGAAAGAAAATCAAGCATAAATGACTCATGAGGTAATAAAAGACAGTGCTATGCATAACAAGTAGCCACCAAAATGATAAGACAATTATCTTGTGAATTGAAATCAGCCACTTCATGAATGTCAAGTACACTGTTTCAAGGATAAAGAGGAACCTTACCCTCTTAGCAAACATTACAAGCCCTTCATCCTATATAGTGAATTACAAGGCATTAAATATTTTTTGGAGGCAATCATGAAAAAAGAAGACAATCATTAGATATTGAAAGGAAAGTTTTGAAGTAAAGGGCAGTATCAAAATCTGCCTTGTGATAACAACAATGATATTTGAAAAGGCATGACAGTCATGTATGGCAGTAACTTGGAAACAAGACACAGAACATAATGATGGCTATAACAAATAAATCTAATGAAATAAATGATGCCTTATGGATAGCCAATGCAATGAAGGAGAGCATGACAGTTGTTATTTCCCTAGATGTCTTCTAGGATACAAATTGATTTGAAGTAGAGAAATGCAGTGGCTTCTCTTTTACATGGGAGGGAACTTGTAACCTTATGGAGATAGCCTTTCTCCTCATTCTTTTGATGTCAAGGATATCCATGCATATTGTCAAGAAGTATTTTGTCTTAGGCATGATGATCATTTAAAGAGAGGAAATTGTAAATAGCCCATATAAAGTATTTGAGCTTTTTGGCAATGGATAGTGCATAGATACATGATGGAGGTAAACTAGAGAAAATTGGTTCTTTTGAAGAAGAGTTGGCTAAAACTAAAATGGATATTGGAGATACAATGAAAGCACAAGAAAGACTGAAGGTCATGGAGATAGAAACAAGACAATTGATAAGACAGTTGAAAAGTGGACTGAGTGACTCTCAATCCAAAATTACACAACCTGAACGAAATTTAACATTGTCAGGTAAGAAGGTAGATGATCTGACAAAAAATGTGCCATCCTGGAGAGAAAAGGAAGCAGCATTGTTGGAACAACTTGTAGCTGCTGAGTTTAGGGTAAAATAGCAGAAGAGAAACTTAACCTGAAAATTGATCTTCTACAAATAGAAATAAGAGCGAGGCTTCAATGGTCTGATATATATCAGACATTAGAGATGCTGGAAACAACAATGAAAATCTAGAATAAAAAAATGATGAAATCCTTCAAATTCATGCAATAAAGAGTATTATCATGGTTGTAGGAGTACAAAGAAGCCTTTGCATTTACATACAAAGAGCATCAAAAAAGGCAACGTTCATAAAAAATGAAAAAATGTGTGAATTCTTTCGGTTATACCCGCACTATGCAATGACATTGAGTCATTTTCCAGGCCGTTTTCTCTTTACAGGGAAACATTTTCCTAAAGAATGATGGATAGAGATAGTTCTTGTTTTAATAAACCCCTCATGAAATCTCATTCACATTATGATCTTGCACATTTTTTTTTATCATTCAAATACAAAGACATCAAAAGAAAATGTACAGGTCGTGGCCATGAAGTGCAAATCTAGAATCCATAGTGATAGAGAAAACCTAGAATGCACAAATATACACAGAATGATGTTTTTTTTTAAGTGAATGTACAGAGAAATAGGAAGACGAAGCTAACCATGCATTTCATTTCATAGGAAATGGGTGGAGAAATGCCTTTGTAATATTAGAAATCCACCATCAATCCTCTATAAAAGCTTTAGAGAAATCGACCAAAGACCATGATGATGCATTATCATAGTTTCCAGTGATGCAAAAGAAAAATATCAAGTGAATGAAGCTCAACCATGGTGGCACAAAATGCACAGTGGGGTTTATTTTTGTCAAAATGAATGAAGTGAAGTGAAAATGTGTGACTCAAGTCTCTTTTAGGGTTTCTTTACCCAAATATTGGTCGGCCAAGCTTAGGAATTTTTTGTTTTTATTTTCTTTTATTTTCTCCACGACTATTGCCATGCTTTTCCTAGTATCATATACCTATGCAAGGTGGACCCTTTGTGACTTGTGCTTATTTTTTTTTCCAAAGGATGGTTGCCTCTTCCTTTTCTTTTGCAATATGAAACAATTTGAAATGTAAAAACATTATTTAAGTGGTATTATTATAAATCACTTATTTAAATATTTTATTTATTGCAAACTAAAGCATTTTTTGATATGATATGGTCAAAGGGGATTAGTTGAGGTTTATTGCTTTTGATAGTGTATAAAAGGAAATTGAAGGGGGTGTGTTGAGCCAAGTTTCTAATTTTTGCATTTTAAACAAATGTAAAATATTTAATTAAATGGTGAAATATAAACCATTTCATTTAATGTTACTTTAAATGCAAAGTTGAAAGAAAAAATGTGTTGAAAAGGGCACGTGATTTTAAAATCTGATCAAGGGAGGCTTAGTGTTTTAAAAAGACACAAAAATCACCAGTCAAACAATTAGCAGACATGTGGAATGTGTGGGAGGATGTATTTGACTGTTTTAGAGGAAGGAGGACCATTTTAGAGGTTTTTTGTCATGATTTTATGGTGGGTCAAGTCATGGCTTGAATTTTCTACATTTGGAGGGGTTTTGGAAGCTTCCTTTTTGGTTTTTTAGCTTCATCTAAACTAGGGTTTCTAGAAGGACTTGTGTGGGCTGTTGGTTGAAAATTTGCTTAAGTATCTTGAAACTGAAGTTTTGGGGGGTTGTTTTCTTTCTTCCTGGAGGCATCAAGTAGCTTTTTGGAGCCTTTATAAATGGTTGATGAAATCTTATGGCAGAATTGTTTTTCCTTTGATTTTGTCCTATTTTCTTTCTTTTCCTTTTTGTAGTTAGTATGAATTTGTAGGTCATAACATGTGTTGAGTTAGTTTAGGATAACGTCTGAGTTATGAGGATGCAATTTTCTTCCTTCTAGATGTTGTCCATGACATTCTTAGCCTGGTTATGAAACATTGATGCAAAGGTATATAGAATTTTGAGTTGTGTAAACCACTGTTAAGTTATTGACCATTCTTGTGTGTAGAAGTAGTTGTATGGGTCTGAGATATATCGTTAGGTGCATCACCATAGGGGTTAGTTTTATTTTCTTGCTTCTTTCTCCTATTTTCCTAGCAAGGAATAGTTTAGGTGATACCATCAAATGGGGAAGCCAACCCATAATCCAGAGGTCTACTTTCGAACAGGTTACCCACAACTTGAAAGCAGTCCCATGTTAGTCCAAATCTTCTAAGTTCATTTAAAGGCTTAGAAAATAGGGTGCAAATTTGGGAACCTTACAAGTACAAAGTATCAAAATCAATTGACTTTGCTCAAACCATTAAGTATTCAAAAATTCACTTCATGCCTTTTGAACTAAAAAGCTATCTTTATTTCCTTCCTTGTTCATAATCTAATTTGCTGGTGGGGTAGTTTTAGAATTTGCAGTTATATTCATGTCTGGGAGGATTGGTTGTCAACTGTGCTTGACTGGCTAAACATTTTGAGACACTGGCTCTACATGTGACTCTTCGGATTCCACCGCTCCTTGTTGTGGCAGTATTGGAAGTCTCACAATAGCTTCCTGGTGACAATGATGTGTAAGAAGAAAAAAAATTGCATGGTATTTGGTTTTGAAGCTCCTTTCCATACCTTTACCCAGTCCAGAATGATACCTGTTTAGCACCCTATATAAGCAATTTGAGGAGTTAAATTAAAGTGCCAATCTCATACCAGTATAGATGTTTCTGAAGCTCACTTTATGATGCAAGTAGTGTCTAGGAAAGACACCAACAATGTACGCTTCTCCATGCAAGAAGTCAAACTTTTGAATACTTGTGAGTACAAAATTTTCTTGTAAGAAGACCTCTTTAACAATTGCATTTGCTATCTTCTACATGTCATGATAGTCTAGGTTCAAATCCATGATATTTGAAACAAATATGGATACCAAGTTGGAAGGAAATATGATTCTCTATGTTGATGGTTGCAATATATCATCCCCAATTATATCCTTCACACATTTGAAAAAAGGGATACAATCTATTTTAAAAACATGAGACAATTGTTCTCTATCTAGATCTTTGGAGAAATGAAATTCCCATTGTTGCACTTGAAAAGGTGCCCTGTAATTTCTTGGAAGAAATTCCATTGGAGAAGCTTGCTTGACACTTGTACACACCCATAAAACACCACTAAAAACACTTCAAAACTTAGATACAGTATGAAGGAAAACTCTTTGACAACTGTGTTAATGTGGGATGCATTCACAATTGACCCACAATACAGAATCATCTTCAAACACTCACAAACTGATATATAACATTTTAAAAACAAATACTAACAACGTGAAATCTTGATATGGCATGCACTCACCAATTACCCATATTGCAAAATCTAACACATCCAACAAATATATAGTTCATGAAAAAATCCTTGAAACACTTGTATTAATTATGAACTGAAATAGGATTTGGAGATGATTTAGGACAACCTTGAATACCAATTTGAAGTGAAGAAAAAAGGGGATTTTTACTTTACCCAGTTACTTGCACCTTCAACTTCAGCTGTTACATTACTTCTGCTATACTTAATCCTGAGTATGAAAGAGTGTGCAAGCTTTCCAACCTATTAATGAAGAGATAGCCATGGAATTGTAAACGAATCCTTTAGAATGTACCAAAAAGTTTCTTCAGCTTCCTGAGAGCCATTTTGTCGCTACAAAACTTGCAAGCTGAAAATAGTGTCAACCAATATCCTAATATAGATGTGGAATTTACTTTACTATTCAAAAACTAAAATTTTTCTATGAAATCTGCATTGTCCTTGACAAGGTTAATACATGATTGAATTTTTTTAAAGGTATGATTTTGAAATCCTCCTCTTTGCCTTGCATCGATTTCCTACAAAATACTGACACTTGTTAGCAAAATGCATAGTATACCCTTACATCATATACTATGTGAGATAGAGTAATTCATGTTGATGTCATTTGAATGAGCTCATCACACATATGTAATTACAAATGTTAACTTTGACACAACTTTGTAACCCGACTATATAGCTTTGTTCTTGGAGAAAATTTGGAGCACGTTGCACTAGAAATTTGCTTTGCCACATAGGTAAACTTTGTACATCCCACATAAGATGAAGTAGCAGTGATTCGACTACCAACGATTTACATCAAAATACTAAGGTTTGCCTTTCTTATTTAGTGTTATTCCCACTTGGCATCCACATCACATTTGCTATGCTTTTCCTCTTCATCAGCCTTAATCATTTAACTATTTTCTGGTGTATCAAAACAAGGTTGAACCAATGGTGATTATTCCTACAAAACAATAAACATGTTAATAGAAAAGGATACACCTTACGACATATCTCAAATACTGCAGAACTTCCTATTGATGAGGACACACATTGGATTCAATAGTGCTGATTTAAACACAGTTGGTAGATGGTATTGATGTAAGATCTCACATAGGTTTTCTTGTGCGATTGGATGTATATGTTTTCCAATTTACATGTGCAAAAAAAATTGAAGCTCAACACCCATGGGTGAAGGTATATTCTAATATATGCTAAGTACTCTTCGTACCTCCACACCAAACCAAACTTGTCGACATAGAAATTACCTAAACCTTCTGAGTCATCCCATTATGCTGATGCAATTTTCCACATTGCATATAAATTGTACTGGTGAAAAAACCACATTGCAGGACCCTAAAAAGCTCCCTTTTACTAAAAAAATTTAAACTTTAAGCTTGTAAGATAATTCAAAATGTAACATTCTTGCTATAAAAAAGTGCTTATCATTAACTCCATTTCACCTTGTTAGAAACCAACACTTTCCCTTTCAATTGCTTAATTTAATTCCTGAGTAATATCTTGCATATTATTTCAATATATCTCTACATTTTGATTTTGTTCACACTCAATATTTGCAAACTTATCTGCCAATTGGTTTCCTTCCCTATACGTATGTTTAATTTGCAAAAAATTGAACTTATCCAACAACTTACATACCTGCTACATCACATATATGATTTTCTGACAAACAACTTTTCTTTCTTTACATGCATTCACAATAATTAATGAATCACCTTCAATTTCTAGATCATTAAGTTTCAGATCATATGCTACTTGCAACCCATGAAGCAAAGCTTGTGCTTCCATAATATTATTTGTTCCTCTTGGAAGTTTTATTGACTTAACTTTGTGATCTCTTATCACAATCCTTGCCCCTAATATACCTAGGTTTCCACATGATGCACCATCAAAATTCAACTTGGAATAACCTTTTAGAGGTGGAATCCAAGATATTTTGCTTCTATCTAATTTTTGGCTTGGATTCTGCTACAAGCTTCCTTTGAATGGGAGAAGACTATTATTTCGCTTTTGCATTACCTATGAATCCCAATCTATGAACACAGATATAATGATTTTGACCTTCTAAACATGTGCATTTTTTATCTTTGTTATTGAAGATTCCAACTTCTCCAATACTTGCTCAACCTTCATTTTTTCTTTCAAAAATCCCTTCTATTTCATTCCCACCAAATGGACCATAGTACTACAGAAGGAATCACTCTCTAAATGCATGCAAACAATGCTGATTTATACAATACTAGCCAAATTGAAAATAAGTCCCACAAATTATTTGGTAATGGAGCATACAAACTTAATTTACTTTTGATAAAGGACCAACACTAAGATGCAAAAGGACAATGAATAAATAAGTGGCTCACCTCTCCCAACTCATTTTCACATAAGACACATGTAAATTGAGTTTCTATCCCAAGTTTGAAAAGCCTATTGCTTGTCAAAATTCTTCTTTTAATAGCCAGGCATGAAAAATAACCAACTTTTGGCAACACTGTTGAATCCCAACAAAAGGACAAGGCTCTTTGAGGCTTGATACTTCCCCTTTGACTCATTATTTCCTTATAACCCATTTCAGCTGCATAGTTACCAGATTTTGATGAATCCCATAACAATTTATCCTCCCCTCCCAAAAAATAAATATTCCTTTCACTCAGAAGGCTCCTGAATTCCTCTTTCTGAACATCTGGGAAAGTAATAGTTGAGATATCTCTCCATTTTACTTTCCTAGTACAATCATCATGCTCTCAAAATAGTCACTCACATTTCTCCCCCAACTCATGGTAAGAAGATTTTGCATACATTGCAAATTATGAACTGTATTTAAAGGTGCATGCCCACCCCAAGAATCTACCCAGAAGTTTGCTTGTAAACCATCTTGAACTTCCTAAGTAAGATACAAGGTGATTACATTTCTACATGCAACCAAGAAATTCCACATTGTAGAGCCTTTGATGGGTTTTCCATTGTAAAAATTCTCTTTGGATCTGTGCTATCTAAATACTTGGCTTGAATGACCTTGCACCATTTCACGTGTGGCTTAGCATACATGTACCACACTAATTTTGCTCCTAATGCCTGATTTCTAGCTGATAAATTGTGTATCCTAGCACCACTTTTTAGTTTATCTTCACAAAGATTTTCCAATGAAATAAATGGGATCTTCTTGTTATCAATGTTCCCCTTCCATAAAAAATCCCTAATTATCTTTTCAATGAATAAAATCACAGATTTTGGAGCTTTTAGTACTGCCATATAATAGTTAGGGATGGCAGAAAGAACTGATTTTATCAATAATATACACCTAGATAATGACAACCACCTACCCTTCCATGTTGCTATCCTCATTTGAATACTTTGAATGATTTTATCCCAGTAAGAAAATTTATTTTCCCCAATAAAAAATGGTATCCCAAGGTACTTACAAGGAAATTCTATTGTTTGAAACCCAAGATGATTAACAATTTTCTTTTGTAAACCCAATTTGATATTAAAAGTATATATCTTTGATTTTTTCACATTTATTTTCTGACTTGATGCAAGTGAATATTTATCTAAAATGGACTTGATGTGATTGGCCTCTTAAAGCTGACATGAGCCAAATAGTAATGTGTCATCTGCAAACAAAGAATGTGTTACATATATACCAGTAGAAGGTATTGAAATACCCTTCCACAATCCTTGTAAATGTGACTTTTTGACTATCTTGCTAAGAGATTCAACTAATATTATGAATAAAAAAGGCGATAATGGATCACCTTGCCTCACTCCTTGAGTAGATCTAAAAAACCTAAAGATGTACCATTAATTAGTACTAAAAATTTTACACCTTTCAAGCAAGATAGGAACCATTTGCACCATTTATTATTAAATCCAAATTTCTTTAATACTTGCATCAAAAAAGTCCAATCCACTTTATCATAAGCTTTCATCATGTGAAGCTTAATGATAAATGAAGATATTTTATGCAATGAAATAGAATGTAAGACTTCATGTGCCACCAAATAAACCTCCACTGTCTCCCTGCTAGGAAAAAATCCACCTTGTTCTTCAAAAATTAATTTAGGAATGATGGGCAACAAGCGAAGATAGATTGCTTTGGTAAAAATCTTGTAAACTGTGTTACAAAGACAGATAAGACATAATTTTGAAAAAGACTTTGGATCCTTAACCTTTGGAATTAATGCAATGTGTTACATTAAATTGCTTAAGCATGGAACAAGAAGCACAAGACTCCTCCAAGGCCTTATGAAGATCATTTCCTATGAAATCCCAAATTTTTTGGAAAAATAGTGTTGTAAATCCATCTAGTCCTGGGGCCTTATCTAGCTTAAGTGAGAAAACAAGCTTTCACTTCGTTAAGAGTAAAAGGATTATTGAGTTGTACATTATCTTGCTCAATGACTAGTGTAGGAATTACTTGCAACATGTCTTATTTTTGTACTCCAATCTCATCTAATTTTTGTACTGGTGCTGATAACAAATTGGAAAATAATTTAATCCCTTCATTTTGTATGTCCACTTCATTGTTTAACCACGTACCCGATGCACTTTCTTTAATGCAAAAAACTACATTCTTAACTTTCTTAACCTGAGCTTACATATGAAAGAATTTAGTATTCTTATCACCTTCTCTAAGCCACAATTCATGAGATTTCTGATGCCAATACAAATCCTCACACAACACTAATTCTTCCCATTCTGCTTGAAGACTTCTTTGATGCTCAAAAGACTATGGAGTTAACCCCTAGCTTATAATGTGCTCATTTACAACTGCCAACTATTTAGAAGCCAAATCCTTTTAATGCAATTTTTTTTAAAGACATGAATATTCCACTATTTTCTTTTGCCTTTCAAGAATTGCATTTTCTTGTAGAACCTATACATGATGGAACCTTGCTCATATGGTGCTTGCAACCACCGCGTTTTCAATAAAGGCAAGAATTCATTATGCTTGAACCACATTGATTCAAATTTAAAAGAAGCTCTCCACTTTTGAGGAGAATTAGTGGCTTCAAGGCTTAAACAAGTAGGAAAATGTTAAGATCCCATCCATGGTAAAATTACTGAAATTTTCACATACTTGTCTACTATCCAATTTGAAGATATTAGAAATTTGTCTAACCTGATAGCTATTTGTAGAAAATATCATCTCTTATTTGTCCATGTATACATTCCTTTCTTTGGTTGCACATCCACAAATGCATTGTTATAAAAAAAATTAGTAAAATCTTCCATTGTCTTGTGAGGTGGCAAGATTCCTCCTCTCTTTTCATGAGTAGACAAAATTGCATTAAAATCTCTTGCAAGTACAACTCTTTCTACCCTTGATTGTTCAAAAATTAGCTCAAGCTCCTTCCAAATATTTTTCTTACCTACTGTTGAGTTTGGTGCATAAACATTGACCAACAAGAAAGTTAAATCAAAATGAGTAACATGCAACAATTTCCAATGTGTATTTTTAGAGATAGATTCCATTTGTATAGTTTTAGTATTCCATAAGGTTAATAATCCCGCAGATGCTCCTTGAGAAACAACTTGACAAGACTTCCACAAAGTCCACTTGGTAATTATATTTTCATAACTTTCCTTAGATAACTTAGCCTCTTTTAATAGAACTATATCGGCCCTTGAAGAATTTATTTGCTGCTTGATTTGGGCTCTTATGTTAGGGGCATTTAAATCCCTAACATTCCAAGAGAAAATCTTCATATCGATCGAGGAGAGAAACCTAATCTCCTCAATCTTTTCTTTATGTTTCCATATAAGGTCAACTAAATCCCAGAAGCAATCTCCTCCTGCATCTTTGTTGCATTCGACTTCCTTCCTCTCTTACCTGATGATTTAATTGTAGGAGATGAAAGAGGTGTTAGACTGATAGATAGTTGTTTTGAGAAATTGAAATTAGTATCATACACTTCATTGATACCCTTAACATCTATGTGTTCACTCATTAATGTATGCTCTTCAGTTTCTTGTGTATCTTTTGTAGTAATTGATAGTGATTTTAGCAAAGGGTTAACACATTTTCCTGACAACAACTCCCCTTCTTCATTATCTACTTCCTTTGCAATTTCATTAATTAAATTTGATCCTACCATATTCACAATTTGGTCTACCCAAGTTTCCAAAGTTACACGCTCATCTAGCTCATGTATGACATGGGAATCCAACCTGACCACCTCAGGATCTATGCAAACAAAATTAAAATTTTGTTTACTATGAGGCATTAAGAGGGGGCAACGAACTTCAAAAATTTATTTTTGACTATCAGAGTTAAATAATAGAGATTTCCCCCACATCAACATTGAAATTATTCCATCTAATTGATGCTCATTATCAATTGATGAAGAGAAGGGAGGAAAAATTCAAACAATTACAATTTAATCAAATTCAAATAATATTTCATTCATAAAACTCCAACTTCGTATTCAACTCACCAATTCACTCTTATTCCCTTGTAGCATATCTAATAGAGAAAATTGTGCATATCTTTCAGAAGAATCTTCAAACCCACAAAATATTTTGCATTCTAGATACCCTTTAGGCTCTTTAGAAACATACCTCAAAAGATCACAAGGTTTATTTGGAACATATTCCTCAAATCCCTACCGCTACGCTTTGCACAAAACCCTAATTAGGTCACTTTTACAAAGAAACTACTATGAAATCCTTTCCCCAACTGAAAAAATCTATTCCTTGACTTCAATCCAGTCACAAATAGACACAATCCACTAATTTTGACAAAGGAATTCCTAAAAACTCACCCAAACCACAAAACCCTTTTTTTAGGCCTATTTAGGCTTGCACATGAGATGGTTTATTAGATCTTCATACTCCAGGCCTCATTTCACCTTTCCAATTCCTCAAACACATCACAATATGTCTAAATATGCTTCACAAACCAACTTACACTCTTTACCAATGTCTTGACACCAAACTTCAACTCTTAGCCATCAATTTCAAGCCAAAACACATGAAATTACAACTAGGGAAACATCCAAAATCCTTCAAACCCTACTCCCTACTCTTGAAACCTCCACTAACATCTAACCTTACATAAATTCACCCATTCCACCAAGTTTCAAATACATCTACTAGTGGAATGGGTCCTCAATACATTTTATTCACTCTCAAAACCCTCAAATAGGGTTTACAGGCCGCCTACAACAAATTGCCAATAAATCTCTTATAACTTTACAAAATTCAATCAAATCAATCCCAAAATGTAGTTACTTCATGCCTCCACCAGGTTCAATTCCTTTGAGAGCATAAATGCTCAGTACAGACCTGTACACATAGTTGTAGCAGCAAATTATGCAAGATTTTTAGGAAAACAGAGTTTTTTTATTGTATTCACTTCAAAACCAACTTCAAAACATTGCCTCAAACTGCATGAGGCATTTTAAAATTTATACACCAAAAAAAACCAATCCAACCGACTCAAACTACCTTTTGAACTTACTTGACTGTTGGGCTTCAAATATTTGCATTTTTATAATTTTTCGCATGACAAATTTTGCAAGGTTTACAATATTTTCAAGATTAATCCCTAATGACCCCAATTACATGAAAAATGGTCTATTATGACCTTATTACACCAAATAAGACTCAAACACCCAAAAAAAATGACATAAAAACTTATTTACAAAACTGACATGGTGCCCCTGTACCATACACCTGGACTGAAAAAGAATTCAAGTCCCTTGAGTACCATGCTACAACACAAAGTTATGCTTGATCACTTCATGTCTCTGGTCTCCAAAATCCTTTTCATCTAGCGACCCTTTCCACTAAGTCAGGTACTGAATATTTTCATTGTTCTTTGCATTTATAGACTCCTTGCCACCTAGAAATTGCTCCATCTTCACAAGCTTACTTGTTGTATTCCCTCTTATCTTTCCCTCATTTTAAACTGATGCTAAACTTGCCTACATACCTATACCATCCTTATCTTGAACTGTCCTCTTCTTGAATCTTGAAGCATACTTGAACTTACACACATGTTCTTTCCATTCACCTTGGATCACCTCACCTTTTTCTTTCTTCTCTTCCACCAAATTATTTTCCCTTAGGGTCTCTGTATTATCAGGTTCATAAATCTTTGTACTGACATAATTTGACTGCCCACTAGCCGCTTTTGGAATCAATGAACAAAGCACTATTCCTATCATGATCTTATCATTCCTTTCTAATCGATCTTGCATTTCCACAATCAATTCATCCTTGACCTTCTCTTTATCTATTTTTGACACCAACTCATCATCTTTTCTTCCCAACATTGAATCATTTCCTAAACCTACTGTCTTAGCATCTTCATTGTTAGTGATGGCTCCAAACTCGTGATGTTTTTATTCCTCAAACTTTATAAAATCCTTCTTACCTAACATGATCACCTTAGTTGCCTTGGTTTGCTCTTTAACATGTTCTAATAACAGAGTCAAAGTGAAAGTGTTTCCATCCCTTTCAATATGATAAGTATTGTTTCTACCATCATAAATTGCATGCCTATCAAACTTCCATGGTCTTCCAAGCAACAAATGACACACATCCATGGGCAATACATCACAAATAATCCTATCTCTCTATCCACCTATACTGTATTCGACCCAGGCTTACTCATTCACTATGACCGATTGACTTTCATTCAACCAAGACACTTTATAAGGTGTTTCATGGTGTACCTTTTCCAACTTCAGTTTATCAACCATTTCAATAGATACCATGTTATCAGTACTTCTAGAATCTATTACTACTTTACATACCTTTCCATTGCATTTGCAAGTTATCTTGAATAGTGTCCTTCTTTGTGTTGGCTCCTTCTTTTTGGATGCTTTGAGGAGTATTCTTCTCACCATTAAAGATTCCACAACTTTTGGAGTAGCAAGCTGATTAGGAGAGTTTACACTTTCACAATCATCCTCTTGCACCAATTGAACTCTTTTATCACCACCACTTGAAGTAGAAGCTCGTTTATCTAGACACTTCCATGCTTGATGGCCAAACTGATTGCAATGATAACATCTTCCTGAAAATGTACTTGAACTTCTACCTCCACCAAATATTCCTCTAAAGCCTCTAAAGCCACCCCTTTGATCAACACCTTGGCCTTTTGCTTGCATCTTCTTGGTCTTCATAGGATTGCCTTGAACCTATTCCTCTACTAGTGCTACCTATAACTCTTCCTTGTCTTTCTTTCCTTCTTTTTAGTTTCTCTTCTACCTTAGTAGCCAACCAAAAATATTCTTCCACCATCCTTGGAGTGGCTAAACTCAATTCATCTTGAATTTGAAACCTTAAGCCATTCATGTACCTTGCTATTTTCTCATTTTCACCTTCAACATGATCAGCCCTAATACTTAATTTGTGAAATTCTTCAGTGTAGGCCATGACATCCTTTTCTTTTTTCTTTAAGCTTTGTAGCTTCTTGAATGTTTGAATTGCATGATCACCTAACAAAAATTGGCTCTTAATCTTCGATACCATCCTATCCCATGAATTTATTTTTTCTTTACATCTTTTCACTCTCTCTCCCTGTACAAAATTCCACCATGTTAGAGTAGGACCTTTCAACTTAGTCTTAGCAAACTTTACCTTTTGTTCTTCTGCAACCTCCTTGTACTCAAAGTAGTTGTCCAGTGCATCTATCCAATCCAATACCTCTTCAACATCTAACTTTCCATTATACATTGACACATCCAATATCACATTATAAACATCTCCCTTAACAGCCCTAAGCATTGTTATCATCCTTCTCTCATCAAGGTCCAATTCCTCTTCATCATCTTGGACTCTTCCTCGAGGGTTTTCACCTTCACCCTCTTCCTTTCGGTCACTTTCCTCTTCTTTGCTTTGTCTCTAATGCTACAAATATGGCTAAGATTTCTTCTTGTGACTCCTTTAACAACTTTATCTCTCTAGAAAGAACTGCACTACCTTTAGGAGGCATCTTGTCTTTTCAACTTACCACTTTTCCTTCTTCAAACTTCAACTTTTCTCCTTCAAAAGATCAAAAACCTATGCTCTGACATCAATTGATGTAGAGTAGAGAGGAAAACTTCAAACAATCATAATTGAATCAGATTCAAACAATCTTTCATTCACAAAACTCCAACTTTGTATTCAACTCATCAATTCACTCCTATTCCCTTGTAGCATATCAAATAGATAAAATTGTGCATATCTTTCAGAAGAATCTTCAAAAAAACAAAAGGTTTTGCATTCTAGATACCCTTTAGGCTCTTTAGAAACATACGTCAAAAGATCACAAGGTTTCTTTGGAACACATTCCTCAAATCCCTATTGCTACGCTTTGCGCAAAACCCTAATTAGGTCACTTTTACAAAGAAACTACTATGAAATCCTTTCCCCAACCAAAAAACTCTATTCCTTGACCTCAATTAGGCCACAAATAGATAGAATCCATAACTTTTGACAAAGGAACACCTACAAACTCATCCAAACCACAAAACCCTTGTTTTAGGCCTATTTAGGCTTGCACATGAGATGGTTTATTGGATCTTCATACTCCAGGCCTCATTTCACCTTTCCATTTCCTCAAACACATCACAATATGTCTTCATATGCTTCACAAACCAACTTACACTCTTTCCCATTGTCTTCACACCAAACTTCAACTCTTAGCCATCAATTTCAAGCCAAAACACATGAAATTACAACTAGGGTAGCATCCAAAATCCTTCAAACCCTACTCCCTGCTCCTGAAACCTCCACCAACATCTAACCTTACCTAAATTCACCCATTCCACCAAGTTTCAAATAAATCTACTAGTGGAATGGGTCCTCAACACATTTTATTCACTCTCAAAACCCTCAAATAGGGTTTACAGACCGCCTACAACAAATTGCCAATAAATCTCTTCTAACTTTATGAAATTCAAGAAAATCAAGCCCAAAATGTAGTTACTTCATGCCTCCACTAGGTTGAATTCCTTTTAGAGCATAAATGCTCAGTATAGACCCGTACACACACTTGTAGCAACAAATTACACAAGATTTTCAAGAAAACAGAGTTTTTATTTATTGTATTCACTTCAAAACCAACTTTAGAACCTTGCCTCGAATTGTGTGAGGAATTTTAAACTTTACACATCAAAAACTAACCAATCCAACCCACTGAAACTACCTTTTGAACTTACTTGGCCATTGGTCTTCCAATATTTACATTTTTACAATTTTGCCCATGACAACTTTTGCAAGATTTACAATATTTGCAAGATTAATCCCTAATGACTCCAATTACATAAAAAATGGTCTATTATGACCTTATTACACAAAATAAGACTCAAACACCGCAAAAAAATGACATAAGACCTTATTTACAAAACTGACATGGTGCCCCTACACCATCAATAGAGATGTTTGGTGTATACAAACACAAGGATCTTTCCATTGGTGAAAACTATATTTTAGTCCACCATCCCTTGGGAAAATTCATTATAAACTTTAGGATCCTTTCATTTTTTGAAGACCTATTATTAAATATATGTACAATTACATTCATTTGATGAAGAATACAATTAGAAGTACCCAGATCTTGTGCTAGCAAATCTGGACCAATGGCATTATCTGTAACTAGCAAAAACCCCATTTTAGACTGATTAGAATCTAATACTACAGATTTTCCCTTCCTCTCCTTTTTAGCCTTGCTTATATCACACTTTTTTTTATAGTTAGTGAGGATTAAATCCCCTAAAATAGCCACACTTTCTTTCACAACTATTTCCACCACATATGTACCAACTTCTAGTTGATTTTGAGCAAGCCGCGAAACCCCAAAATCATTAGTACCCCGTGTTTCTAAAAACTGATGGAATGAATGTCCCAATAAGTGACAAAAAGTGCATACATTATTTGGATTTTCAATTATGATTTCCTTCATCCAAGTTCCAAAATTTGAATGTATCCTCAATGATGAAGGAAATGGCTTTGAGGTGCTAAGCAATACACAAACCCTAATCAGTTTATGTGGATTTTTGAAGAAATCCATGTCATGACATACAAAAATCTCAAAATTATTAGAAATGGTTTCCACAATACCTGGTTCCCTATAATCTAATGGAAGTGAGGGAAATTGGATCCAGAAAGGAAAAAATTGCATTACAACAAACAAGGGATCAAAATTCAGGATCCATGCTTGAGTATATAACCCAACTCCCTCAAAAAATCACAATTTAACCTTTAAAATGAAATCTCTTTGCAAATTTTTGGAGAAGAACACAATGGAGAAACCATTATCTTGATCTATGTAAAATATTTGATTAGCTCCATCCCATTCTAAAAAAAGTAAGTCTTTTAAAATTTCAAGAGAAGGTAAAGAATTCCAAAATTTACATATTAACGCATGATCTTTAAGATCTTGAATTTGTGCACTCAAAAATTCTTTAGGAAAAGTAATTTGAACTAGATATTTATATCTAGGCTCTTTGATAGAGGTCTGAGGAGGACGTTCTTTGTAGACCCATTTCTTGTCTACTTTTGATTGCGCATTTTTCATGAAAGAAAAATTGCTTGAAAGAGAATCGCTAGACAGACTTTTAATAGAAGCATCTGAAGGAAAAGGATTTACCTTATCCCATTGCACATTCCACAATTGAAAATGGAGAACCCAATAACAATCATCATGCTTCCGAGATATGTTATTTGGGTAAGAAGCAGGTGTGTCTGCCATAGAGCTATACTTTTTGGAAAAAGACTTAGACCCATTGTGACCTTCAATGGAATGATGGTGATTCCCAGACTTTGGATTGAAGGGAACTCCAGATTTGACTAGAATACTATTAGAAAAAGGACACTGGAGTATCCTGACCAAAAACCACATCTGCCCAAGAACGAGAATTATTGACGGTTTTAGAATCTGAAGCACAAATGTCAAAAGGAAGTTGGTTTCCTTGATTAAGCATTTCTCTGGCTTGGGAAAAAGGGAGAGGATTCCCATTGGGACACTGAAAACCTTGATGGAAACCATTATGAAAGACTTGACCAGGAAATCTCATAGAGCCCTTCGACTGGCCAAAAAACCCCTATTTCGCCAAAGAAAAAGAATTTCCCAATAGCCTAGATGTTGATCTATGTGATGTTGCATCAAAAGGAAACAAAGGAATGCCCCTACTATTTTGATCTACTCCATGAAAGGCCGAAGTCATTCTAGAATGGTAGGAATTTTTTGGAAAATGTATGTTATCAAAAAAACCATTGCTCCATTTCGTGCGGTCCTCCATTGCTCCTAATCTAAAATTATTGTGTTATTAATGAAAATGAAAATGTTGTTGAAAATGAAATTGTTATTGAAAATGTTGAAAATATTGAAAATCGTGAGAATGAAAATGTTAATAACATTAAACTTGAAAATGAAAATGTTGAAAATGAACCTTATGTAACACCTAATTACATGAGAACCCCTAAATGGTTGCTTGAAATAGATGGGAACATAATAGATAATCTTGAAGGAAAAAGGTCACAACGAATGGTTGGTTTGTGGGCTACCAAAATTTTCAATGAATACTTTTCTGATAAGACATTAACTGAACAATGCCAATTTTTTTGTGCAATTACTTAAGATTTACAAAATGAGACCATTATTAAAAAAATTGAAGATTCGTCTCACCAAAAAATTGGAAAAAATAGTATTATTGTAAAAAATATTTTTAATGCTCTAACCTCTATTGGAAATACTAGTAAGGAAATAGATAAAAGGGTTGCTCGTAGAGTGATCACAACCTCACTATTAATCCATCATTTGAAAAATGTTTAATGAGACAAACTTGTATTGATTTAAATCTAAATTGTAAAAAATTGAATAGAGCACTCTCAAGAAGAGGAAGACTCGATAGTCCTCTTCAAAATGACATGTAGGATTTTAGTGGTAGGCTTCCACATGTTGATAAGAAGCTAACTGATAATGTAAAGATGCAAATTGAACAATTTTGGAACTCTCACTCTAGAGTATCACTGAATGTAAAGGATGTTTTAAAGTTATGAATTGGTAATCGAGATCGTACACCGCAACCTTAACATTTCTTGGAATGTAGCCAAATAATTTTTTCAAGAACATCCAAATTTACAAATCTCACAAAGGCATTTTGAGTCTTTCAAGCAATTTTATTGTGTACCTATTAATGTTCATAATACACATGTTGTAAATACCATGTTGATTTTTCAATGTATCATGAATTATTATGCCATACTCATTCTACTATGCATAGTGATGAAATGTTGCGGGAGTGTCATGCAATGCAACTTCCCAAGTCATCTAGGGACTTGTTAGATTCATTTTTATGCATTAGAGGTGATGGTTGCTTATTTTATGGAAATGATTGTTTAAATGAAATGTGTTTGCAATGTGGTGGTTTATCAATGTTTTTAGCATGCTTTCATGAGGGTAGTGATCATGATTTTGGTAACAAGATTGTTGAGAAAAAAAGGTTTGAGACAATCAAATACACATTGAAGAGTGGAGGTGAGGGTTCTAGATGCGAGTTGGTTGCAAGAGAGGTAAGTATTGCTGATTTTAAGAAAAATATTTTCTATAAGTATGCAGGGAATAACCATAGGTCATAATGGTTGGATCAACAACTCAGGATGTGTAAGGACTCTTTCCCCATTGGAACTATTGTATTTTGAGTTGATTTTTTCTAAAAATTACACATTGCAACCACAAAATGAAGTATAATCATAATATTATAATTCAATTCAAATTGTTTTTTGTGTCCACATAACATATAGAAATACCCTTGATTGTACAGAAGAGGATAGGAAGATAATCAAGGAGTACCATTTTTACATGAGTGATGATAGATCTTATTCATCTGAGTTTTTACAACATTGTTTTGAATATTTTTTTGAGTTCTTGCAAGAAAAATGTATTGTAATGGGTCAACATCTAATTTGGTCAGATAACTACACATGACAATTCAAGAATGATCACATTTTTTGAGTAGGATTCATATAGAAAGGAGTGTACCACATATTTGGATTTTTTCGAAGTTGGGCATGGACAAGGAAAGCATGCTAGTGCATGTGCATGTGTGAAGAGAGCTTTGGTTAAGGAACAAATGAAGATTAGAGGTGGTGCAACATCACAACAAGGGACACTTGATTTACAAGTGTGTAGGTTCTTTTGGTTGGTTGAGGAGGGCATAGTGGGAGACAAATTGGAATGTAAAACAATTAGAGATTCTTCAAAGATGCATTCATTTCAAATCTCAGATGTGGGTGCATGGATCGTATGGACATGACAGATGGCTTGTTTTTATTAGAATTTTATTCTCATTGATTGGGATTAGTGCGAGTCAAGCGAGTGGGTACATACATGGATTCCATAGTACCTAACCTCTTTATCTGTAGCACAATCCTCTTTAGAAGATGGAATGGAAAGTTCAATTGACTATGAGCATCTTTCAGATCTTGTACAACCATGACATGTCTATGTAATTGTAGCACCACAGGGGGATGAAGAGGGATCAGACTATTGGTTGGCATGATGTGTACAAGGAAATAAAAAGCTAACACAACCGATGACATATGATGATGGGTTCATGTATCCTACAGGTTCAATTGTTGTTTCTTGAACTTGGTTGCATTACCATTTCATCATCGTTTAGGTTAGAATAATATAGATTATTTAATCTAAGTATCTTTTCTAGTTTGCATAACCATTTCACCATCATTTAGGTTGTTTAGTATAATATAAATTTGTTATTCTAAGTATATTTAGATTTTGATAAAAAAAAATTATGGTCATATAGGTTTAGTTGTTGTTTTTGGAACTTGGTTGCAAACATATATGATTAGAAAGAATGACATACCTGAATTTGAATACTATGAGAAACAAAAAACCATTCTCATTTATTCACACCTTGTTATAGCAACAAATGTTAAGTTATTGAGACATCATACTAGATCAAAAACAAAGGAACTATGGACAATTAGTAGTTCTGATCATGAAGCATTACTCAAAACATTAAAGGTAAGAGATGGCCCTTCAGGAACACTTGAGTAGTGGATCATTTGTTGTATGGGATAGGTATGATATTGTTCATCACATTTTTATATTGTTTATCTACTAAGGTTCATTATTTAGGTTTTTTAGAATAATATAATTTTTTAATTCTAAGAATCTTTTCTAGTTTGCATTACCATTTCATCATAATTTAGGTTGTTTAGAATAATATAGATTTGTTAGTCTAAGCATCTTTTCTATTGTGATCATAAATATTTTTCATTCAAAATATATTGCGATAATCATGGCATGATGGATCATGGAGTTTCTGCAACAATAGCCAGCTTTGATCCTTTGGCAGAGGTATGCGATAGATTAGAATAATATAGATTTTCCATTCTAAGAATCTTTTATAGTTTGCATTACCAATTCATCATCATTTAGGATGTTTAGAATAATATAGATTTGTTAGTCTAGGCATTTTTTCTATTGTGATCATATAGATTTTTCATTCAAAGTATATTGTGATGTTCATGGCATGATTGATGATGTAGCTGTTGCAACAATAGCCAACTTTGATCCTTTGGCAGAGGTATGCGACAAATTAGAATAATATAGATTTGTTATTCTAAGCATCTTTTCTATTTTACATTACCATTTGATCATCATTTAGGCTGTTTAGAATAATATAGATTTGTTATTCTAAGTATCTTTTCTATTGTGATCAAATATATTTTTTTTTCAAAGTATATTGTGATGTTCGTGGCATGATGGATCATGGAGCTGCTACAACAATAGCCAGCTCTGATCTTTTGGAAGAGGTATACGACATATTAGTAAATTTGACATTATATTTTCTCTTCTATGGCCTATTATTTGTTAGTTTTTGTGATGCTTGTATGTAGTTTAACTACTACCTTGATGGTTTGTAGAGGTGCTTGTCACTCCAAAATGTCAACGCGCTACTATTATGGAAGAGTGTGTTGATCATGAAGGAAATACGTGATATATTTCCTTCCCATACTAGGAAATGACTATGTATTAGGGCCATTTGTTGTATGCCTACATGGAATTTTATAAATCCTATATTTGATCACTACTATATTTGACTCCAAATTCTGACGAATGTTTGTCGAAATATCGACAAACTATTGTTGAAAAACCAACAAAACACTCATAAATTTTGTCACTAGTTTTTTGTTGCTTTTTTAATGAAATTTTAAACATTGAAACCACAACCCAACATCATCGATCATCGCCACAAAAAATGGAACCAGTGTTCATCAGAAAATCGACACAAACTTCGTCCATTTAGTGATGAAAAATAACCACAACACAATGCAAACTGCATATTCGAAAGCGTCAAAATAACATCAAACATTCGTCAAAATTTTGACGAACATCTTGCGACGAACTATAAAACTTCCGACAAAATTGTTGTACATGCAACAAAAATATCGTTGAAAGTACGACGAAAATATCGTTGCATGTATAGCAACTTTGTTGGAAGTTTGATGGTTCGTTGCAAGGTGTTCGTTGAAATTTTGACGAATGTCTGTAGTTTTTTTTTTTAAAATTATTCATTCAAATGTATGCTATTACATACATTTGAACAAATTTTGTAATTCCTATTATTGACCTATTTTTTTAATTCCTATTATTGACCTATTATTTGTGCAAATTTTTGTGCTATGTTGTATTTAAGGACATTCTTTATTCATTCAAAAAAGATGAAGAGGATATAAGAATCATTAGAAGAGTATTTATATGAGAGAATTACAATAAGATCATAATTACATTGTTATCATTGCATCATCATCATAAACATACTATATGTTTTTTTTCTTTGATCTTGGTTCATTATCACTTGTAGAAATGGAACATTGACTATATTGTTGTTATGGAAGTGAGCCAACTTGTAGAAATGGGTACACATGAGGAGTTATTAATTGCCAATGGCTTGTATGCTCATTTGAGCAAGGTAGGAACTCTTCTCATAGGATTTATGAGATGATATTTCGGCCACCTGCAAGCATTAATCAAGAGGGAAAGACTTTGGGTATTGTGTAAGGCAGTATTGAATTTAGGAATGATCCTACTTTAGGAGTTATTCTAGATGGTGATAATATCAAAAGCCTTAAAATTGAATGGTTAAGAAGCCAAATTGAATTGGTGACACAAGAACCTACTCTACTGAGCTTTAGCATTAAGGAGAATATTATTTATGGATGATATGCAACTTTCAATGAAATTGAAGAGGCAACAAAGTTTGCACGTACCCACACATTTATCACTTCACTTCCTAAAGGATATGAAACCCAGGTTGGTAGTAATGGATTGACCCTGATAAAGAGTAAAAGATAAGCTTGCAATCGCAAGGGTTGTGCTTTGCAACACACTCCACTAAAACAAACTTTGTTGTTGTACAAGAAATACTACAACATGCATGTGGATAGTGTAACTATTTTTGTACTTTTCACACTATAATAGATTGAACCCGTTTCTAGGCAAGTTGTAGCTCTTGACTTGTGCCATACTCGAGAATTGTCATATCAGATTTTCCATAAATTTGAGAGGTTTATCACCATTTAATGGACTTGAAGGTAGTTGTATTCCATGGTGGATGTCCATGAGATTTTCAAAATGACCCCTCATGATAAGCAAGTCTTATGTTCTCAGCCACTCTGAGCAAGGTGATTCGACCTGTCTACAAGAGATTCATGAAAGATAATGAAGTTTCCTTAGAGGTAATGCTGAGCTGCATTTTCTGTGGTGGTTAACTTACATTCATTGCACATAGTAGAGACTTTGGGTTTATTTCTTTCCAACTCATGATGCAGCTGTGGAATGTGTAAATGGTTTGAGCAATAGTGAGCTTGGAGAAGCGGACAATAAGGTGAAGGAAGGACTATGTAAGCCTCATTGGAAGTGAAGATTAATGAAACATGGTGTTAGAGAAGACTAAGTTTTCACAAATACTAGCACCGACATTGTTTCATATAAAAATTCTTGGAGTGCATCTCATTTTCAAAATGTCTTAGATTCATTGACCACATATGGGGATTCTCCATACCCGAGTTTTCCTAGATCAACATAGAATTTAGGGCAGTAACTAGTAGAGAATCTAATATGGTCTTCTATTACTTTAGATCAAGTTGTTGCCTTATAGTTCTTCGTCATGTCCTTGAAATCATGACAGTAAAAATAATGAAATACATATTGATAATATTATCCATTAAGTATAATTATAATTATTATATTATAAATATTAAAATACAAATACTAAACATTTAATATCATTATTATAATAATATAACACTTTGAATATCAAATGTATACATATAAAGAATAAATACATCAAAAAACATTAATATAAAACACAATACATAAAATAATAGAAATAGTTTAAACATGATAATAAAACTATTTTTTTCCCTGCCAAAAGATTAATGCAATCTTTAAACATGATAAAAAAATAGTTTAGTCAAACAAAAATTCAAGCTCCTTAAAGAAAGAAGAGAAGAAACTGCTGAGCATATATCTATGAAGGAGATGGAAATTATGATATTGCTATCAGGATTCAACCGTGTAGTTTCGAGTCAAACTCATTGACCCATGTTTCATGAGTAGTGGTTCAACAAGAACCCATCTCTCATGATATCGAATGGTCCACTTAGCACTCATTGCATCTAGGTGATCTCCGTGGAGGTGAAACAGTGCGTGGAGGTCACCCATCCGTCTTGCTCGGCTCAGCGTGCTTAACAGGAGTTTTCTCCAAGGTTAAGCCCGCTTGAGTTGTTACCCCATTGCAAAACCCAGCAAGTGTTGTGCCTTATGAACCATTCATATAGAGCCCCTTTAGCTCATCAATTGATAAGTAGGAGGTATTTTTCCACAGCGTGTCAAATTATGATATTGCTATCAGGATTCAACCGTGTAGTTTCGAGTCAAACTCATTGACCCATGTTTCATGAGTAGTGGTTCAACAAGAACCCATCTCTCATGATATCGAATGGTCCACTTAGCACTCATTGCATCTAGGTGATGCTCCGCAGAGGTGAAAGCAGTGTCCCAGAGGTCACCCATCCGATCTTGCTCCAGCTCAAGCGCTTAACCAGGGAGTTTTCTCCAAGGTTAAGCCCGGAGTTGTTACCCCATTTGCAAAACCTTCAGCAAGTGTTGTGCCTTATGAAACATTCATAATAGAGCCCCTTTAGCTCATCAATTGATAAGTAGGAGGTATTTTTCCACAGCGTGTCAAATTATGATATTGCTATCAGGATTCAACCGTGTAGTTTCAAGTCAAACTCATTGACCCATGTTTCACGAGTAGTGGTTCAACAAGAACCCATCTCTCATGATATCGAATGGAAATTGCTTAAACAAGAAACATTGCTTGAAGTGGAGAAAATAATCTTGCATACTTTGTTGAAATTATTTGTTCAAATAGTACTTTGACAAATTCAATCCCCTGCTTAAGTCTGAGCAAGTTACGTGAATGGCTTCCTACCTTCCTCACACTCTTCCATTTTACATCACAATCCAACAAACTTTGCAATGTTTCAAATGATTGCTATGCATTCGTTAAATCCTGAAGCTGTAGTGATTTCCACTTGGTCAATTTTCTTAAAATTTGAAAGTTTGTAAGTGCAATTATTTAATTTGATGAAAAAAACTAGCTCTCCACAAATTGATAAAAATATAGTTGTATAGCTCTGTGTCAATGAAATACCATTACCTTGAAACTAAAACCAAAAACACATCAGGAATGGATACTTTTATTGAAATATTAATAAGTCAAAAATTTTTAGATCAAGAGCATATTCAAAATCACAAATAGATTATATTTAATATTGACCACAGATGAAAAAACGTTGGTCAAAACTAAAAAATACACTCAACTTCAATAGAGAAGAATTGTGTAGGAGAATAGTTTGACAAATAAATTAATTTAAAAAATCATATCTTCTTTGCTAGCAAAAAAATCACCAGAAAGTCAAGGTGACTAAAAGTTGATCTTGCCTATTTTTTGGCAGAAAAATCACTAAAGAAAGTGAAGATAGTTATGGATATTAAGTACGAAAAGAAAATCAGAGGATTGAATCCTAAGTGGCCTCCCTAAAAGTAGAAAACACAAGTTTGATATGACCAAGGATGATTATGGCTTCAACAAAAAGTCACTTCTAGGGAAAAAGGAAACCAAATATTTCATTGTAGCAGGGAAGCCAATGTGAATCAGTGGAGTAAAGATGATGAGACAATGGAGAGGTTGAAAGTTATCAATGAAACTTTGGAGCCATAAATTGGATACTTGTCTTAAGTCTTTTTCACCGTACAAATATTCATACAGCTACCTCATTTTGAGGATTAGGATGATGATGGCATGATTGCCCAGATCAACAATCTCACAGCTTATGGGAGGTATCTAAAAGACTATGCTCAAAGAATCTATCACCAAGAAATTGAATTCTTTCAAATTTGGGCATTGTGCAGTATTTTAGAACAATTTAAAGATAATATGAAAGGTGTGGAATCAAAGGCATAATGAACAATTCAGTCAACTAAAAAACATCAAAGGGGATGTAGAGGCTAAGTGGTCAGGTCATTCATAGGAGCTTGAAGAAGCAAAATTTGAAGAAGGGGATGGTTCTACAAAGGTTTGTTTTGTATTGCAACTAAGAATGGGTCTATCAAAAGGAGTAAATGAGCTTGGATTTATGACAAAGATAGAAATATAAGATCTGATAAAGATATTCCCAAAGATAGACTTTGAAGAAAACCTTATTATTACATGCAATCAACACCATTAATGTTGTAAAGTCCCAAACTTGTTGTTAATGTCTACAAACTAAGCTTTATTTGAGAAAGTAACTAACACAAATTATAATATTAAAAACAATAATTGACTGTAGGTTGTATATGATGTGTAAGTGGGTTGTATTAAGAACCTTGACATACAGTTAGTTCAAACAGCTATGAAGCAACCAAACAAGAAGTCACCAAGGAAGTACCTGACAAGAAGAAAGTTGACTTGGTAAAGATGATTTAGAACGAGGTTGCAAACTTGGATGTGGAGGATGGAAAAAAAACATACAATATGGAGTGAGAAACATTCCACATAGCCAATATTTTTCAAAAGGAACTTATATTTGTAGGCTTGCAATGCAGGATAAAGGAAAATGTATGAGATTTTCCCCAAGTAGCGTATTTAAATCTCTTTTTTGTTGGTTTTTCTCAATAGTGAGTTAAGTGACTATGTTTCAAGACGTTGTCTTTGAAAACATTTTGAAGAATCCTAGAAAATATAGAGTGGGTTAGAATTCAGGTGATTCAGTTTACATTTCTCTATCTTGTGAGTTTTGCTTATGGGAATGGGTTTGATTATTTTTAGAACATCTATCTTGAAACAACTGTGTTCTATACAAATAGAAACTAAGAAAACAATTTTCATTCTTTGCAATTAATCATTAGTTACAAAGTTAGTCAAATACACCCTCCCGTATTACTTGCTTTTATAAAGCAAAATGTTATGCTTTAATGTTGTACAATATTTCCTATGTCAAGGTAGTTTTATAATATATGTACATATGATTTGCATTTATGACCATTATATTAACTATTCTAAAGGTGACAACGAAAAATGGTTATTTAGAAAGTATATAACATAGCTGATTGAATGTTGAGGAATATAGATATTAGTTTTGTTCTTGTTTGGAGAATATTCAAATTGGCTGGGAATTTTGTGATTTAAGTTCTTATTTGTCATCGTTTTTATCAAATGAAAAGTTTCAAGGTTTCAATTGGGAAAGCTGTAGGAGGAGATGGTACTTGGAGCTGGCTCCTGAAGCTGTAGATTTATCTTAGAGTGGGATAATAGCTATATGGTTTCCAACACCAACTCAATCAGTTGCTCCCCAAGGTTTGTTTCCCTTGTTACTTTTCTTCAATAATTACATTGCACAAGATTATATTACAATTTCTTCCATCTACAAATGCCTTTTAAATAGGATATGAATGGAAAGCTTGAAAATTTCTCTAGAGAACATGCGTTGGTATCAAGTTTAGAAGGTTATGATTTTTAATATTGCATCTTAAGCATAACTACCCTACTAAAAATGTTAACTATAGATCTAATAATGAATTTTGGAAACTCCTCATTGGTGTAGGTTATATGCCTTTGGACTACTATAATCTAAATTTTGCTTATGGTACTCAAGAGGAGCTCAAGCACTACATAGAGGAAATGCACAATCACGACCTTCTAGTTTGTGTTGAAGGGAAAACTATTTGTTCTCATTTGAATTTTTCAACTACATATTGGGTCTTCCTTGGGAAATTCTTAAATTATATTTAGTTCATGATGATGTCTGTATTTAGTAAATTATAAAGAAAATTCAACACTAAAAAACCAATAGATATAATTTTGAAGTAAGAAGACAGATCTTGATTACCTTACACCTCTGAACCATATCATCAAAGTGTTTTCTTTCCTTCCCTCGTAAAGCTTCAAACTTCTCAACTATATCAATGTTAACCTTATTCTTTGTCTTTGGATTTGGTGGCTCAAAAAGAAATTTCAAGATAGTTATCTTTGCGTCCTCAATTCTTTTAGGCATTTGTGGATGACTCATATCTTTTTCAAAAATAATGCCTTCAACTAGCTCTGTATCTTCCAACCTTCCACCAACTTTTCCTTCAAGTTTAATCAAATCCAAGTTAACATCCTTTCTTTCCAAATTTGCAACAACAAGAACTGCTTTGACAACAATCTCTGCTAACATGTGTTTTCATCTATTAACACTACATCAAAGAAAAAAAATTCAATACAAAAAATTTAACATTCAGAAGAATCAATTGTTATCATAGTTGTAGGTAGGATGAAACTTATTCCTTGTGAAATGAGCATGAAAATTGATAAGGGCGAACCACTCAATCTCTTAGATATTGACAACATATTATTATACCTCAATGATACTGTACAACAATACAATCACTTAGTAAGGTTGATCCATACATTACAAAAAAAGGGTTTTGGGGATAAAAAAACAATCATGACCATGAATTTCAAGATCCAAATACCTAGTGACAAATGGTAAGAATCTGAGGCAATTTTTACCAACATTCATCATCTACATTGGCTCACTAAGGGTGGAAATGGCAATTGATATTTTGTTAAATACAACCTCCTTTATAAAAATTCAAATTAACTCTTAGACAACAATCTAGTCTTGCCCTTCTTATCCAACACAATGAATATTCTACAATATGTTTGGTGATGCAAAATCAACAATGCCCTTGAAGTTAAATTTCAAAATACCTACTAGCAAATGGTAAAAAAGAATCCTAGACATATTTTATCAACACAAAACTAAAACTATATTCTTCATCAACTCCTCCCCATGGAAAACACAATCCAATTTGTTAGGTACAACCTCCTTGATTAGACTTGAAAGTTCTAGACAACAAAGTAGTTTCAACCTTTTTATCAAACACATTGAATATTCTGCAAGATGGAAAAATTGTAAAAGGTCCTACAATTTGTTATAGGAGAGGCTTATTGGCTACACACTACATGCTCAAGTGCATTGACAACTAGAATATAACCTCAAGTACAAAGGGTTAGTGAAACTCATCTCTGTGGATCTTTTATGGGAATTAATGAGCTACAACAATCCATTGTTCCATGAACATGAACATGAGATCAAGTGTTCTACAACTTCTACTAGAACAAACCCTTGTGCACAAAGGATGACTCACCATATACCACTGCTAGTTAAGTCAGGCAAAGAGGATTAGGCACTCAAATTTGAATGTGGTGTAATTGTTGTGAAGGAAATGATTTAATATTGAAATAAATTAAATCTATAAATTCCATTCTAATTAGAAAGCTCAAGCTCAATTACAAATATGAATTTTGATTAAAAACACCACTAATCATAATAGTTAATCCAAATTGTTAAAGAGTTTCCACATTTCACAAAATGGAAATAAGCCAAATGCCTAAAACTAGTCTATTTAAAAAATAAAATTAAGGAGCGTCATACTCCCAAAGACTTGTTTCAAATCCTTTGAAGACAATTAACAAATCCTACATACATTACATTCACATTGTTTTATGTTACCTCCAAAATACTCACATAGTGATCATGCACATACATATTAGAATATATTATACACACAAATTTACGTAAGCGCAAAGGGAAGTGTAAGAGATGAGAAAGTGCATGTACACCCATTCAACAGAAAACCACATACATTATTTCCTCCCATATCATATTTTTAATACATATAATGACAAGAACTCTACATTAACATATTTGGAAAGTTCACATTTCTTTAAATTCTAGAATTAGATTTTAAACTGCCTTTGTAAATGAGAAGAATTGTTCTCCCTAGAACTCTTATATCAAACTTGAGAATTTAATATATTCACTAGTGTTGAAAGGCTCACTATCAATTTGTTCAGAATGTTTCAATAAGGGGACCCAATGGTTCCATTCTTTCCAAGAGTAATAGATTTTTAACATGAGCTTTAATTTCCTTTTCTAAGATTTTCTAGAATTATTCCAAAGATTTTAATTTTAGAATTATTTCATTTCAGCTAATATTAATTGAGTTCATAAATAGATCCATTGTGCTTTAAAATCATATATTGATTTGAGCCTATACATTTATCCAAGAGGAGGATTGCTTTTGTCAAGTTTGATCACCATTTCGAAAAGAGCTAACCATGTGAATATTAGTAATGGAACATTTGATACAATAAGTATAGCCTGACATCAAGATGTAAGAATCCCTAATCAAATTCAACGCAAGACCTAACTACTAGTCAGTTTGGGCACTCCTGATCCAAATTTAACCTAACATATACAGTACTATCAACCCTAAACTCTGATGTTGAGATAAAGTTCAAACAGGGAAAAGTATATATATAAATTTTCCAAAATATTATTTGCACAAATCCAGTTAAATATGGTAAGACCTGCAAGTAATATGCATGTATAGGTACCTAAAATAGTTTTCCCATTAAATGAGTTGGTATATTATTACTTTCTTAATTTACTATTCAAGAATTGCTTTTCTTTGAACAACAAATCATATATAAATCAGTATTATTAGCATTTATATTTGTCGTTGATGTAGTAAGTAAAAGTATCTAACATAAAAGGTTCGGTTTTTGTCTTTCAAAAACAATAATACAACTTAACAAAAATTAGCAGGCCTTGAAAACAAGTTTCAAATGGCATCATTAATCCATTACTATGTTTCCTATCGCAAAACACAATCAAATTACAAGACATGAATTTTTCAGAGAAATGATCCCATTACACAATGAGAACCCTTAATAATGAACCTTATGCCTCTGTTCCATCTTCACACAACCCTATTTGATGTGCGGTCATTCAAAAAGGCCAGAGCATTTAAATTTAGAAATACAAGTTCGTCACCATTGCAAAACTAATTCTCAACCAAACAAATGATTCAGAGAACTTCAAATAACGTTCGAGAAATTGCCACATCCAAATGACAAGCCATTTTCTATGTATTTGTGAAAAATATACTTTGGTACAGTCTGTCACACAAACATTACTAAAATTCTAAAAATTAATCAATTTAACTTTTACAAATTGTTGAGATTATGGATGCACAGTCCCTGAAGCTGCAGTCTTCAATGGAGGACCTTTGAGCCAGGAAAGATAATCAACCACAAAGGAAAGTGTTGCAACTAGGCATGCACAATAGAGATTCTATATTGATATGATGAAAAAGATATGAAATGATTGATATATTACATATGAACAAGATGCCTCATTATATAGGCAAGAAGGAAAACCTAAGATGCATGAGATGTTGCCATGTGTCATGATCTAACAACATGTGACAACATGTGAACCCTATCTAGATGATTATTAAATATTGAGATAAGTTCTAGAAGGACAACTCATCTTCTAGAAGGAATCTTATCCCACCAAACAAGGAAGGGAATATTTCCCTATTTATTTAATGATTTATCTAATAATGTAACCTAGGACTTAAATAATTAAATGCAAGACCTAAGTTAACTTATGCTAGTGTAATAATTAATTAATTACACTAACACCCCCCCATAAGTTCAACTTAGGGAGGAAGATGCAATGATTATGCAGAGATGATGATGATGATGGGTCCCGACTACGAGGCCATGTTAGGTACCCATGTACATGAAGATGCAGAAAATATCCCACAACCAGAGAAAAGGGGAAAACCCAGTGGGAACAAAACCCCTCTCCAAAAGGGAGATGAAAATGCAAAAAGATGTGAGATAGGATGGGAAGGATGGAGGACTCCCAAATACCCCCCCAGTACACCATATGTCACATGGATACAATACAATAGCCCCCCCATAGGGAGGAAATAAAGAGACTATATAGCCCCCCTAGAAGATGTGATCACCTACAAAGATGGTAAGTGTCTGAAGACAAAACATGATCCAATGCCGGCAAACAACTTGTCTCCCTTTTGGAAGAAACAAAACCAACTGCAAGTGGAGAGATGCTTCCCATTTTGGATAGGAATTGAAGGAAGGAAGGATGAAGGTGGATGAAGATGTCTCTAAACGCTGCTCAAATGTCTCCTTGCTTGATGAAGAAGATGCCACAATTAATGAAGAGAGTGACAAACCAGGATGATGCAGAAACTAATGCTGAACAATATCCAAAGACAGTGATATGATGAAGGTGATGGAGACTTGATAGCCCCCCCTAAATGAAGTGTCCTCAAAACCACTGAAAGAAGTCTGAAGCAAATCCATTGGTGGATGCTGAAGAAACCTCAAGTCCTAAATGGAATGACAAGGAAGAAGTCTCGGATATGAAATCTTTGAAGAGAAACCAAATGCCTTTGATATGGTCTCTAGATCCCCAATCAAGGTTGAGACAAAGGAATGAGGAGACTCAAAACAACTCTCCAAAGCCAAATCTGAATAGAGGAGTGATATCCCCTCAAGAATGTCCTCCAAACCTATAGAATTAGCCAAGTTAGTGATGCTTGAAATGAAGCCATCCTGTGATGTCAAGTTGGGAAAACAAAATGTGTCCTGATGAATGATGATAGTGGAAGCCTCAATCAATGATTTTGGACAAGGAATCACTGAATGTGAAGGGATACCAACTGTCTCTGATGGAGAAGAAGCACCTAAAGCAACCTTGTCAACCTCTTTGGAAAGATCAAGGTAATCAACCTCCTCTACAACAATATCATCATGAGGAACCTGATATGAAGAATGACATTCTGAATCATGACCATTGGGGAATGGTGGAGTATCTGAATCTCCATAGATCTCCCAAAGCTTAGCCCAAAGAATGTGAGGACAATCACAATGATTAATAGCATTCAAAACATCATAATCAACTTGCATCTCAATTATTTCCAAAATAGTGTACCTGCTGCAACTCCAAGCAAATTCATGAATACCTTCACTTGGATGAGGAACTATACCATATAGATGTGGCAATAGATTAAGTGATTGGAGATGGTGGCAGATCCCATCTCACCATTGCTTATAGTTACCCTTGTGCAACATAACCAAATGAGTATATGCAAGCCCCATAATGAAATTTCTCCACAAAAAACAAAGACAAATGACCTTCAATAGAAAATAAATACTTCCAAATATGATGTACAAATGAAGTGATAGAACCCGGATAAAAAAAATCTTTTCCCAAGCTTCAGAATAACCAGGTTATTGATCAAATGCACCAAATTGAAAAAAATATCATGCAAGAGTACCTGGAACTAAAACTAATCAAGGAGCTGGACTGATAAAAAAGCCCTGAAAAACCTTCCTTATGCCGCTGGAATCACCGAAATCTGACAAACGGTTGAGAAGATATGCAGCTCTGAGTCCAGATTAGGGTTTTTTCTTCAGTTGGATGTAGAATTTTCTGTGAGAAAAATTTCATATAATGGATGTCACCACTGGAAAGTACGCAAAATTCCCTTTCTGACGATATATCATTTTCCAAATTTTGATATCTTGGGTGAAAGTTGTGATAAAACGAAAAAAATGCCTATATTAGGCACTCTGCAGGCTAAATTGGAGCAAAAAATCAGCCTCTCCGGGCTTAGCTCTCGGTCCTTAATGTGACCTTAGCGCTAAAGTTGGAAAAAAAACAACGCGCCACCCGAAGTGGTGGTGGGGTGGTAGAAAGCGATGGCACCGCTGGTGGAGGAGCTCCGCCGATGGTGGATAACACCGACGCTAATGGAAATACATAGGTAGTCGACGAGAGTCAATGTCGGCGGTAGAGACTTGGCCGGTCAGTGAGGAGATGTCGGTGAGTGCAATGGAACCGGTGATAAGACTTCACTGATTTTCGGCAGCAACAATGGTCAGTGGTGAGCTCGGCTGGGAAACAAACTTCGGTGAGCACTAGTGGGAACAACCGATGGTGGAGAAAGAGTACCGACGGGCAGTCGACAACAAAATCCGACAGGGATTGTTGAACAGGGCTGACAGTGATGTGATGGCCGCAGACTTGTGCCCTCCCTGCAAGCATAAATGCAACCAACAGAAAGATTCTGCAGACTTTAAATGAATAAAGCCGACCCAAAATAAAATTTGAATATTGCCAAAGGCAATTCAAATTTCAAAGACCGATAATAATATATTCTGCATGAGTGCCGATAGAAACATATATGATGCTGATGAAAATATAAAACAATGCCGATGGTGAAAAATTAATGCCGATGCCAAAAATTTAAACCCAATATGATGCTGATGGAGGAATAAAATGAGCCCACAGAAAAATAAAAGGATGCCGACCATAGATTAAAAAAGGAGGTCGATCAAAATATTTTCCTGCAAACTATATAAAAACCCCCAAAAAATTTGTTTGCTAAAGAATATATAGATAAATGCCTGATTTTTTTCTGAAATGAAAAATGGCCTGCTTATAAATTTTTTTTTCCTCAAAGGCCAACTGAGAGGGAAGATTTTTTTTTGTTGCAAATTGTACGGATAGTACGATTGATTTTGCAAACCCCGAAATACCTCTGATGGATCCCGGGTTGATGAATCTGAATTTGATGAATGGGCAGGCGATCCTAGGTTTTCGAGGCCTTCTGAAGACAATGGCGAGCTCGAATCTGACTCTATCTGCTTCAGAAATTAGCTTGGTCCCCGGGTGGAAACAAGTAGCTTTCAATGGAAACCTCCATATTGCAAAGAATCTCGCACACCAACTTTCTTGATCAAGGGTTGATGTTTCACTGGACAAGCTCTGATACCATGTTGAGATTATGGATGCACAATCCCTGAAGCTGTAATCTTCAATGGAGGACCTTTGAGCTAGGAAAGATAATCAACCACAAAGGAAAGTGTTGCAACTAGGCATGCACAATAGAGATTCTATATTGATATGATGAAAAATATATGATATGATTGATATATTACAGATGAACAAGATGCCTGATTATATAGGCAAGAAGGAAAACCTAAGATGCATGAGATGTTGCCATGTGTCATGATCTAACAACATGTGACAACATGTGAACCCTATCTAGATGATTATTAAATATTGAGATAAGTTCTAGAAGGAATCTTATCCCACCAGACAAGGAAGGGAATATTTCCTTATTTATTTAATGATTTATCTAATAATGTAACCTAGGACTTAAATAATTAAATGCAAGACCTAAGTTAACTTATGCTAGTGTAATAATTAATTAATTACACTAACACAAACACCATCAATAAAAAGTTGAAAGCTATCTAAATAAGTAGTTGTATGCAACAAAGTCCTTGGAAAATATTGCAAATCAATCAATATCCTGTGCACACGAACTCTGTCAAACAAATTAAAATGTTCCACATTAACAAATGATTATACATACATAAGGAAAGTAGCCTTCCATAAACGGTATTTTTTTTATCAATATTGTAAACAGTTAACATCCATAGCACAACAACATATAAAATACATGATGCTAGCATTTTTTTACAATGACAGTCTTCACAATGCATGATCCCTGTAGATTTTTCAACAAATTGATACTAATTCACTCACTAGATATAAATATTGTTAAATTTTAATAAACATTGAATTTGCAACAACTCATGCATACACTCTTCTGCAAAACATAGTAATTATTCAAGTTTTTGAAAATGGATAGACTGCAAAATACATCTGCCTATGGATTTTAAAAATTTGATACAATACTACAAAAATTGACACAAAAAAATGAATTACTACAATTTTCATCTTTGGATGCCTTGCATAACAATGTTCCCTACATTTTTTTGAGAATTTGGTATTTAGATTACTTTTAAATTGAGACACTGAAATACCTTAAGATCATAATTTTCTTCTACTAAACAGAGCATATCTACTACATCCATAAATTCACCATTAAATCTGACAATATCCACCAAAAGGGCATAATAATGCAACAAACATAGACAACAAACAATAATTTAAGAGCATCTCATAAAATTTAACAAAACCCTAAAAACAAGATTTTCATTTCGTTTGTTTTACATTTTATTTATTCTTGAAGAAGTGAAGCAACATACCTCAACCACCACCATATCCTCCGCAGCTGCCGCCATCGTCATGAGCCCCATCAAAATTTGAAATTATCTTAGATAAAAAAAAAACCTTGGAAACTTGTAACAAGCCTTCATGTAAAATCCTTCTGTAATCCTCGTGTTCTTATGGTATTTTGAGCACAAGGTCTGCTTATTGAAAAAATAATAATGATAAAACCCCCTATGTCAAAAACGTAAAAAAATAGATCGAACACAAAAGCCGACTTAACTAAATGAAAGGGGTAAGAGCCTTAGGGCTTTCGCCGGGCACCTATAGGTTACCTGAGCATTGTTACTGGTGTTCAGAGGTGGAAGAGAAATTTGTGGGGATGTGGTTCCACTTATATAGGGAGATTTATGTTTCTAGCGTTTCCAACATTTTTCTTCCTTGGCATTTTCACTTTTTTAAAGGAATCGACGTTGTCGGTTATAATGTTGTTTTTATTTAGAGAGGGGATTGGGGTGTTGAATAAATTTAGAAAGTATTTTAATTTTTATATTAATAGGTATTTTTTAGTGAAGTATTATATTATATTATTGTCTTTATATTTTAGATGCTTTTAGAAGGGATGATGTATATGCACTCTAAGATGTGTCGAATGCACTCCAAATTCTATGCAAAAAAAAAATCCACCTTTCTAACCTCAAATTTATTTAAAATCATTAAGTGAAAATTTTATATGTTTCATGGAGAAAGAATATTCACAAAATCAAGAAGAGGAAGAAGAAATTTTGTTGATTGTTGATTTTAATTCCCTTTTATGTTAATCTAATACAAAAAAATAAGACATTTGCAAAAGGTGAGTCATAAACATGAAAAGTTGGCCATTAATATAGTATATAGTTAAGTACTTAGAGAAAAGTAGTAGAGTATCTACATCAAACTATGTTATTAGAATCTCTGTCTAATTATTGAATAATGGTACATTTGTTGATGGATGTTTTTCTTTGCTCATACAATAATATCACTGCTTGATGATTTCTTGTAACAATGTGTCATTGTCTATTGATATTAGCCTTTCATAAATAGGGTCTCACATTATTGCAGAATCTTAAATTTCTTGTGATTCACCAATATACCCTATAGTTGACACTTTATTCTAGAATCTAAGAATCCCTCTATTACATAACTCTTTTTCCTATTGTGTCACTCATATCTCTCATATGTCTTGCTTTGCAATAGGTTGCTTTGCCTCTCTTATCTTTTGTATTGTCATTATTCACACCATTACACCCATATGGTAGATCAAGATCCTCTTTTTCTTTAGGTGCTTCACATTCTAGTGGCTCTATGTGAACTTCCTCTTATATTGTAACATCAATACCTAGTTGTCTTGAGAAGAAGAAGCCAACAATGTATTTCAACATGCAAGTAGCACTCAAGATGCATCTATATCGAATGCAAGGCATCTAAAAAAATTTTGTTTCATGTGTTCTAATTGTCATGTACATGCTACTTATTTTAATATGTTTTTTATTATTTAATGCTCCTACTTGAGAAATAAGAGATTTACATTCAAGTTTTCAATATTTTGATTATGATCTTATTTGTTATGTTATATTTTTATTGAATTTTTAAAACTTGAGATGGTCACATTGGGGAATCCCTTTTGGAAATCCATATAAACTTTCAAAATACTACAAGCATGGTGGAATGAATGTATTATGTGGGTTTTAGGTCTTTGAACTATATGGTGCATGCTTATATTTAAGATTGAATTAAAAATTTCAGTAGCATCTATCACCTAAGCAGTTATAAAAGGCATTTTTTGTATTGGATTAAGCATATAAAAAATTACAAAATACTAATAGTAGTTAAAGATGGGGAACTTGTAAAAGAAAGACATACATAGGTATAGAACAATAACATTAACCATCTACTAGGGTTATAGAAGGAATGCTCATAAGACGTGTTCCAAAATGTGTTTAAAACTAATGATTTAGCTGCTTAGTAAATGGTTTTTCTTTTTTCATAAACTTTTATTGGTTTTTCATTTCATATTATGATTTTTGTGGTAACAATCCAACAATTGGGAATGAGCAATCACCTCTTTTGCAATTTCTTGATGTTTGCATGTCAATTATGCAATAACTAAAGAAATTTTGATTTCACATTGTATTTATATTTGTATATGAGTTATTGAAATGTAGAAAAATGTCACTCTATGTTTTGGGAGATAGAACTAAAGGGGATTAGGGTTCGTCCACCAATTTCCTTCAAGTTTCATTCAAGGAAATCTTAGAGATCTCAATCTAGGGATAGAAATGAGGGAAAGATATCCAAAATAAGGTGTCCTAGGGGTGTGATTAAAGACTAAAAGGGGGTTCACCACCAAGAAAAGGCTTGGAAAGAAAGAAATGCAATGATATGTAAACCTAACTATGCAACTCAAAATATGATTGTAAAAATTAGAAGAATGAACTGAGAAACAATAGAGGGGCACCTAGAAAACTGAAGAAGATTGGAACAAGGTTTGAAATACTAAAAATATGATTTTTAAAGCACACTAAAACTCATACGCTAGGCTAGGTGATCTAGTCCCAATTTAGGGTTTCAGGTCATAATCCAAAATCTAGAACTACTAAACCAGGATCTACAGAAAATGCTTGAAATCTAGTATATTGGGACTCATACACCACAAGTGGCGATTTAGTCTGAGTATCAGAGTTGATCTAAAATTTTGATATCCTCTAATATTTTCTTGTAGCTTCTCTCATGTCAAATATCCAAGTTTGAAACATTGAATTGCAACCTGTAGATGACTTTTTGTGATCTTGCAATGTAGATGACAACTTTGACAACTTGACAACTTTTCTCCAATCTCACTCTTTAATGGATCTTCAACATAGATCTGCAAATCACACATCAAAGAAAGGGATTTTTTTTTTTTGTTAGTGGATAGGGGTTTTCCCTGGTCAAACCCTATTTGGGTAATCAAACCTTAAAATGAATAGAAATAGAGTGAAGGAATGCTGAATGAACAAATAAGCTATGTTGCAACTCACCAAACCCTTGGAATAAAGGTTGCAATCTTGTAAGTAATGGCTAGCATGAATGTAGATCTTGACTCTTGATTGTATGTTATATATCTTAACTTGAATGCTTGCTTGAATCATAAGAACCTACATCATAAATGCTATCTCAAAAACAAACATGATCCATGATGACTTTGACATGATGTTTGATTCTTGAATAATGCTCCAAAATGCTTGATAATCACTCTTAAATGCTCTTGAATTCTCTTGTAAACCCTTGTAATCATAAAATTGCTATAGGAATGCTCTCATCAATTTGCAAGGAGAAAATATGTGAAATAACCTTATATTTATACTTGTTTCTGCCAATTTTTCTAAAATTACAACATTACAAGTCGACATCAGACCTAGGTGAATAAAATTCCACAAAAAAATTGAATTCAAAATTAGTTCCAAGCTAAGTGAGACTCATACGCAGTTGGGGCATATAAGTCCCAGTAGGCTAGGCTTGGGACATAAATTTCAAGAAATGTTAAGTTCTATGCAAAATTCAGGTTTAGGCCTCAAAACTTAGGTGGGACCCATAATCCCAAGGTGGAATATGAGTCCCATATCACTAAATATGGGCCATACAAACCAAAATCATTAAATTATGAGTGGCCATTTTATATGTGTTGGGATTATCCTCAAAAATATGCTCTCATCAATTTGCAAGGATCAAGCTTTGACTGTTTGTCCCACATGCTGTGGATCAAATATAAGTTTTTTTTCCAAAAAACCATTTACAAGTGGACACGATGTCCACTATCCAAACCAATGCATGCTCACAAGGGCTAGTGGAACCTCAGGTCATCCACTAGGTGATTCCCCAACAAGACACATACTCACAGAGTTAGTATGTGCTCACACAGACATGCAAGTAGATGTGGGAAAGTCACGCCTAATTTTGGCTCCCATACATGTAACCATACCAAAGCTATACCTCCTGATAACTTTGATAAGGCACCACACAACATGACAACAAAGTTCACAAGGCAAGCAAAGCTTCATATACTTGACACCCATGAATAAACAAGATGGCTCCATAGGCAAGAAAAGTGTGTTATGCAAGGTGGCCATATAACCGATATTGTAAATGCAATATAACGTAAAGTAAGTTGAAAGGAGTTTTACTTAGTTCATGTAAGGTTTTAATTTAGGGAAAATTGTGCCTAATGTCTCCAAGAGAGGACCAATCAAAGAATATAAGATTCACAACTTAGGGGATGCAGTGTGTCGCATCAAGCCACTAAGAGGAATATAGTATGCTAAGAGAGATCACGCTCTTGAAGGACATCACACCAAATATCACCACCAAGAGAAAGATGCATCACATGAAGTAAGAAGACTACACAGTGAAACATGAGTTGTAGAAGAATAATGCCAATGTATGCCCCCACTTTAAATAAATTGCTAAACACCATGTTGTAAACAATTACTTTAAAGTAGAAAATGATAAATGCTAAAAAATAAAAATTTCATGAGAGCTTGCTTGGAAATCCCTATGCCAAGTCATATGTTTCCAAATAAAGCTATGTCATGAAAAGGGGTTGCCCCCAAAATGAAATCCCAAAATCGCCTAAGGGATCCATGGATTCAAGGTTAGTATTTCTTTGCTACAATGCTATTAGAGAGCTCATAATTGTCATCATTCCCCAAATATTCATGGAACATAACCCATCTAATCAAATCATAACCTATCAAAAATGCAATAGGAATTTTCTAAAGAAAAGAACACTTGACCCAATCATAAGTGTATGGCCTTGGTAGAAAGGAGTGATCCACCTTAGCAATAACAACTACCCCATCCAAAATTTGCTCACATTACACAAAGCCACAATGTTCCTCCAAGATAATCCAATCAAATCCTACCTTATGTGTCCTAGTAATCAAATTGGAGATGATCCTAAAAATGACATTGCAAAGGGTGATTGGTCTAAAAAATCTAAATGACTTTGCAATTATTTCACTACTACAATCAATGTGTCATCTTTCATGGAATTTCCCAAAACACTATTCATTATGATCATATGGAAATTTCTAGGAGAGCTACAATAGTTGTAAGATCATGAATTAAAAACATTAAAAAGTACATCATGAATTAATTATGTAGTGGCAGAAAATTATATGATCATATGGAAATTTCTAGGAGAGCTACAATAGTTGTAAGATCATGAATTAAAAACATTAAAAAGTACATCATGAATTAATTATGTAGTGGCATAAAATTAAAAAATCATGAATTAATTATGTAACCATATAAGTCAAATATAACTCATACATTTCAATGTCATTGACCTTCTTCTTCATCCAACTCTTTGTTTGTATCATTTGATCCAAATTCGACATTGTAAGGATTGGTCATATCATCATCATCATCATTGATATCAGTTTCGATAATGTCATCATCCACACGGATATCATCTTCATGAACATTAACTCCTACATCATCATGATCTAGTTCCTCTTCTTTGAAATCTTCGTTAGGCACATCATCAACTAATTGTTGATCTTGATCATCATCTACATCATCTTCTTGTTCTTCGATATCTTCTTCTTCCACCACATTATACTTTACCAACCTTCCTCTTGGATCATGTCTAACAACAAATGACCAACCCGATTTACTTGGAACCTATGAGTAAAATACTTGTTCACATTGGCTTGGAAGAACATAGGGCTCATTTCCAGCTTGCTCGATTGACCTTGTATTAACCATGGTAAATCCATTATCATGTTCAATAACAGTTCTCTCGAGATAATTTTCATTCAATCATAGCCTGTACCATTAGACGACGAACAAAACTAATTTGAAGGACTTAAAGTAACACTCAAGTATATAATCCAAAATCCCATAGATTGTCAAAAGTATAGATAAATTGTCAAACTCACTATTATTTGTTAATATTTATGCCCAACGTTTGTCGAAAAAGCAACGAAAATCACTGATCGTCAAGATTTTGATGAAAATCACAAATTTTTTAAAAAATTGAAAAGTACACATTAAGTACACATGTACCCGATGATTCATCTAATTGTACATCTATCAGAAAATTTCATTGTATTTTGCAGTCAAATGAGTTAGTGGATAGAAATTATTGAATGTTAATATCATGTGTATTGTGTGTACTTTACGTGTATTCAAGTGTATACTTTACAACTTATGTGTATACTTTGTCACTTATGATTATTCCAATGTATACTTTATGACCTACGTGTTTTCATGCATATACTTTGTATTCATATGTGTAGTTCATGAATTAAGTGTATTTGAGTAAATGATTCACTTATTCACTAACTCACGAGGAGCATAACGAACCCTAAACCCCTTTGCACCTTTAAATTGCATCCATCTGACCCTTTTTCCATCAACTAAAAACTCAACACCACTAGAAAAAACCTTAGAGATATCAAAAACCGAGAGAGGTAATTGTAGAGGGGCCATACGTGATCTCGTAGACTCAGAAAAATTGTTTGTATGTGACATAGTTTCTGATTAATAGCTTGTCAAAGATTTCTTCCTTTTAGCACTTTGGAATTTTAAGGGAAATTTTCAATCTAATGTAGATTGGAGTGATTCGGTGTGTTTGGGTTCAAAAGAGGACCATTCCTAGTGTAAACGTACCCATCCAGATGTGTTGGAATAGTTCGTTTGGTTGTATGAATTGTAAAATGAAAGTTGCACCACTTTATAACTTTACACTGCTTGCATTTAACAACTTTTTTCTCAACTAAAAACTCATCACCATGGGAAAATTCCTCTAAGATAGAAAAAACTAAGAGAGATTATTGTAGAGGGTCCCAACACGATCCCATAGTCTTAGATGAAGAGTCTATAAGCATCATGGTTTCCGAGTAATAGCCAATCAAAGATTGCTATTTTTTGCACTTTGCACTCTCAAGGGATCAAGTTGGTTGAATGTAGCTTAGAGTGATTCAACATGTTTGGGTGTGAAAGAGGACCATTCCTAGCATAAAAACACCCATCTATATGTGTTTGAACATTATGTTTGGTCATACGAGTTGTAAAGCGAAAGTTGCACCACTTTGCAACTTTACACTGCTTGCATTTGACAACTTTTCCCTCAACTGAAAAACTTGTCACCATAGAAAAAAACTTTGAGATAACAAAAACTGAGAGATTTTATTGTAGAGGGTCCAAACACGATCCTGTAGCCTCAAACGGAGATTTTGTAAGCATCGCGGTTTCCAAGTAATAGCTTGTCAAAGATTGCTTCCTTTTAGCACTTTGGACTCTTAAGGGAAATCACTGGTCCAATGTAGCTTAGAGTGATTTGGAATGTTTGAGTGCAAAAGAAGACCATAAATAACGTAAATGTACCCATCCATACATGTTGGAACATTTTGTTTGGTTGTACAAGTTGCAAAGCTAAAGTTGCACCACTTTGCAACTTTACACTGCTTGCATTTGACAATTTTTTTCTCAAATAAAAACTCATCACCATGAGAAAATGCCTCATAGATAGTAAAAAATGAGAGGTTATTATAGAGGGTCCCAACATGATCCTATAGCCTTAGATGGAGAATCTATAAGCATCACGATTTCTGAGTAATAGCCCATCAACGATTGCTACCTTTTGCACTTTAGACTCTTAAGGGATCGAGCCATTTGAATGTAGCTCAAAGTGATTCAACATGTTTGGGTGTGAAATAGGACCATGCATAGCATAAAGGTACCCATCCAGATGTGTTCAAACAATCCTTCTGGTCATATGAGTTGCAGAACAAAAGTTGTACCATTTTGCAACTTTACACTACTTGCATCTGATAACTTTTTCATCAACTAAAAACTTGTCACCAACATGATCCCATAGCCTCAAACAAAGAGCCTTTAAGCATCACGATTTCTAAGTAATAGCCCATCAAATATTGTTGCCTTTTTGCACTTTGTATTCTTAAGGGAACAAGTCGGTTGAATGTAGCTCAGAGTGATTCAACATGTTTGGGTGCAAAAGAGGACCATTCCTAGCATAAATGTACCCATCCAGACATGTTGGAACAGTTCGTTTGGTCGTACGAGTTGTAGAACAAAAGTTGCACCACTTTGAAAATTTACTCTGCTTGCATCTAACAACTATTTCCTCAATTGAAAAGTTGTCACCATGGAAAATTGCCTCTGAGATAGCAAAAACTGAGAGAGGTTATTGTAGAAGGTCCCAACATGATCCTTTAGCCTCAGATGAATATTTTTTAAGCATCATGGTCTTTGAGTAATATCCCGTGAAAGATTGTTGCCTTTTTGCACTTTAGATTCTTAAGGGATATCGTTGGTCCAATGTAGCTCTAACTGTTTTGACATGTTTGGGTTTGAAGCAGGACCATGCCTAGCCTAAACATACCCATCCACATGTGTTGGAACTATTTTTAGAGTAGACTAACCTCCTTTTTATTGACAATAAAATATTCTTCTTATCTTTTCATTCCTCTTGTAAGTGATTGATTTTAGTCTTTAGTTGTTTTGCTTCAATTTCAACGCTTAGGACAACAAGATCCCTTTGTTTGATAGAGTTTTCAACACTTAAGAAAACAACTTCATTTATTCAAATCCACCTTAACCATTATATCTCACTTTCTTTTCCTGCACAAACTATTACCAAATATAAAACCTCAATTACGTTAGGTTGAATGGAATATATAACAACAATTGCGATATAGCAAGTTTGGTGTGGGTCAAAGTTGATTGACATATATGCCAATATCATATCAGTGTTATTGCTTTTGTGCAAAGTATGCATTATGACTAGTGTGCATCAAGCCCATATAGTATACCTAGTTTTCTTATTGATGCATTATGGTTAGCAACATTCATTGTTGTGCATTACAATAATACAAATTGCATGTGGAAGGTCAAATAACATGCATGCCATGGAGTTGTATTTGGTTTGTTTAATGGTTGTATCACACTCATTTGGTTTGTTTAATGGTTGCATCATGGTTGAGTGATGTCTTAATTGTTGATCATGATTATTTTTTAGATTTCACATGAACAATCTAATGAACATGTATCTTGTTTAGTTGTAAGGACTTTGTTTGAAGGTTGCATCAAACCCCTATGGTTGAAAGATAGTGATTCTTATTCAAGATGATTTTATACCTTCTACATGTTATTAAACTTGAATGAAAATTGAGTGACATTTATTTTTATCAAGATGATTATATTCCTTTTGAATGAACAATGTAATGACATATTTCATTAAGTTTTATCCATTTGTTTGAAGTTTTTAATCAATCAAAAGAATCAATGTCATAAGACTGTCATAAGCTGATCTTTTCATCTTTTTTTCCTTGTCTATGAGACCACAATTCTTTGAGGCATATTTTCAAATAGTTCTCAATAAATATTATAGAGTGATTCTCATACCATTTTTCATTAATTTTAACTTCTTTTGAAATAAAAATCAGCTGCCCACTTCATTACAGGAGTTCAAAAAACAAAATAATGTCAAATGTAAATTCCTTCAATAGAGCTTGAAATCATGTGTATTCTCAAATTGAGTGTTTGATGAAATTTTTTTGGTAGACATGTATGAAAAATGTGGTACAATGGAAAAGGTAGTGAAATGTTTGAAAAAATCCTCAAAGAAATGTGGTCTCATGGAATGTAATGCCTGTGAACCTTAATATGAATGAACTCTAACATAGATGGATTGCCAATTGTAATTCATAAGTTCTATTAAAATGCAATTTCGTTAATCTATAACATGTTATTGATCATAACTTTAAACCATTCTAAGATAATTATACATTCAATTTTCAAGATTCAAATTAGAAATACATGCACACAAGGAACAAATTAGGTCGAATATCAATTATTATATATCAAAATGTAGAATAATTGTGTTTGTGCATATAGAAATTTGGCATATATGCCTAGTTAGAACAAGTTTTACAATAAGTTTTACAAATTGTGGCATATATGTCATCTCAAGATCTATCAAACCCTAAGTACATATCAATCTATATCAAATCCTAATCCTGTGTTGGACCATCAAAATCGAGCCTCCTCGAAGAACTTGGTTTCTCTGAAGCTTCTTGCATAATAACAATTCAAACCACAAATTAGATTAATTATGTGAATGCTTGACAAGATAGCCTAGTAATAGAAACTTATATACTATCATTTATAAATTATGAATTTAACATCAAAATCACTATACATGTACTATATTATATCAATATTGCAATTATTGTTTACCTCAAGTTTTGCTCTCTTTTCTGCAAGACGATTTGTATATAATTTTCCCTTAGGACAATTGGGAGTCCTCTTATAAAGAAATGGTCCCACACTTGTCACAATGTTGAGTCGGGTAGAGGACTATAGCAAGTAAAATAAAAATGATACGACTTAACATACAATTGTTGAAAACTAATCATATTTACTAAACATATATCTACTCCTATCTAAATGTAAATATCTACAATATAAAATAAACACATACCTATTGTGATGCTACGACACTAGATGGGTTCACGGTGGATGAAGTAGCTAAGATGGTTTATTATATAAAAAATGACAAGAATGTAACACAATTTAAATGAGCATGCACATATAATCATAATGTTGAGAATAAAAAAATATATATACCTGTTGTGCAGCTTCATCCAATGGGTCATCCCTAGTTAACATGGTTGTAAAAGAACCAGGTTGCTGCATAAAAAGACAAGATTACCTTAGACTATCAATCTATGTAGTACATGTATTTAAACATAATAGATTTCAAAAATAACATCTAAATAACAATTTAAATAATGTCGTATACTAATTCTTTAGGGAAAACAAAATGGCTGATTACATAGCCGCCTGCACTTGGGAAATTTGCTCCTTTGTTAGCAATTGTTAAAGATTCCAACACATAAACATATATTGGTACAAATATCTCTTATAATATATGAAAGAATTTAGATAAAACACACTATTAAATTATCCCAATTATTCATCGATCATAGAATAGGACAACCCATTAATGTGTGAAAGCCAATTTTTTAATTAAATGGTGCACCCATAGAGGCATATTAGATAATTAGATAATATTCACAAAAAAACAATGCAAAACCAATATAAATTGAAGAAAAACATAAAAATCCAAAAATACCTTTCAAATTTGATTGATTTGAGCAAGAAGATTCACCTTGGGAATGGATATCTGAGTTCTGGAGTAGAAAACCCACACAGTACTAAAAATGAGCTCAAGTTTTTGCTTTTGATTTTATAAAATAGGAAACATATATCTGTTTCCTTTATGTAGTTTTTTTAATATATGGTCGGGTTGGGACGACCATATAGTTATTGGTAGTGTTTTTTGAAATGTAAGATATCATTTATCATTTTATATTATACTATAAAATTTTGTTATATAATATATAATATATTATATATTATAATATAATATACATTATATTATGTATAATATAATATTATATATATATAATATAATAAATATAATGTTATATTTAATATAATATTATATTATAATATAATATAATATTATAATATATTAAATATATTATTATATAATATTAAATTAAAAAACATTTTAAAATTAAAAAAAACATTATTATAATGTTTTTTAATTTAATATACATGCTATATGATAAATATATTAAAAAACATTATTATAAATATATTAAAAAATAATTATAATATATTAAATAAAATATTGGTCAGCCTCAAACCCGATGAAATTAAAATATCTGACATAAACAAAATAGATATCTGTTTAGAAACATATATCTATTTCAAAATAGATATTCTTATCTAAGGGATATCCATTTTGGTCTGGTATTAGCTTTGACACTATGTACTTCTACTGAAGCCTACAAAAAGGTTTTTGGGTAAGTTAAAAATGCCTTTTTCTTCACATCACCACTTTTTGGACCCCCATGATCTTGCACAGACCCTTTAATTTAATTTTCTTTTGAAAATGAATGGTTATAAATTAAAATTTTAGTCTTGTTTTTTATTGGTTGCTAGAAACCTTCAATCCCTTATTATTAAATATTTTTCAAACATCGAGTGTTCTTACTTTAGGGTGAATATTTTTTCTTTTGTAATATTTTTAATTTAACACTACATAAGACTATCTAGTAGAGAATAACCTCAACCTTAATTTCTACTAGAGAATGGGGTTATAAGTTTGCAAAACTAGCTAAAGGGTTTTATAGCTAAGTGGCATTGCATGAGAAATTTTGTGTGAGATATAAATTAATATAGAAACCATTACTCAAACATGTGTTGTTAAGTTGATTTTTGAGATTTTATAGGCCAAGGTAGAGGTGTGTGTAATGTCCCTAACATAAATTTTTAACATAAGATTGATTTGCATATTGAATTCAATGAACAACAACATATGAACACAAAGATCACTTTGATATATTGATAAACTTCAAAATTTCATCCACACATATGATATATCAAGTACAAATCACAAATACTGATCTAGAATGATATACAATGCTATCAAAGATCAATTACAACACTAAATTCCTTATAGCTATTCATAAGATCATTAGAAAAAAGCTCCGCGATCACTAAGATCGAGGATGAACCCCCTTGGTTCTTGATCTTTGATAGCATTGTATATCATTATAGATCAAAGATCAATTGCAAGACTGTTGATATGGTTGCAACCTTATGAATACCATATACCCTAATTCAAATTATATTTTAATTTTCCTACTATCAACACACTTCTTCTATTGATTAACATTTTACAAGTGATCCTTAAGTGATTTTAGAATCTCCTAATTTTGTTTGACCAGATTGCTCACTACTGGAACCCTACTGTCTATGAGAACCAATTCCATAAAGTTCAAAGCATCATATTCATAGAGTTATTTGAAAGGAGACATTCCAATTAACATGTGGCAAGTGGTGTTGTAGAAATAATCTCCCAAATGAAGCCAATTGATCCATGTTGATTGTTGGATAGTGATATAATTCTGCAGATAGCCTTCCAACCATTTGTTCACAATTTTAGTCAACCCATCAGTTTGCAGATGGTAGATGGTGCTAGGAGTGAGCTTAGTACTAGTTAAAATAAATAATTCTCTCTAGAAAGAAATAATAAATTAACTATCTTTGTCACTTACAATGTTCTTGGGTAGCCCATGCAGTAAAAAAAATTCCTTGAAGAATAGTTTTGCAACTTGCAGAGCTTTAAAATTTCTAGATATGGAAAATAAATTAGCATACTTGGTTAATCTATCCACTACAACATAAATGTAGTCTTTTCCTTGTGCCTTGAGTAATCTGGTGATGAAATACATGGAGATACTCTCTCATTTATGTTATGAAATGGGAAGAGGTTGCATCAATCCGGCCATAAAATATTGTTCCCCCTTGTTCTGCTACAGTTTGGAACATAGAATCTATGATAGAACCTACACATCATATCCAAAGCTTGAGAGGAATGGATCAAGTACTGGAAATATATTGCTATTATAAGATGACTATGCTAGGCAACTAACACCTACTTCAGTAGGCTTAAAGGATAAGACACCTCCAGATCAAGCGGAAACAATTATGAAGTTTCAAGGAGGAAGGGGCCATATAAACACGTGGGTAGGTCTATAGGGTGGCACTCCCATTCTAGAAGAATTTATGTTGGCCTTAAGGCTGACCTAATGTAGTATTTTGAAATACAAATTCTAGACTTTGGCACCAGTTTGGCTCAAGGCTGACCTATTCCTTGAGGGAAATTGTTGACATATAAATATAGGAAATCAATTCTTGTAATAGGCCTCAAATTATTATGTCATTATTCTACATTTTGGGACACTTATGTTCTTATTCCTTATGTGGATGAAAAACCATAGGAGTTTGTGATCATTGGATGAAAAACCAATGATCACTAGGATCAGAGGATGAAACCCCTTTGGTTTTGTTGACATGTGACACATTCCTTGATGTGTGAGAGAACATCCTCCTTAAGGCCCTTCCAAGAAAACCTTTCTTTGATCTACCAATTTTTTTTGTAGAATCTGAGATGCCCCGCCATAGGTGCATTACGATAGGCTTCTAGTATCTTCTCCCTCATCTTGGATCTAGAGACTAGGAACACTTTATTCTTGAATAGAATCAGGATTTTTGACACCACATACCACTCATCCTTTTCTGCACCTTCCAAAATTCTGGCAGTAAAAGGGTCCTTGACATATTCCTCCATGATTGAATCCTTCCATTTTGTCGATGTTATGGACACATGACATAAAGTGGGTCTCCTAGAGAGTGCATCCACCAAAATCTTATTTTTTCCTTTGACATACTCAATATGAAAATCATATTCTTAAATTTTAATCACCTATTTATACTACCTACCATTCAAATTATGTTGGGCTAGAAATAATTTTAGGTTGTTATGATCTAATTTGACCATAAATCTTCCACACACTAGGTATTATCGAAACTTCTTCAAGGAATGTATTATGGATAGCATCTATTTATCATATATGGAATATCCTCTCTCATTTTCCCTCAATTTCCTACTTTTAAATTCTATGGGGTGTCCCTTATGAGAAAGTACATCTCCAATTGCTTCATCAAAAACATCACATTCTACAAAAAATGGAAATGAGAAATCAGGAATAGCAAGAATTGGACAAGAACTCATTACCTATTTTAATTTCTCAAAGGTCCTTTGTGCTTCCTCTATCCATTCAAAGGATCCTAATTTGGTCAAATTGGTGAGAGGTGTCACAAATTGAGAAAATCCTCCAATAATAGCTACACAAACCAAAGAAACCTCTTAGCTGAGACAAGTTTGTAGGAGGTGGCTAGTCCAGAATGGCTTGGATCTTCTGTTGGTCAACCTGGACTCCTTCAACACTTTGACATGCCCTAGATATAATATATTTGTTGACCCAAACCCACATTTAGGCATCTTTATTTAGAGATATTGTTGTTCTAGAATCCCCAATACTATATCTTAATACTTCAAATGTTCTTCCCATGTTTTGTTGTAGATCAGAATATCATCAAAGAAAACCAACACAAAACTATTTAATTTCTTACCAAAGACATGATTCATGCATGATTTGAAAGTTTCCAAAGCATTAGTGAGACCAAAGGGTATAATGAAGAACTGAAATGCCCATTGTGACACCATAATGAAGTATTTTGTACATCTTTCCTCAGGTGGATTTGGTGGTATCTGGACCTCAAACCAATATCTGAGAAGTATACTGCACCATGTAGCTAATCAATTAGTTCATCTATTAGTGGTATGGGGTATTGGTTCTTAATGGTCTTCTTGTTCAATTCCTAATAGTCTATGCAAATCCACAAGGTGTCATCCTTCTTCTTTGCCACCACCACAAAATATGTGAAGTGACTAGAGATTGGTCTAATGTAGCCCATTTCCAACAACTCCTTCATTGCTTTCTCTATCTCCTCTTTATACATCTAAGGATGGTGGCAAGGAGTGGTCATATTTAGCTTTGATCCTGATTCAAGTTCTATGATATGATGGAAACCTCTATCTAGTGGCAATACATGAGGCATATATTTGAAAAAAAAACTATGCTTATCTAAATTATTCTATATATCAATATGAACTTGACTATTCTTACGTTTAGAAGAATATTTTGAAATCACCAAACAACTATCAATCCAAGCAACTTGGTTCTTCTAGAAAATCCTTTCCATTCTTCTAGTTGATACTACTTATGGACATCCATTATCCATTCCTTTTAGAATCACATCCTCCCCATTAGATTTGAACTTAGGTTCCATTGTTTGGTAGTTTGAAGTATACTCACCCAATGAATGTAGCCACTGTACAACCAAAATTACATCAACTTCTCCCAAACCAATAACATACAATTCATCACACACCTTATGATCTCCAAATGTTATATCTAGCTTCCAAACTCTCTCCTTGTAGGGTAAATTATATCCATCTACCACAATGATAGTGAAACCTTCAAATTATTTTGCATTTAGATTTTTTCTCTTCACAAGTGCCTCATCAATGAAGTTGTGGGTAGCTCCTCCATCAATTAGAATAGCCACTCTTTTTTTGAAAAGGACTCCTCAAACTTTGAAAGAGTGGTAGATATATGTGTGATAGAATACCATCATCGTATTGTTTCTTATCTTCCTCCCTCAAAAGGGTATCTTTAGAATCATGAAACTCTTTGGGCCTTTCTAATTCTAATTATTTATCAAAAAGGACTTCTATATAGTGACCTTTCCCCTTACCAAGACATTTGTGTCTCGAAACCCATTTCTCTCTACAAGAGAAACATAGTTTCTTCCGATGAAGCTCATTCTTGGTTTCATCATCAATCTTCTTAGGTGCAACAAGGGGAGCAGGTTTTTGAGTAGTCCAAGGCTTCTTTTGGAAATTTACTTTTGGCTTATTCCATATTAAGGGTTTTGATTTCTACCGAGGGACAAAATTCTCTAGATCAAAAGCTTTTTGGATGGTCTCCTAAAGTGTTGGGGGGTGGAATGCCTTCTCTAAGCCCTTATGTTGTTCTACCAAGCCTTCAACGAATAGGACTATGAGTCTCTTCTATGATATGTCAGTTACCATAAATGATAGCCTTTGTAACTCCACAACATATTCTTCCACACTTCGGGATTTTGTTTGAGGTGAGCCAATTCTCTAAAATGTTCCTCCAGATCTCTCTTATCAAATCTCTCAACTATTTTAGTACAAAACACATTGTAAGATTTGATCAATTTATGACCTTGAGTAATCAAAACATGGTACCACCAATCATGAGAAATTCCTTTGAAATGTAGGGTGGTAAATTTGATTGTATATTCTTCTAACATAGGTTTGAGTGCCAACTATGTATCAAGTTTCTGCAACCATGCCCTAGTAGTTCTCTTCGTAGATCCATCAAAGGATGAAATAGATAGCTTCCCTAATGAGTGCTCCAAATATTTTGGCTTAAGTGGTGAATGGTTTAAATTCCTTTCTTATTCTTCTTCATTGACAAGGAATCTCTCAAAGATAAGATCTCCTTAATTTGAGGGTCCAAAGCCCTATACTCTTTAGAAGATCCTGAGATGTCATCTTGGAGGGTAGTTTCTTCCCCTAGAACTTCTACTATCTGAATGAATTTAGGCTTAAGAGGCCTATTATTGAAGCTAGTTTTAGAGCTTTGTGTAGCAACTATCTTCTCCTTCTCTTTTCCACTACTAGTTCCACTAGTAGCACTAGATCCATTAATGCTATCATTCTCCAAGTCCTAGCATTAATTTGCATCCGCTAAAACATTTGGCCAAACATGTCAACAAGATGATTTTTACCTTGTATCATTTCCTCAAATCATGCTTTGAATTATTTTGCCTCATCATCCATGGTTTCTTCTTGACCTAGTTTCTTCAATTCTCTCATCCAGAGCCTAATCTTCCTTTCACTTGGCAACATTAGTCATTAAAAAACCCTATAGGCTGGAAAAATCATGCTTTGATACCACTGTAATGTCCCTAACATAAAATTTTAACATAAAGAATGATTTGCAGATTGAATTCAATGAACATCAACATATGAACACAAAGATCACTTTGATATATTGTTAAAATTTAGAATTTCATCCACACATATGAAATATCAAGTACAACTCACAAATAATGATCTAGAATGATATTAAATTCTACCACATATCAATTATATTACTATCAACTTCAAGTTATAGATTATTTGAAGCTCAAATGCAATCCCTAGATGAGAATGCCCTTAAGAACCAAAGGGGTTTTATCCTTTGATCCTAGTGATCATTGGGTTTTCATCTAATGATCATAAACTCCTATGGGATTTCATCTGTAGAAGGAATATGAATACAAGTGTCCCAAAATGTAGAAGAATTCCATAATAATTTGATGCTTATCATAAGAATTAATTTCCTATATTTATATGCTAACAATTTTCCTCAAGGAATAGGTCCGGCTTGAGCTAAAATGGTGCTAAATCCTAGAATTTGTATTTCAACATGCTACACTAGGTCGACCTTAAGGCCAATGCAAATTCTTTTGGAATTGGTGCACCAACCTACAAACCTATCCACACGCTTTCTTGGCCCCTTCCTCCTTGAAACTTTGCAATTGTTTTTGCTTGATCCAAAGGTGTCTTATCCTTTAAGCCTACTAAAATAGGTGCCAATTGCCTAGAAAAGTCATCTTTTGATAGAAATATCTTTCCAGTAATTGATCCATTCCTCTGAAGATTTGGATATAATGTGCATGGGCCATCATAGATGTTATGTTCTAAACCGCAAGCCGAATTATGCTTCTACAGACGGATACAAAGGGATTCTTGGAATCAATCCTTCTCTGGTATAGTGAGCCAAAACTGGAGATCTTCTAACAACAATATATTTTTGGTACTTGATCCATTCCCCTTAAGCTTTGGATATGCTATGAAGGTTTCATCATAGAGGCTATGTTCCAAACCGCAAGCTAATAGGATATTTTGTGAAGAAATGCAATATGATTCTCAGATTTCACTCTGCAACTGTCTTTTTAGAAAAAATGAACATGATAATGTGCTAAATATTTGTAATGTTATCTTAAGTATAGGTATGAAGCAAAAAAAACACAAATTTCATTTGAGGGAAAGAATTAATAAAAAAACAACTAATAGATCTAAATAAGTGTAGGATAAGTGAGATATGATGTCCACCTCACTCTTTGATTGCAAAAAGATCCTAAATTTACTCAACAACACTTTTAAAGAGAAAGGATAGAGAGTTCCCTTCCATTTGATCATTTCCTTATCCTTATCTTTCTTAAGGGAAATTTTCTACCTTTAAATCACATATTTACCAAGACACATTCTTCTTTATTCAAGCATACAACAAAAATTTTCTTTTTCATTTTTTTTTTTAGGTTTGAAGATTCTTTGAACCTTTAGGCTTGCTTGAACTCTTTGAAAATTCACTAAATACAATGGGTTTTCCCTTTCTTTTATTAAGTGTTTCTTTAAAGTTCTATCAAATGTCTCTTTCAACTCTAGAGGGGTATATAAATATGTCTTCTTTTAAATTTGTACCAATATCTTTGGATCTTATTTAAAAGCTTATACTCAAATTGCTAAGCTCATTACTATAATTTTAGGTCACTATAACCTAATGATTCTTGCTCTATTCCTTTTTGGCCCAACTTGTTGATGGTAAAATGTTGCACAATATGAAAATTGATGTGGCAACTTAACAAAAATAGAAAAAGGGCCCATTTTTTTAAAAATTGAACAAGTTATATAGGCTTCTAGTAACAATAGATAAGTAAATTTCAACACATGAGTAAAAATACAAGAATATAAATATTTTTTTGTAAGTAGTACATTTCACTTTTGATCATTGTAATTAAAAATCAGAGTCATTGTATATTTGGTAGAACATTTAAAAAAAATCAGGATGCCCCTTGCAACTACTTATTGAAGCCAACATATATTTCATAGTAATTTAACCAAAAAAATAAAATTGTATACACCTAAAATCAGTCATAACATTCAATTAATTAAATACTAGTTATTTAATTAATATTCAACTACATATAAATAAATTATCAATTTATTTATATTGTTCATATTCTTTAATTCTCCAAATCTAAAATCATATTCCTCTAAATTAATTAAATAAACAAATTTCATAAGCTTGTTTTATTTAATTAATTTTCACTAATATCAAATTAGGAATTCAAGCACATGTCTACAACTTTTTATGCCACCTCACCAAGGTCACATGAAATTAAATAATTCTAATTTTTAAATTAGAATTATCTTCAACAAACTTTCAAACACATGGTTTATTCCTCACACACTTGATTCTCCCACATATTTGGCATTCAAACACATGATCTTTTTCTCCCACACTTGATTCCCTCATCCAAATGGCATGTTGTCTTTGGTCAAGGGGACACCTTTCTGATTCTCTTTATCTCTACCATTCATTCCTCTTGATCGAATCTGGACCATCGATTGTTGCCACATCACAAGATGCCTCAAAAAGCCTATAAATATAACCCTTTGCCATTGTATTTTGCATCCACATTTGAGTAGAGTTATCATGCAGGAATATCGTTTGAGCATTGGAGCATTTTGGTGTCTTATAGTTACATTTCATATTATGTTTTGTTTCATAGTTACATCTTATAATCACATTTTGCTTCATAGTTTTGTTTTATGTCATACTTTGCATCATAGTTGCATTTTAGTTTAGCATATTCGTAGTTAGTATCATTTGACCATATGTAGAATCATCATAGTTCCATATCATAAGATTTTACATTCTAAAATATAACATCATTTATCCATTTTTTCAATATATCCATTATCATTTTCATCATATAGTAATGTAGGAATTTAATTGGCTTGCATGTTGAATATCAATCTCATTTCTTAAGTGCCATTCCAATAGCCTTAGTGCATATAAAAATCTAAGAGCAAAATGGTTAAAGGAATCTTTAAGAATAGAGGACAATGAGACATTCTTAAAAGATTTGTTAAATTGCAATTTAGAGTAGCTTCTTTGTTTTGAATCTTTGATATAATTTGTTTCATTAAGGTTTGTGTTGATTTTCTAACCCTCATATTTCACACACACATAAAATGGTGCCCACTATGGGGCTTAACCCCATTTTTAGCAAGTTTCTGGAAAAAAAATTGTAAATAGGCTGAAAGTGACGGTTTAGCACATCCATGAGTTTTTTTAGTGCATCGAGTGAAATCTTTCGGCGCATACATAAAAAAATTTGGCGCATTCGGGTTCTATTACGACACATCCGTCAACTATTTTGGCACATATAAGGAGTCTTTTAGCGTGTTCATAATTTCTTTTAGCACATTCGTCACTTATTTTAGCACGTTTATCAGTTCTTATAGCGCATTTATCAGTTATTTTAGTGCATAGAGTATTTTATTTAGCGCATTGATGTTTTAGCACATACAATGACTGTTTTAGCACATCTGGTTAATTTGGAAAAATCCAAAGATTAATTGGTGTTTTCTGCTTTTAGGTACTTTCATACGCTGGTGAAAGACAAATTTGTCAAACTACTCATGATTTATGTAGGGGTTGGAGTTGTTTAAATGCTTGCTTTTGGTTAAGAGATGAATCTAGCTTAATTAGAAAGGATAATGAACACCATGTCTTTCATGTTTGATGAATGGTAGGCATATGCTCTCCCCTTAATTGGGTGACCAAAAATCCAGACCCATCCACTTTTATTTGTGAGTGTGAGTTGAGTATATCACGTGTGTTCTCTCTTTGTTCACACAAACAAAGATTGATCGAACTACGAATATTTTTGCTTGCTTTTGTTTATCCATAGAGGGCCTACCTTGTGGGAGAAAGTAATCACCCAAGGGAATGACCCAACCGGTAACATGCTAAAGCCAAGCGACTTCCAACCAGGATATAAATGTGGGTACTTGGGGAAAGTTCAAGTATCATGAGGATTGTTTTGACAAGAAGGGAAGTAATGGTCTCTTGCCATATGGATGATCCCCCACGAACGAAATGTCTATACTATAACCCTTTGTTGTAGCAAGGAAAAAATCCTTATTCTATTTGTTGGTGCAAGAATGGTTGTTCTGAAGCTGTCCCACATTTTTGTGAATTTTAGTAGAGATGAGAAATATGCCATGGGAGATTCATGGGTATTGATGCTTGGATGCCCCGTAGAAGTGAGTGTTGTGGAGGGGAGCTAGTGGGGTCAAGGATCTAATCATCCACTATAAGTAAGCATAGCTAGAGTAAAATCCAAGTGGGAATTCAACAAATATAGTCCTACACAGCCTTAGGATTGTACATGCTTGATGTGTTTTTACCAATATGTTTTCAAACAAACTTTCAAACAAAACATCACACTAGAAGTGAAAACCTTGGTTCAAAAATAATCCATTCGAGTTCTCAATTTCCATCATTCACAAGGTAGGAACCAAACAAAATTCACTTGTCAAAATATTACATCCTTGGAAACACTCAGATTCTCAAAATTCAAAGCCAGACAAATAGAAAGAGTCACAAAAACACCAGATTTTTCCAGATTGGCACATTCACCCTCTATTATAGCGCATTAATGCAATCTTTTAGCACATCTGACATCTATTCTAGTGAATCCACTATTTTTTCTAGTGCATAGACCTTCTATTGTAGTGCATAGACCTTCTATTGTAGTGCATCCACCTCATATTTTAGCACATTGACCCTTTGTTATAGCGCATCTAAGCAATCTTATAGTGCATTTGTGAAATATTTTAGTGCATCTATCCTCTGTTATAGTGCATTTAGGATATCTTCCAATGCATTTTTCAAATAGTTTAGTGCATCCAAGTTCTATTTTGGAACATCCATTAAATTCAAAAACCTGAGAGTTAAACTTGTCCCCTGTTTCACAGTTTGAACCAAAATTCAGAATCTTTTTCAATCAAAATTATTCCTCAGGTACAATAGAGTCTAAACATGTGATTTATCAAATGATTTCATGAAAGATTAAAATATGGAAACCAAAGTCCAAAGTTCTTAGTCCAAAATCTCATCAAAAATGTCTCTCAACACTCTACAAATTTAGAGAGAGATTGGTCTTCAATTTCTACAAAAGAGCTTCAAAGAACAATCCCAACTTGTATTCATTTTACTATTGTCAAAATCCAAGACTTTTCCAAAGATTTGAGCATCTTGTACATAGGAAGAAAATTTGTCTCCTGTGTTCTTAGTTTGAGCTAGAATTCAAAATCTTTTTCATATAGAATCATTCCTTAGGTACAATAGAGTCTAAACTTGTTAAAATTGACCTCTACAAGTGGAATTCTTCAACCTAAACCAAGATCTAACATCTCAGAGTGAAAAAATCATCAAACTTATCACACCTTTGATTATTAATCCTAGTTTCATCATCAGGACTTATCATCCTTTCATCACGAAACAAAGCTATATAGTCAAATCAAACTTGGTCTTATTAGAATTTGTCATTCTATTTGACTTGTTGTAATCCTTGGTGCTCTTCCAAAACTTAGATCAAAGTTTAGGGGAAAACTATAACACTTGTATGCCTGTTCAAACAAGGTTACAAAAATAAAAACTCAAGGAAAAAGGACTCAAAAATCAAAACATTGAAAAGCCAAACATTGAAACTCCAACCATCGAAAGTCCAGCCATTGAAACTCAAAATAGTGAGACACCAAACACCATGGATGAGGCTGAAGAGAATCCCTTCCATGGAATCCACAACAATGATGGGGAAGAAGTAACCAAGGAAGATATTCAACATGTGGAACAAGATCCCAACTTCCACAAATGCTTAGAAAATATTTTTGAAAGAAATGGAGAAAAAAACTTTCTCATGCTAGCTAAACAAGGGGTCAAAATACCCTACAAATTTGATGTTAATCAATTGAAAGCACCACCCAAAAAGCCCAAAAATTATCCTGAACAAGTGGTTTCTCTAACTCACCAAATGAAGAACCTTCAACAACAAATTCTTGATATCCAAAGGGGAACCTCCAAACAATACTTGATACAAGAAATTTTTCCTTATCCATTTGATAAAAGTATCCACATGATCCCCTTTCCCAAACATTGTGAATTCCTCAAGTATGACAAATATAATGGCAAAACCGATCCAATAGACCATGTGAGGGAATTTAGAACCATGAGTCTTGAATTTGTGTATGAGGAAACATACTTGATGAGATTATTCCCATGAAGCTTAGGGGGAAAATGTCTTGAATGGTTCTCCAAACTCACTCCATCCATTAACACCTTTGAAGAATTGGTCAATAATTTCATTACCCAATATTCTTACAACATTCAAAATGACATCACCATGAAAGACCTTTGTAAGTTGAAACATAAAAAGGGTGAAGCATTCCTTGTATTCTTGCAAAAATGGAGAAGGTTATTTGCATGATATTCTTGTCCTGTACCCAAAAAGGAAAAGATAGAAATATTTATTGACAACCTCAATGACGAGATGAGCTATAGATTGGAATTACAATGTCCACCTACCTTTGAAAAACTGATTGAAAACATAAATAAAATCGAAGAGGCTTTGGTTAAGAGAGGAGTCATTAAACTTTACAATGAAAACAATTCATCAAACTCCTCCAAAAATTACAATAGTGGTGACAAACCCGAGTTTTGGAAACAAAATAAGAATGTTGGAAACAATGATGGTGTATTCGAAACCCAAAATGTAAAACATTTATTCAACTTAATCGCAGCTGCCACCAAAACTAATTAGAATATCAATCCTCCCAACAATGATTCAACCAAAAATTCATCCAACAACCAAAATTTCAATCCAAGCAACAATTAAGGTAATGTTGGATCTAGAACACCATCATATCAACAATCCTCAAATTGAAGAAGGTTTAAACCTTTAGGACAATCATTAGAATCAACATTAAAAGAACTCCTTGAAGCTAAAGTAATAACATTACTAGAGGCAAGAAATTAGGAGCCACTAGTTAAACCTCCATGGTGGAATGAGGCACATTTATGTGGTTATCATCATAACAAAGGACATAAAACCAATGACTGCATGCAATTACAGCACTTGATACAAGATTTGATTGACAACAAAACAATATTTGTAGGAATCCAAACCAACAATGATCATGGGGTGTTCAAGAACCCTCTTCCCAATTATGAAAAAGAGGAATCTTCTTCTTCAAATACCAAAGGCAAAAACATAAACTATGTCTATGATTGTACCATTCTTTGTGTTGAGGTGGTGGAGGACCCAATCAAAGACAGTGAAATCAAGAGTTAAACAAATTTTGCTACAATTGAAAATCAACATCATGATATCAACACCACCCCACATCAAATCAATGACCTTGTGTTCACAAATTTGATCACCAACATCACTACAAATGACAATCAAATTAATGTCATAAAAATCTTAGAAAAACAAAACAATTCATCAATCAATGCAATCACAAGAGGACATGCCAAGGTAACATTGAAAGGAGCTACCCTTTCCACGTCCAAAGCAACTAATGTTGTTCTTGCAACCCAATATAACATAGTTGATTAGTTGTAGAAGATACCCACCCACATATCCATATTATAACTTCTCAAGAATTCACCCGCTCACGAGGAAATCTTAGAGCAAGCTCTAGTTTCCACCACAATACCAAACAATCTGGAAGTTTGTCAATTTCAAACTATGGTGGGAAATTTGACCGTATCACATTGCTTATCATTTTACAAACATGATGATGTATCTAACACCCATCCACACAATGCTGCTCTTCACATTAAGGTCTTAATCCATAAGCACCTCATTAAATGTGTCCTAATAGATGGAGGAGTTGGCCTAAATATCTATACTTTAAAACTTGTCTGTGCACTTGGGTATTCTGAAAATGCTATTGATCCTAGAAGGAAAATCACAATAAAAGTGTATGATGATGAGGAGAGATCTTCACAAGGGTTGATAGTACTACTTGTTGTGCAGTTTTTGCACACGCCCCACTTGGAGTGGGGACCCTCTTTTTTTTGGTGTCTTGACCTTTGGTTCTATTGGATTTATCATTCTAGGGTCTTGACATGTTGGTCTTGCTGACTTTGGCCCTGCCTTGAGGTTTGAATTGATTGAGAGAGTTTTTTTTGACAAGTCCGGGTTTTCACCTGGATCCGGGATTTTTCAGCACTGGCGGATTTTCCCGGGCCCTGGTTCCTTGTCCGTTTCTGGTAGGATTCTCCGATTCCGGGTTTCTGCCTTACTTCAGGATTTTCCGGTCTGGGCGGATTTTCCCAGATTCTGCCAAAATCCCGGCCTTCCTCATTTCCCCGGTTTCTGTATTTCCGCGAAATCTGTGTTTCCGCGCATTCTGGGATTTTCTGAAATTCCGCTTGGGGCTCGGGTTTCCGGACTTGTCAGAAATGTCTTGTCGCGCATTAATGGTTGAAGTACCTTTGCTCAGGCAGGTATAAGGTCGGATTTAGGGCATTTTCAGTGCTATTCTAACTTCATTGCTCCCTTGTTTTGCTCTGGCGATTTTGATTTTCCATCTGAGTTTTGCAGATCGATTTTCATTTGTTTGTGTGAGGATTGCTTGAGTGTCGGTGTCAGTGTTTTCATCGCTTGGGCGTGTTTGCTACGTGGTCAACTTTCTGAGCTCGAATTCCGTTCGCTTTTATCCATGGTATGTAGTCACTCCCCTTCCGTTTTGCTTATATGGTGATTGGGGGTTTTGCATTGGGTATTATTAGATTTGGGTCGGCTCCTGCTTGATTACGATTTCATATTTATAGAGTCAGGGTTTGACCCGTTTGTATGATGGAACCCTATTCCCGTGTCCTATGAGCTTTATTTATCCATAAGATTGCGTATGTATCCTTTAGACGGGATTCTGGGTCGGATAGCTTGCTTGTTTTGGGCGCGAAATGTGTTATTATGCGAAATTAGGGTTTCCCTTGGTGTTCGGCCTAGAACGGAAGGTTTTACCGTGTTTTGAGCGATTTCGTCCCTATATCATGTTGGCTTCCCCATCCTGTGAGGATTCGAGTGCTTTAGGTAAATCCTTAGCTAATATTTTAAGACCCTAAAGCTTGCTCTGGTTTTAATGGCAGAAATTTGATTATTCAATTAGGGCATCATTATTTTGATATGGGGGTTCATCCGTCGAGTGATTTTGAGAAGTCTAAATCCTTTGCGTCCTGAGTTTTGTTACTTATCGTCGGCTTTGAGATCATTCGAGCTCAGGTGGAGTTGATCTCGTGATCGTTGGAGTTTTGGTTCGCATTCGTCATTTTTCGGGTTTCCGAGGTCGTCGCGGAATTTCCTCGCTCCCAGATTTTCCCGGTTTGGGCTTATTCCGCGGGCTTGGGTTATTTCCGGCGCATTTTGGGTCGTCCGCAAACATCCGTTCCATCCGGATTTTTTTGGATTTCCTGTCTGATTGTGTCCTTTCAAATGTTTCGATGATAGGATTAATGGAACGGTTGTTTGATGCTTATTTCTTGTTGCCAATGAGTGAATTCAATGATTATCCTTTGATTTTTTCATCTGCACTAATGATTTATTTGACTAATGATGCTTTGGCAGCAGGAATCCGTCTAGGTCAAATTTTTTCGAAATTCTGCCCCGACGGTATCTTCCCGGTTTGCGTGATTTTCCCAGATTATCTGATTTCTCCGGATCTCGATGGATTAGTAGTTAGCAATGGATCTTGATGGGTTTACATGATTTGTGCTAACCTTTTGGATTGAAATAAGCTTCATAATTGAATTCTAATGATGATTTTTGGATATGCAGGCTGAATCAAGCAAACCAACTGCTGGAAATTCTAAGGGTGGTGCAGGGGCATCATCCATTTCCGAGACAGAATGATTGAGACTGGATATGAAGAACCAGCTCCCAGAAAGTGAAATATCTTCCGTGTGGGCTGATGTATCTGACACTAATGTTGGTGCATGGCGGTATGAGGAATTCAAACAGAGAATGGCTGAGAAGGATCTGTCAGCTTTGTGACGAGGAATGATGAACTCTGGATTGGTGCATGTGGCAGGTTTCCCTCCAGCGGTTCAGTGTTATGAGCTGATCTTAGAATTTGCTAGACAGTATGACTTTGATACATAGATAGTGGTCAGCACCGAGGGGAGGGTCTTGGCGAACTTCAGTCCGGCCTCCATTGCACGAGCCTTCAGCATGCCGGATCTTCCTTCAGTCTGTGTATTGAACATTGACACTGCCAGGACTTATTATGAGAATGAACCAAGCAAGGCTCAGTAGATGATCAACTCATGGCTGGAGAAGCCAAAATCTCACTATTCGAAGTTGCCCAAACAACTACACAGGGTAAAATTTAGGTCAGATGTCTACGATGCCATTACATTGCTGAGCAGGGTGGCAGGATTGAGAAGTTCAGGAGTGTTAGAGAGTTGGATGGTCCATGTGATCACCAAGATGAGTTAAGGCACGAACTATCACTGGGCAGGGCTCATAAGCGCTGAGATTGACAAACAACTGAGAAATGTTTTGGAGGCGAAGAAATTCACTATGTCTTCTTACATGATGTATGTGCTGGCCATTTCCTATCCCTACAAAGGTTTGACTCCGAGGGGAACCATTGGGCATGACATAATCTATGAGGTTTATCCGGAGCTACATTTGGGGCATAAGGATTATAGGAGGACCAATGATGCATTCACAATGCATATTACCCGGACGCTTCAGAATGCAGAGCATATTAGATTATCCGATGGAGCAAAAAGACTAATCAAGAACTATGGAGTGTGGTTTATCCAGTTCCCTACATTTACTTACCTCTGGATTGATGGATGCCCAGTTGCCCCTTACAGGTTGCCTCGGTATCCCACTGACCATATTGTGCTGCTGGAAGTTGTACGACAAATCTGTGAGTTTGACGCAGTGGTGAAGAAGGAAAAGCATAAGACTAGTTTTGGAGGAGACTTCCCTCTGGGGATTGGCGTGGGAGAGATTTTCCCGTCCATCCAATCAGCTCACACCGCAGGTGAGGAGCTGACAGCCTATGGATTCTCTTTCCATTCTAAGAGAATGAACTTTGATGTAACTGGAGAGGCTCAGAAGAAGGCTACCCGGGAATATAGACACAAGGAGGACTTAGAAGACTACTGGGTCAATATCAAGGATGACCTCGATGCAAGGAAGAAAAGATATTCCAAGCTGCCTGTGGAGGCAATTAGACAATATAATGTTAAGCTGATTCTAGATCAAGTTGATGATGACGGGAAACTGGTTTAGGACAATGTTTATGAGGCTATAAAGGACAGGTCAGTTGGTGATATTGATTGGAATGAGGCCGAGGTGACAGAGTTAGAAGATCTGATCGCTTTTGTGATGAAATTCACCCTTTCTTGGGTGAAGCACAAAATCTGGGAGTTGGAGAACGCAAAAGTAACTTGTACTTTTGACTTGATGGGAAATCTCAACCCCATGTCGACTTTTGAAGAATCCGGGGAAGAATACCCCAAAGGGAAATCAACAAAAGCGTCACCCTTCAAGATTAGGGTCAGAGGTCCTAAGGGAGCTGAACCTGTAACGAAGAGGAAACCAATAGGCAAGCGCAGGTGGAAGACCCTTACAATCAGCAAGTCCTCTGATGAGGAGGAAACAGAGAAGGCTAAAGAGGAGGATGCTCCTCCACCACCTAAGAAGACAAGAACTACAAGGACGGCGAAGAAGAAAGATCAGATTGCTTTGGAAGATGAACCTCCAATTGTGGATGTAGAGAGTTCAGGGGGTGAGAAAACAAAGGTCTATACCAAGAAATCAAGAACTCCTTCTCCCAAAGATGCTGCACAACCGAAAGATTCCTCCCCAATGCTACCAGTTGAAGAGTAGGATAAGCTTGTTTCTCCTTCGCCAGGTGCACTTGAACTGGAGAATCCGGATGAGCAAGAAATTAGCGGGGAGGCAGAACCGTTCAAGGAAGGAACACTGTTCAGTGAAGCGGCTGGGCTTGAGGTAGAAACAAAAGAGAGACACACTTCTCCGCTGGTGCAATATTAGGATTCCCCGGAGAGTGATAGAGGCCATGGATCACTTGGGCCGGAGGAAAGCATCCCTGCTAGGACTCCATCACCGGTGCTTCAAGATTTAGGACTTGAGGAGGTTGACCAAGCCAAACGGATTCCGGAGAAAGAAGATGACAAAGTAACAACTGAGGAGGAGGTCAGGGTGATGGACGCAGAGGAAGAGAAAGTGACAGAAGATCCGGGAGAAACAAGAACGGAAGGAATCCAGACTGACCCTGTAGCTCCGGACTGGTTGGAGAAGGAGCTTGCCAGGAAGAAACAGGTGATTGTTGAGGACACTCCATTAGACTAGGATGAAATGCTGTCTCAGATTGGCAAAGGGAAGAAGAAGAAAGTCGCTAAGGTGATTTCCCAGGTGGAAAGGGATGAAATGAATAACAGGGTAGTTCACATTGCTATCCCTGCCGCGGATAAAACAAGAGATGATGTTACAGGCCAGGACTATAATGTCCAAACTATTAACCTTGGGCCAGCCTCCCTGGAGCAGGATATTGAGGAGTTTGAGGGGTCTAGTGCCGTCATTGTTGATAGATTAAAAAAGGAGACTTAGTCTAAACGAGAGTTGAAAAGGGAGAATGAAAGATTGAGGAGGAGTTTGGGAGAGGTGATGAAGCCTTTGCAGTTTCTTCACCCCTCTTCCTCTACTACTCCGGGTTTTCTGCCTAAGGAGAAAATCTTCGGGATTGAAAAGATGAGGGCCTCTGCTCAGGCTGCTACTGATTGGCTGATGGATGTCCAGACGAAAGGGGATGATGCTATCAAGACAGTTTTATCTGTAGGAAAGGATGCAGTCCGAGTAAAGGAGCTGTTGGAGTATATTCTATCCCAGGATAAGAATGACATGGATCTTCTGCTGCAGAAATCGAGGACTATTCTGGGACATGGCAAGGATCAATTGGCCAAAGATGGAATCCTTCCTTCCTCCAGGCTGGATGAACCATGGGAGTGGTTTGAAGCATTGCAGATCAGGCAGAAGGCTTTGAAGAAAATGTTGAAGAGAAAGAAGCAAATTGATGGTGAGCTTACTGCGGTTTATGACGGATGCATTGCCTTCTTTGAGGTGATAACAGGCAGAAGGAAGATAGCCCCCAAATATTTGAGCCTCGAGTAATTGAAGGAGTGGTGGCATGAGGTTTATGCCCCGGATTCTGATGAAGCTATCACTGGCCACCTACTTGATGATGCAGCTACATACTTGGCGGTGATAGATAGATACATGGCCAACAAGGAGGACTGGAATGGAATTGTTGAGCGGTCCAAGGAAGAGACAGACTCTATTAAATGCCGACTCAGGGTTTTTCCATTGCCACCAATTGTTGAGTTGGATAAAATATTCTCGAAGGTCCAAGGGACGTCAGTGCAGGAGAAAGACAAAGGGAGTGGCAGTTAATGCTCTTTCGAGATTTGTGCTTCCCTATTATCATAGGGCATGCATTGGACCAGACTTCCTTGGGGACTGTGTCTTGGCCGACTTGGATGATGACATTAAATGTGTGCCTTAGTTTGTTTCCTTGGCCGACCTGTTTTGGCAGTTTTTATTATTTTCTAAAATGTTTGGCTGGGCCGACATGTCTTGGGAGGAATTGGTTATTAATTGGCATTCTTGCCTCATTGTAAAGAGTTAGACATTGGTTAGCTAAGCAGTAATAGAGATAAGCAAGAGCAATAGTTAGATTTTCTTAGTCTTTTCTTGAAGCAAATATTGTATCAGAACAGTTGAATTGTTGCAGATTTTGGTGATTAATACAATTGGAGACATTGTGGTTTTCCTGGTGGAATCCTTTGTGTTATTTCATCTTGCATGGTTCTTGTTGTTCCATATTTTAAATTGCTTGAATATTTAGGGTTTAATATTTAGAAATATATTAGTTTGAGTTGGATAAATGGTGTTTATGATTTCATATTTGGGAATGTTTGTAGCTATCTCTGGTCTATACTCCCAGTAACTATCTGATTGTAGTAGGCTGGTGAAGTCAACCTGGACCATATATATATTTGATGTGCTTAAGTTCGATTGTAGATGCAAGTCTATGATTTGAAAATTTAAATACCTCGGAAGATTGCACCGTTCTTGTAAGATTACATTGTGGGTCGATCAGGAACTGGTTATTCGAGATAGGTCCATTCCAAATATCTATTGTTTGTGTTATTCATTCTGGGAGTAGTTTAGATTCGATTATATCCTCGTATCCTTATGTTTTGCTATTTCTTTATCATTTGGTTAAATTTAGAATTAAAGATCATATTGTCAAATCTGATAAATTGAAAGATACAGTTTGCTTGTAGTAAGGTCCGATTGTGATTACCAGCATTTCACATTTTATCTGAGTTGTTTTATGCATTGTTATGACCTAACACACGAGAGACCTTGGGGTGATTTTCAGTAATTTGTTGTTGAAGATTACCTTTCAAGAGAGATAGGATATTGTATTCTGTTTGAGTTGTTGCTGTGCAGAAAACACCATCAACAGATTGGCGCTAGGAGGGCCTGAATGAGCACACTGGATCGTTTCTTGAACGCCATCTCTCTAGAGAGATATAGGAGAAATACCATATCTACCACCAGAGGGGAGGATTTAGAGGAGTTACAGTTCCACACTAGGTCAAGAAGGACTCGGGAAGGGGGAGAACTATTGTCACCCATCCCCTCACCAACATCGTCCATATCTTCACATCCTGAGGTGGAGGCTATACCCATTTCTGAGGCCGTTCCTGTTCAACAGCCCCAGCCTGTGATTAACCAACCACAACCGCCACCCCCACTATTACCGATGACTTTCCTTGCCAATAACCCGTCGCCCCTATTCTTCCAAGCCTATAATGTTATGCCAAAAAACCCTGAGCACTTCTGTTCAAAATTTTATGCTAATGACCCAAATAGGACTACTGAAGAACACCTACAGATTTTTCAAACTTGTCTCAAAGATAGGGGGATAGTTCATGAGGACGTTGCCTGTAGGTTATTCCCTTATTCACTAGGAGAAGAAGCCTTTTACTGGTACAACCATCTCCCTGCCGGTTCAATCCTTAATTGGAATGATCTTGAAAAGGCCTTTTTACAGAAATTCAGAATTCCCATCAGTGCTAATGAGCTATACCTGCAGTTCATCAAGGTTAAAAGAGAGGTTAATGAACCGATAGCCAGTTTCAATAATAGGTTCCACCGTGCATTCACCAGATTACAAGACCCATATGTTTTGGACGATGGTACTGCCCTGGGGGTATATTATGAAGCTTTGGATAGCCTAACAGCAACCTTTTTGAAATGGAGACCTAACCCTCCAGGTACCCTGACTGATGCCTATAGAGAGGCTGTCAAGCTCAGTACAGATCTGAGGCAACACTTGACTGGGCCATTACCTTCTCTGGGACCAGTTGCACATCCGAACTAGATTTAGGTAGTAAATCAGGCCCTCACCAATCATACCCCAATTATGAACCCAGTTCCCCAATTACCTATGGTACCACACCCTGGTCATCCCATGAACCAGATCTCTCCTATGACAAACTTCCCTCAACAACAAGTTAACCAACCCATGTATCAGCCACAGCAGAATAGCTTCCCTGCTTATCTGTAGAATTCTGAGGTGTTGCATTAGTCTTTGGGATCCGCCACAATGCCTGTCCCTCTTCAGAATAGCCCGAACCAGATTCCTTACCAAGATCCTAATAGGGAGAGGATTGATGAAATGGCTGAGCAAATAAAGAAGTTAAATATGGAGGTGACTTACTTAAGAAATCAGAATAGTCAACTGCAAGCTGCCCAGAAGGGAATGCAATCTAATCAGAACAGAGAGTTTTCACAAGGACAAAATTTTGATAGGGGACAACGTAATGATAGAGGGTTCTACAATGACAGGGGATATAACTAGGATAGGGGTTACAACAATAACAGAGGTTTCAATAATGAAAGGAGGCAGAATTTTGATAGAGGCCAAGGAAGTGGATTGGGATTTGATAAAAGGCCACCACAATGACAGAATAGAACTTGGAATACAAGGCCCAATAATGGAGGAGTCCCTACCCCATTGGATCAGCCTGCTAATCAAATTGTTAATCAGTCTGCAAACCAACCAGTCAGTCAAGATAAGCCTCCTACCGGAGTATATCTGGCAGAAGTAGCCTTATCAGGGTGGTGTAGACTCCATAAGACAAGCCAGCATTCAGAATTGGAATGTCCAGAATTTCAAACTGCTGCTTCTATTTTTTAGTATGAGGTAGAGAACAATGTGAATGCACATGAGATTGTTCCCTCTAACTCCTATGATTCTCCTGTGTTGGTATTGAATCATGCTCCTTTTCCAGCCAACCAGGAAAATGTACCAGAAGAACCCGATTCCCAGGAAGATGAAACAGACCAGATTTGTAATGGAGATGAGGTTGCTTGGCTATTCAAAAAAGAAATGAATGACAATGGCCCCCTCGATCAGGAGGAAGCTCATATTGAAGAAGTACAGATGTTTCAGAGACAAGGATTGAGGGATATGCCCCATAGACGCCCACAGCCTGGAGGACCGTTCACCACCTCCATTCCTCCCAACAACTTCAGTACCCCTCCGAATCCTAATGCTAGCAACAATCCATCTTATCCACATGTTTCCAGGCAGTATCTTTCGAAGGACAGACAGTCTCAAACTGAACCACAAAAGGAAAAGATTGTTCAAGTTGGCAAGGATAAGGTGGAGGAATCATCTAAGGAAGTCTCCACCGATATGAGTGAGGAGCAGATGGCTTCATATGTTGCAGAGGAATTCAAGAAATTAAAGGTAAACCTTTCTGCATTTGAGTTATTAAGATTTTCTGCCATTAGGAAGGCTGTCTTAGGTACTTATGATGCAAATTCAAAGTTATTGGATAAGTCTTCTAGTGAATATGTCGGCCAGACTTCCAGTTTTCAGTCTGTGAACACACAAAATCAGACCCAAAATCGGACTAACCCGCCCCCTAGGGATAAGGGAAAAGAAAATGATAGAACTCAAGTGGCCCAGGTGGACACTCAGCCCACCTTGTTTCAAGGAAAAATAGAAACTCCACCATTTCTGATCTCAGTCCGAATCTTTGGTAAAAACCTTCACAATTGTTTGTTAGATTCTGGTGCTTCCACCAACGTGATGCCTCTTGGAGTTTGTAGGGCCCTAGGGATTACACCTGCTGATTCCCAGAAGAAGGTCACTCAGTTGGACAGAACTGAAGTGAGTGTGGTAGGAGAACTTAACATGATCCAGATGCAGATAGCCTCTGATCCAAGGATTCAGCAGGTTATCAATATCCAGGTAGCCGATATTCCTGATGCATATGGTTTGATTCTAGGAAGAGAGTTCACCAAGGCCTTGAATGGATATGTGTCCACTAATCACTCTCACATGTGGGTTCCATGGAAGGGGGTACCTAATCAGATCAGAATCGAGAGGGAGCCTAGAATGAAGTATATGATAACGGAATATCAAAAGACTTCAGCAGAAATTCTGGTATCAGAGGTCGGAATGGGAAACTACCTGCTTTCGGCTCAATATGAAGAATCAGATGCAGAAGAGGTGCTGATGTTGCATACGATGCCAGCTGATGTTGGGATAGGGTCCAGCCATGTTGAGGTTCTAACAGAATTAGTCGAAAAAGAGGAAGAACCTGAAGACAAACAGATTAGCTTATTGGACGATTTCCAGGAATTCATTAGGCAATGTATGGAGAACCAGACTCACCTGGGAAAGATGACAAGCTTTAAGGAGTTACTCTTACCAAATTGGTGTAGAGTCCACAATGCTTCTCATTCAGAGTTGGAATGTTGTCTGTGTCAGACAGCAGTAAAACAAGTACAAAAATGCATGAATCCAGCTCAGGCGGTTAAGGCAGGTGAGCAGAATGTCCTAGAAGAGTGCGAAAGCCAGAAACCTGTGGTGACTGAGGCAACCTCTAACACTGATAAACCAAAAGACAGAATGAAGAAAAATACCACTGCAGAATGCTGGACTCTCAAATTCGATGGATCCAAATCCAAGCATGGAGCCGGGGCAGGGTTTAAGCTGATCAGTCCAAAAGGTAAAAATTTCTTTGCAGCTCATAGGCTCCAATTTCATTGCACCAATAATGTAGCAGAGTATGAAGCTTTAATTCATGGGCTCCTTATGGCACTCAAGAAAAATGTCAAGATTCTGCAAATTTTTGGAGATTCAGAATTAGTAGTCAAACAAGTAAGAAAGCAGTATGCATGTCACGATAGGAGAATGACCAACTATAGGCATAGAGTGTGGGACCTTATTGAGGGATTTGATGCTTTTAATATCCAACTGATCCCACAGAAAAAGAATCTAACTGCCGATTCTCTGGCTCAAGCAGCCAGTACTCTCCAGCCTCTGTCTCTGTCAGGACTAAAGAAGTTTACTGTTGAATTAACTCCTGTGCCATCAGTCCCGGATAATGTGACTAATTTTTAGGTGTTTGAGGATGATAAACACATTCTTGACTTTATCACAAATACTGATGTCTTCGCTTCTCAGATCATTGATGAAACAGAACCTCAGGAAGTAGAATTGGATCTAGAGGGTGTGTTGAATCTGAAGTCCAATACTATTCCCAAGGGAATGGTGCAGTTGGAGCGAATTTTTGATATGGATAAAATCAGAAATCACGAACAAGAGGGAAAGAAAGAATCCATCAGTGGGAAGTATGACCCTTACAATGTGGGTACTAAGGATAATATCAAGAATATTTTCATTGGCAAGGTCTGCACTCCTGAAGAAAGACAGGGTATAATCAGAGCCTTATACGATTTTCCAGATATAGTAGCTTGGGGTTATGAAGACTTGAAGACTTATGACACATCCATCATAACTCATACTATACCTCTGAAGCCTGATGCCAAGCCTTTTAGACAGAGGTAGAGACCTATTAATGCACTGTTGGAACCACTAATACAGAAAGAAGTCCAAAAATTGCTGTCTGCCAGAGTCATATTTCCCGTTAGGCATTCAATGTGGGTGGCTAATCTAGTTCCAGTAAGAAAGAAGAATGGTGAAATAAGACTCTGTGTTGACTTCAGAAATCTGAACAGATCATCAGAAGAAGATAACTACCCAGTTCCCTCTTTGTATGAAGTGCTACAAGTGGTCAATGGATCGCAGATGATGTCCTTTCTGGATGGCTATTCAGGGTATAATCAAGTGATGGTCCAGTACGAGGACAGACACAAGACTGCCTTTACAACTAAGTGGGGAACCTTTGCTTATAGGAGGATTCCATTTGGGCTTATCAATGCAGGGGCTACATTCCAGCGAGCTATGGATGTTGCTTTCAAAGACATCATAGGGAAGTGCATTATCATCTACATGGATGATCTAACTGTTTTCTCCAAAAATAGAGGGGATCATATCTCGGACCTACATAAAGTATTCCAGAAGTGCAGAGAATTTGGCATCTCCTTGAACCCTAAGAAGTGTATCTTTGGAGTTACAGAAGGCAAGCTGTTGGGAAATGTGATATCAGAGAAAGGAATTGCTATAGATCCAGAGAGGGTGGAAGCCATCCTGAAAATTCAACCGCCTGCTAGCAAAAAATAGATGAAGTCCTTCTTTGGCAAGATTAACTTTGTCAGAAAATTCATTACGGGATTCGCTGAAATTGTGAAGCCATTAAATGCCATGTTGAAGCAAGATGCCAATGTCAAATGGACTACAGAAGCAAAGGAGGCCTTTGCAGAGATTAAGAGAGCCATTGCTGACGCTCCAGTGTTGGTAAGTCCTAACTACAATAAGCCTTTTTATATCTATTCCTTCACTTCCGACCATTCGTGTGCTGGAATGCTGACACAAAAGTCTGAGGAGGGGAATGAGCATCCCATTGCTTTTATGAGTGCACCATTAAAAGATGCTGAGTTGAAATACCCAAGTGTGGAGAAGCAAGTATATGCCCTTGTTCGAGCAGTGAAGAAATTTAGGCATTATATCCTCAGAAATAAGGTGTTTGCAATTGTTCCCGATTCTGCAGTTAAGTTGCTGCTGATGCAGAACGAGTTAGGGGAGCGCAGAGCTAAATGGGTGACCATGCTTCAGGAGTATGACATTGAGATCCAGCCGATGAAGTTGGTAAGGGGACAAGGACTTACCCAAACCATGGCAGAGATAGGCCCTGAATTGTCTGTTCATAACTATAATGTTGAAGAAGTTTCCCCAGAGGGTTGGTATGATGATATAGCCTATTATCTGCTGAATCAACGGCCTCCAGCACACCTTAATATATTACAGAGGCAAGCCTTAAGGCTGAAAAGAGACGGCTTCATGCTGAAAGGAGCTATCGTATACAAGAAGAATCATGAAGGTATTTATTTGAGGTTCCTTGGAAGACAGGAAGCTGAAAGGGTAATGAGTGAATTTCATGAGAAATATGGTACTGGTCATGGTTCTGCAATTGCTACTGCGAATCGGATTTTGAGGGTAGGGTACTACTAGCCTACATTGTTCAAGGATGTTCATCAACATGTACGGACCTGTCACACTTGCCAGACTACAGCAACAAGAGAAAGGTGTGCAGCACTCTCGCTCCAACCGGTCACTGAGGTAAAACCTTTTGCTCAATGGGGTATGGACTTCATAGGTCCCATCAATCCACCATCCTCTGCAGGACATAGGTACATTCTCACCATAACTGATTACTTTACAAGATGGACTGAAGCTTTTGCTTGTAGGCAGTGTACATCAAAGGTAGTAATTGATTTTCTTGAATCTGTCATTCTCAATCGGTTTGGATGTCCTGTTGCTGTTGTGTGTGATAATGGTTCTGCCTTTGCATCTTTGAAATTCTCAAACTGGGCCTTTGATCATGGCATTGTTGTTAAGTTTGCATCTAATTATTATCCCCAGGGGAATGGTTTAGCTGAATCCTCTAACAAGAACCTGTTGACTGTCATTCAAAAATTGTTAGAAAGAAATCCAAAAGACTGGCACACCCAGCTTCAGTTTTCTCTTTGGGCAGATCGTACCAGAGTTAAGTCCTCCATTGGTACCTCTCCTTATCATTTAGTGTACGGTCTGGAACCAGTTTTCCCTATCCAACTCAAGATCCCAACCCTACAGTTTATAAACCAGTTTTATGATGAATGGGATAGAAGGGAGGCTAGACTGACAGAATTATTGAACCTTGAGGAAAAACGAGACAATGCCCTTGAAAAGTTTGCCAAACACCAGGGGGTAGTTAAGAGATGGTTTGACAGGAGAGCAAAAGTTAAGGCATTTAGGATTTCTGACTTGGTCTTGTACTGGGATAAGCCTCATGATCAGAAAGGGAGTCATGAAAAATTTGATAAATTATGGCTTGGCCCGTATCAGATTGCCAAAATACTGGGAGATAATGCCTTCCGCCTGAGGACTCTCACGGGAGAGGACATACCACTGCCTGTCAATGGGCAGTATCTGAAACATTATTTCCAGTCTTGAGCTGTTTTCAGCTCCTTGCTTTGTAAATAGCTAGTTTAGGTTGCTTTGTTGTTTGTTTGCTTGCTTTGGTTAGAGTAGGTTTCCTTTTTTGCTTTGCTTGTTTTGTTTGGTTAGAGTAGGTTTGCTTTGGTTTGTTTGTTTTGTTTTGCGTTGCTCTTTCTTTTGGTCATTTTTCTTTTGGGGATGTGAGTGCATCTGTATGGTAACAGTGACAAAGCCGGTCTAATGTTCTTGGTATTTCCCTTATAAGCTTTGATCATTTTTCCAGAATACCGTGGTATGAATTCTTTAACCTATGTCATTTGTCCTTAGGTTGAGACAAAGGGTTTCTAGTTAGTCTGAACAAGAATATATTGGGGTCTTATACCTTGAATCCTTAATATACCTGAAGTTGCGAAGGTCCTTATAAGGTCTAGATAGGTGAAAAATCCTTTTCTGCTCTAGTGCCACTATGGTTCTCAGCCCTGAGTGTGGACTTTACTGTTCATGGGTTGAATGAAGTGAGTAAAAGAAAAGAAATATTAGCAAGCAAAAAAAAAAAAAAGAGAATATATATGATATACAAGAAATTTGAATTCAACTTATCAGGGGGATCTGAATATCTCTACCGGGGCTATAGACGCCTGACTAGCAGTAGAGCTATGTTCAGGAGGACCACAACGATAACCTCGTCGGGGCTATGGATGCCTGACTGGCAGCGAGGCTCTATCCAGGTTACTTTTAGAGTGAGAATATTTACATAGCCTGTTCATACCATGTCTGGTTCTTCTTGCAACTGAGGGTAGGTAATAAATGCATGTGCACACACTTAGGCCCTGGTATAGGAATGTCTGAATGACTGGGAGCTTCTTTGTTTTACCCTAGGGTGGTGGCTGGGTATCTGAGTTGAAATCCTGAGTTCTGGGTTCTTGATTCCAGTTTGTCATCGAAATGCTCAGGAGCATTTCCCCAGCGGAGTCGCCATTTCTTGTGCAGTTTTTGCACACACGCCCCACTTGGAGTGGAGACCCTCTTTTTTTTGGTTTCTTGACCTTTGATTCTATTGGATTTATCATTCTAGGGTCTTGACATGTTGGTCTTGCTAACTTTGGCCCTGCCTTGAGGTTTGAATTGATTGAGAGTGAGTTTTTTTTGACAAGTCCGGGTTTTCACCTGGATCCGGGATTTTTCAGCACTGGCGGATTTTCCCGGGCCTTGGTTCCTTGTCCGTTTCTGGCAGGATTCTCCGATTCCGGGTTTCTGCCTTACTTCGGGATTTTCCGGTCTAGGCGGATTTTCTCAGATTCTGCCAAAATCCCGGCCTTCCTCATTTCCCCGGTTTCTGTATTTTCGCGAAATCTGTGTTTCCGCGCATTCTGGGATTTTCTGAAATTCCGCTTGGGGCTCGGGTTTCTGGACTTGTCAGAAATGTCTTGTCACGCATTAATGGTTGAAGTACCTTTGCTCAGGCGGGTATAAGGTCAGATTTAGGGCATTTTCAATGCTATTCTAACTTCATTGCTCCCTTGTTTTGCTCTGGCGATTTCAATTTTCCATCTGAGTTTTGTGGATTGATTTTCATTTGTTTGCGTGAGGATTGCTTGAGTGCCGTTGTCAGTGTTTTCATTGCTTGGGCGTGTTTGCTGCGTGGTCAACTTTCTGAGCTCAAATTTCGTTCGCTTTTATCCATGGTATGTAGTCGCTCCCCTTCCGTTTTGCTTATATGGTGATTGGGGGTTTTACATTGGGTATTATTAGATTTGGGTTGGCTCCTGCTTGATTATGATTTCATATTTATAGAGTCAGGGTTTGACCCGTTTGTATGATGGAACCCTATTCCCGTGTCCTATGAGCTTTATTTATCCATAAGATTGCTTATGTATCCTTTAGATGGGATTCTGGGTCGGATTGCTTGCTTGTTTTGGGCGCGAAATGTGTTATTATGCGAAATTAGGGTTTCCCTTGGTGTTCGGCCTAGAACGGAAGGTTTTACCGTGTTTTGAGCGATTTCGTCCCTATATCATGTTGGCTTCCCCGTCCTGTGAGGATTCGAGTGCTTTAGGTAAATCCTTAGCTAATATTTTAAGACCCTAAAGCTTGCTCTGGTTTTAATGGCAGAAATTTGATTATTCAATTAGGGCATCATTATTTTGATATGGGGGTTCATCCTTCGCGTGCTTTTGAGAAGTCTAAATCCTTTGCGTCCTGAGTTTTGTTACTTATCGTCGGTTTTGAGATCATTCGAGCTCAGGTGGAGTTGATCCCGTGATCATTGGAGTTTTGGTTCACATTCGTCATTTTTTGGGTTTCTGAGGTCGTCGCGGAATTTCCTCGCTCCTGGATTTTCCCGGTTTGGGCTTATTCCGTGGGCTTGGGTTATTTCCGGCGCATTTTGGGTCGTCTGCGAAAATCCATTCCATCCGTATTTTTCCAGATTTCCTGTCTGATTGTGTCCTTTCAAATGTTTCGATGATAGGATTAATGGAACGGTTGTTTGATGTTTATTTCTTGTTGCCAATGAGTGAATTCAATGATTATCCTTTGATTTTTTCATCTGCACTAATGATTTATTTGACTAATGATGCTTTGGCAGCAGGAATCCGTCTGGGTCGGATTTTTCCGAAATTCTGCCCCGACGGTATTTTTCCGGTTTGCGTGATTTTCTCGGATTATCTGATTTCTCTGGATCTCAATGGATTAGTAGTTAGCAATGGATCTTGATGGGTTTACATGATTTGTGCTAACCTTTTGGATTGAAATAAGCTTCATAATTGAATTCTAATGACGATTTTTGGATATGTAGGCTGAATCAAGCAAACCAGCTGTTGGAAAGTCTAAGGGTGGTGCAGGGGCATCATCCATTTCCGAGACAGAACGATTGAGACTGGATATGAAGAACCAGCTCCCAGAAAGTAAAATATCTTCCATGTGGGCTGATGTATCTGACACTAACATTGGTGCATGGCGGTATGAGGAATTCAAACAGAGAACGGCTGAGAAGGATCTGTCAGCTTTGAGACGAGGAATGATGAACTCTGGATTGGTGCATGTGGCGGGTTTCCCTCCAGCGGTTCAGTGTTATGAGCTGATCTTAGAATGTGCTAGACAGTATGACTTTGATACACAGATGGTGGTCAGCACCGAGGGGAGGGTCTTGGAAAACTTCAGTCCGACCTCCATTGCACGAGCCTTCAGCATGCCGGATCTTCCTTCAGTCTGTGCATTGAACATTGACACTTTCAGGACTTATTATGAGAATGAACCAACCAAGGCTCAGCAGATGATCAACTCATGGCTAGAGAAGCCAAAATATCACTATTCGAAGTTGCCCAAACAACTGCACAGGGTAAAATTCAGGTCAGATGTCTACGATGCCATTACATTGCTGAGCAGGGTGGCAGGATTGAGAAGTTCAGGAGTGTTAGAGAGTTGGATGGTCCATGTGATCACCAAGATGATTCAAGGCACGAACTATCAATGGGCAGGGCTCATAAGCACTGAGATTGACAAACAATTGAGAAATGTTTTGGAGGCAAAGAAATTCACTATGTCTTCTTACATTATGTATGTGCTGGCCATTTCCTATCCCTACAAAGGTTTGACTCCGAGGGGAACCATTGGGCAGGACATAATCTATGAGGTTTATCCGGAGCTGCATTTGGGGCATAAGGATTACAGGAGGACCAATGATGCATTCATAATGCATATTACCCAGACACTTCAGAATGCAGAGCATATTAGATTATCCGATGGAGCAAAAGGACTAATCAAGAACTATGGAGCGTGGTTTATCCAGTTCCCTACATTTACTTACCTCCAAATTGATGGATGCCCAGTTGCCCCTTACAGGTTGCCTCGGTATCCCACTGACCATATTGTGCTGCTGGAAGTTGTACGACAAATCTGTGAGTTTGACGCAGTGGTGAAGAAGGAAAAGCATAAGACTGGTTTTGGAGGAGACTTCCCTCTAGGGATTGGTGTGGGAGAGATTTTCTCGTCCATCCAATCGGCTCACACCGCAGGTGAGGAGCTGGCAGCCTATGGATTCTCTTTCCATTCTAAGAGAATGAACTTTGATGTAACTGGAGAGGCTCAAAAGAAGGCTACTCGGGAATATAGACACAAGGAGGACTTAGAAGACTACTGGGTCAATATCAAGGATGACCTCGATGCAAGGAAGAAAAGATATTCCAGGCTGCCTGTGGAGGCAATTAGACAATATAATGTTAAGCTGATTCCGGATAAGCTTGATGATGACGAGAAACTAGTTCAGGACTATGTTTATGAGGCTATAAAGGATAGGTCAGTCGGTGAGATTGATTGGAATGAGGCCGAGGTGACAGAGTTAGAAGATCTGATCGCTTCTATGATGAAATTCACCCTTTCTTGGGTGAAGCACAAAATCTGGGAGTTGGAGAACATGAAAGTAACTTGCACTTTTGACTTGATGGGAAATCTCAACCCCATGTCGACTTTTGAAGAATCCGGGGAAGAAGACCCCAAAGGGAAATCAGAAAAAGTGTCACCCTTCAAGATTAGGGTCAGAGGTCCTAAGGGAGCTGAACCTATAACGAAGAGGAAACCAATAGGTAAGCGCAGGTGGAAGACCCTGACAATCAGCAAGTCCTCTGATGAGGAGGAAACATAGAAGGCTGAAGAGGAGGATGCTCCTCCACCACCTAAGAAGACAAGAACTACAAGGACGGTGAAGAAGAAAGATCAGACTGCTTCGGAAGATGAACCTCCAATTGTGGATGTAGAGAGTTCAGGGGGTGAGAAAACAAAGGTCTATACCAGGAAATCAAGAACTCCTTCTCCCAAAGATGTTGCACAACCGAAAGATTCCTCCCCAACGCTACCAGTTGAAGAGCAGGATAAGCCTGTTTCTCCTCCGCCAGGTGCACTTAAACTGGAGAATCCGGATGAGCAAGAAATTAGTGGGGAGGCAGAACCGTTCAAGGAAGGAACACTGTTCAGTGAAGCGGCTGGGCTTGAGGTAGAAACAGAAGAGAGACACACTTCTCTGCTGGTGCAATACGAGGATTCCCCGGAGAGTGATAAAGGCCGCGGATCACCTGGGCCGGAGGAAAGCATCCCTGCTAGGACTCCATCACCGGTGCTTTCAGATTTAGGACTTGAGGAGGTTGACCAAGCCAAACGGATTCCGGAGAAAGAAGATGACAAAGTAACAAATGAGGAGGAGGTCAGGGTGACGGCCGTAGAGGAAGAGAAAGTGACAGAAGATCCGGGAGAAACAAGAATGGAAGGAATCCAGACTGACCCTGTAGCTTCGGACTGGTTGGAGAAGGAGCTTGCCAGGAAGAAACAGGTGATTGTTGAGGACACTCCATTAGACTGGGATGAAATGCTGTCTCAGATTGGCAAAGGGAAGAAGAAGAAAGTCGCTAAGGTGATTTCCCGGGTGGAAAGGGATGAAACGAATAACAGGGTAGTTCACATTGCTATCCTTGCCGCGGATAAAACAAGAGATGATGTTATAAGCCAAGACTATAATGTCCAAACTATTAACCTTGGGATAGCCTCCCTGGAGCAGGATATTGAGGAGTTTGAGGGGTCTAGTGCCGTCATTGTTGATAGATTAAAAAAGGAGACTCAATCCAAACGAGAGTTGAAAAGGGAGAATGAAAGATTGAGGAGGAGTTTGGGAGAGGTGATGAAGCCTTTGCAGTTTCTTCACCCCTCTTCCTCTACTACTCCGGGTTTTCTGCCTAAGGAGACAATCTCCAGGATTGAAAAGATGAGGGCCTCCGCTCAGGCTGCTACTGATTGGCTGATGGATGTCCAGACAAAAGGGGATGATGCTATCAAGACAGTTTTATCTGTAGGAAAGGATGCGTCCGAGTAAAGGAGCTGTTGGAGTATATTCTGTCCCAGGATAAGAATGACATGGATCTTCTGCTGCAGAAATCGAGGACTATTCTGGGACATGGCAAGGATCAATTGGCCAAAGATGGAATCCTTCCTTCCTCCAGGTTGGATGAACCGTGGGAGTGGTTTGAAGCATTGCAGATCAGGCAGAAGGCTTTGAAGAAAATGTTGAAGAGAAAGAAGCAAATTGATGGTGAGCTTACTGCGGTTTATGACGGATGCATTGCCTTCTTTGAGGTGATGACATGCAGAAGGAAGATAGCCGCCAAATATTTGAGCCTCGAGTAATTGAAGGAGTGGTGGCATGAGGTTTATGCCCCGGATTCTGATGAAGCTATCACTGGCCACCTACTTGATGATGCAGCTACATACTTGGCGGTGATAGATAGATACATGGCCAACAGGGAGGACTGGAATGGAATTTTTGAGCGGTCCAAGGAAGAGATAGACTCTATTAAATGCCGACTCAGGGTTTTGCCATTGCCACCAATTGTTGAGTTGGATAAAATATTCTCGAAGGTCCAAGGGACGTCAGTGCAGGAGAAAGACAAAGGGAGTGGCAGTTAATGCTCTTTTGAGATTTGTGCTTCCCTATTATCATAGGGCATGCATTGGACTGGACTTCCTTGGGGACTGTGTCTTGGCTGACTTGGATGATGGCATTAAATGTGTGCCTTAGTTTGTTTCCGTGGCTGACCTGTTTTGGCAGTTTTTATTATTTTCTAAAATGTTTGGCTGGGCCGACATGTCTTGGGAGGAATTGGTTATTAATTGGCATTCTTGCCTCATTGTAAAGAGTTAGACATTGGTTAGCTAAGCAGTAATAGAGATAAGCAAGAGCAATAGTTAGATTTTCTTAGTCTTTTCTTGAAGCAAATATTGTATCAGAACAGTTGAATTGTTGCAGATTTTGGTGATTAATACAATTGGAGACATTGTGGTTTTCCTGGTGGAATCCTTTGTGTTATTTCATCTTGCATGGTTCTTGTTGTTCCATATTTTAAATTGCTTGAATATTTATGGTTTAATATTTAGAAATATATTAGTTTGAGTTGGATAAATGGTGTTTATGATTTCATATTTGGGAATGTTTGTAGCTATCTCTGGTCTATACTCCCAGTAACTATCTGATTGTAGTAGGCTGGTGAAGTCAACCTGGACCATATATATATTTGATGTGCTTAAGTTCGATTGTAGATGCAAGTCTATGATTTGAAAATTTAAATACCTCGGAAGATTGCACCGTTCTTGTAAGATTACATTGTGGGTCGATCAGGAACTGGTTATTCGAGATAGGTCCATTCCAAATATCTATTGTTTGCGTTATTCATTCTGGGAGTAGTTTAGATTCGATTATATCCTCGTATCCTTATGTTTTGCTATTTCTTTATCATTTGGTTAAATTTAGAATTAAAGATCATCATATTGTCAAATCTGATAAATTGAAAGATACAGTTTGCTTGTAGTAAGGTCCGATTGTGATTACCAGCATTTCACATTTTATCTAAGTTGTTTTATGCATTGTTATGACCTAACACCCGAGAGACCTTGGGGTGATTTTCAGTAATTTGTTGTTGAAGATTACCTTTCAAGAGAGATAGGATATTGTATTATGTCTGAGTTGTTGCTGTGCAGAAAACACCATCAACACTACCTATTCAAGTGGGACCAATTGTCAAAGACATAGTTTTCCAGGTGTTAGATAAAGAGTTGACATATAACATACTCTTAGGAAGAACTTGGATTCATAACATGCAAGTAGTTCCATCCACATATCACCAATGTTTGAATTTCACTTTCAACAAGTAGGAAATCACTATTGCAATTGACTCAAACAATCCCCAATATTGCAACACCCTCAAGACAAATCAAGATAATTTTGTACCGCACAACAGAGAAGCTCCAACTTATGGTTCATCAAATGATGGGAAACAACTAAATGCCTTGTCAAAGTGGGTTGAGAAAAAGGACCAACCAAAGGATAAAGGTATCGGTAATCCTACCCCACAAAATCAGGAAAGTCAACTTGAATCCTTCTCAAAACAAGTTGCCAAGATACACTTCAAAGATAAAGGAATGGGGGAATACTCATTTGAGCAATATTTATGTTTGTCACAACTTTCATCTTCTCCTAAATCATATGGGCAGCCATCAACATCAAGACAACCATCAGCACAACCAACCACCCTCTTTGGTGGAACTTTTGTAAGAGCAGGCACATTAGTGGATGAGTCAGATGACAAGGAAGTTTTAAACTGGTTATATAAGGACGAAAAATCATCACAAGCATCCACCTTAAGGGTCCAGATAGAGAAATATGGCAAAGGGAAGACAATCTTGGAAAAAATGGGATATGAAGGAAAATGTCATGTGGGTAAATGACAAGAAGGCATTGTAGAACCAATACAACCTACTACAATGCATACCAAAGACAAAATAAGACTAGGGTATAGATAAGAATCAAGAGAAGAAGCAAGACAACAAGCTATTGAAAGAATCCTACAACTACAAGCCAGCGATGATCATGAAACATATTCAAATGAATATGAGTGGGATTCACTATCTGAGGAGACTTGTCATGAAAAGGACACCGATGTAGTAAAAAATTATACACCCATATGTGAGGAGGGTCAAATTTCAGGTTATAGACTGCTTGAATTAGGATCACAACACATTGATGACTCTAGCGAAGACGATCAGGCTCAGAGTGAAACAAATAATTCAAAGGAGAGTTACCTTATAGACATTGATTTTGCTATTGGACCCTCTGAAGACATCACCATTGGGACCCTCACTACCTTTGACTTTAGCCAATCCATAGATTCCTTACCCTTAGTACACCCCAAACTCATAGATTGGGACCAAACTGATCTATCTGACAGCCCCGTCTTTTCAAATGATGACGCTATTGTCAACTTCCTCTGTTCTGCCAACCCTGAAATATATTTCACCATTGGACGTAATAATCAAGCTTCCAACTAGGACAGTGTCAAATCTTTCAGCTACAAAATAAATAATATAGGAAATAGATTTGATGGTGAAAACCATTCAATGGCAGTATCAGATCCAAAAAAAGTAAAAATAAAGAGTGTATCCAATGGTGAAAACTTGTCTAAGGCATTGAAGGATGGAAGATTTGATGTCACACTTCCCAAACATTTTTAGGAGAAATCTAAAGTATTGATTGATCCCACACAATCCATTAATATCGGCAATGAAGAAACAGTGAAGAATGTCCATCTAGTAGAATCCTTGACAGATCAAGAGAGACCAAACTTCATCAAATTCTTCATAGAAAGACAAATCAACTTTGCTTGGTATTATGCCAATATGCCAGGGATTGATCCAAAACTCATCATGCATCACCTATCTCTACCAGCAGGGATAAAGCCAGTCAAACATAAATTAAGGAAAATGCATCTACATATTGCCATTTTGGTAAAAGCAGAATTGAAGAAGTTATTAGATTTTGGATTCATTAGACCAATCGACTATGTCGAATGGATCTCCAACATTGTACCTGTGTCAAAACTAGACAAAAGCATCAGGATCTGCATAGATTTCAGGGATCTCAACAAGGCTTTCCCGAAAGATGATTTTCCCCTACCAAACATTGACATCATTATAGACCTAACAATAGGACATGACATGTTGTCACTCATGGATGGTTTTTTCAGTTATAATCAAATCAATATAGCACCTGAGGATCAAGACAAGACAAATTCTACATGCCCATGGGGAAAATTTTGTTGGAACGTCATGCCATTCGGGTTGAAGAATGTAGGAGCAACTTATTAGCATGTCATGATGACAATATTTCATGATATGATGCACACCTTCATGGAAGATTATGTGGATGATCTGTTAGCTAAATCATACACTAGAGAAGGACATCTAGAGATCCTAGATAAAATCTTTACCAAACTAGAAAATTTCAATGACTGACTAAACCCAAAGAAATGTGTGTTTGGGGTGACTTTCACAAAAATCTTAGGATACATAGTCTCAAAAAAGGGCATTGAAGTAGATCCTATGAAGGTCAAATCCATCATGGAGATGCCACCACCCAAGAACATCAGTCAACTATGATCTCTGCAAAGGATATTCCAATCAATCCAAAGATTTATCTCACAACTGGCAGACAAGACCCATCCTTTCATGCACTTGTTGCACAAAAATGTTTCTTTCTAATGGAATGAGAAATGTGAGGAGGCCTTCAACCAATTAAAATAATATCTAATGAGTCCACCTATCTTGATACCACCAACAGAACGAAAGCCACTCTTGTTATACATAGCAATGACTGGGAGATCATTGGGAGCATTGTTAGCACAAGAGGATTCAACAGGAAAGGAAAGAGAAGTTTACTATATCAGTAGAATGTTAAATGGCCATGAAATCAATTATACATCCATTCAAAAGGATTGCTCGGTAGTAGCGTTTTATACCCAACAATTTTGACACTACATGCTAACTCATACCATCAAGTTAATAGCCAAGATTGATCCCCATAAATACCTTTTTAGCAAAGCTAATCTAACTGGAAGACTAGCTAAGTGGGTCATGATGTTGAGTGAATTTGACATCTAGTACATTGATAGAAAAACAATCATAGGACAAGCAAATGCAGACCAGTTGGTTGAAGCACCCTTACCAGATGATCATCCTCTACACATTGAGTTCCCAGATGTTGATGTTCTCACCTTGACTACACAACAATGGACATTGTATTTTGATGGATCACACACCCATCATGGATTAGGGGCCAAAATTCTATTTATTACTCCACAAGGATATACTATCCCAAAATCCTATAGATTGATGTTCCCTTGTACCAATAACATGGCAGAATATGAAGCATTAATCATTAGCATCAAGACAACAATGGAATGGAAAATCCCAGAAATGCAAGTCTACGAAGATTCCCAGTTGGTCATTAATTAGGTCAATGATGATTATCAGACAAAGGATGAAAAATTGATGCCTTATAAAAGAATGATTGATGACTTTAAGAAATACTTTGTGGACATCAAATTTGCACCGATTGCAAGAGTGGATAATAAAGTTGTTGATGCCATGGCCAACATCACTTCCTTATTACAAATTTTAGAGAAAAGAAACCATTATGAGTTCATGGTGGAACAACTGTTTACCCTTGCCTATGATGATACTGAATCCCAAGCCATATGTCACCTAGATGATACCAATACCTACCTGAAGGATAACACTCTTCCACCTGACCTATCTCGAAACCAAAAATGAAATCTCACTTGCCAAGCCACCCGACATACCCTTGTTGTGGATTTCGTTATCGACAAGGTATTGAAAAAACTCTCCTCTGATGTATGGAACATGATGAGTCTGAAATGGATTTATGGGAAGTTCATGAAGGTATTTGTGGAACTCATTCAAGTGGTTTAACCTTAGCCAAGAAACTCCTCTGTTTGGGATATTACTAGCCAAATATGGAGGAGTCTTTTTAGTTCATCAAGAAATGCCAAAATTGTTAGATTCATGGCAATATCATCCACACACCAACACATGAACTACAACCTTTCACATCAACATGGCCTTTCTATCAGTGGGGACTAGATCTTGTAGGGAAAATTCACCCATCTTCATCAAATGGACACAAGTTCATTACCACAGCCATAGAGTATTTTACAAAGTGGATTGAAGTTGTTCCCCTAACCACCATCACAGGAAAACAAATCTCATCATTCACCTTGAACTACATCATTTGTTGGTATGGCATCCCTCAATCCATTATCACTGACAACGATAGACCTTTCAAGAATCAAGATGTAAAAGAACTTTGTGAAATATTTCACATCCAACATCTGTTTTCTACACCCTACTATCGTCAAGGAAACAACTAAGCAGAGGCCTCAAACAAAACTATCCTTAAGATCCTCAAGAAAACTATCAACGATGTTGGACATGACTGGCATATCCAATTTAAACCTACTCTATGGGCTTATAGAACTAGCATCCACACCCTGATCAGAGCCACACCTTATGCTCTCATCTATGGATTAGAATCCATTCTACCTATTGAGGTGGAGATACTATCACTTTGTGTGTCACTAAAGGGGATCATTTCAGATGAGGATTACAGAGTGTCTAGACTACAAGAATTAGAACTGTTGGATGAGCATCGGAAATAGGCCGTAGATCACCTAAAAGCATATCAACAGAGGATATGTAGAAGTTACAATCATAGAGTGAAGCCTAGAACATTTCAAGTGGGTGACTTAGTTTTGAAATAAAATCCCCGTAACCAACAAGATCAAGAAAAGAAGGGGAAATTTGAACCAAACTAGCTAGGTCCCTTTGTTATTGTATCAGTCTTCAGATCAGGAGCATATCAATTGTCCACACTTGAAGGGGATTTTTTTGATGAACCCCTCAATAGCTTGCATCTCAAGAAATTCTACACTTGAATCATTTGGTGCATCAAAAAATTCCTGAAAAAATGCAAAAACATCAAAAAATATCTTGAAAAAATGGTTTCCTTGATGAAAACTTGGAAAATAGGTGTCTTGGTAACAACAAAAAAATTAAAAAAGAGCAAAAATCCAAAAAAAAAATCAAAAAAGAGAAAAAATACAAAAAAGTGAAAAATAAAAATCATAAAATCTAAAAAGTAATAACAAGAAGTGCAGTGAAAACATGGAAACAAGCACTGTTTGTGATAGGTTAGCTTTTCCGTCTATTTGAGCATGCTGACCATTGTCTTTCACCATTTATTTTCACCATCTATCTGCCTATCATCTGAAAGCTTCATGTACATATCCTGGCATCGCGGTCATGTCTCACCCTAGACTGGGGGAAAAATCCTAAACTCATTGGGGGCAATAAACTTTGAGCTTGAACCAACAGACAAACAATAGTAGGAAAAATGAAACAAACATAAGGATCATGGTGCAACTCAACATTGAACATCAAACACCATTAGAAACATATCAACCATCCAAATCAAAATAATCAAATCAATCAAAACCAAAAACAAACTTCAAATGGATCATGGTCCTTCTGAATCATAGGTTTTTCATGAAAAATATGAATGTTCAAATGTTGTACTTTGATTTTATTATCATATCTCTAGAGCACCTTGATGATGTATTGAACTAGAGGAGCCAGGAAGGAGTATGATTTTTCTTTGTTTGTTGTCTATTTGTTGATCATTAGTACTGTGCAAATTGTCACAGGACGTGCTCTACAAAGTATCACTAATGACATTTTGAATTTGCATAGGAAACTGGTTAACTCTTTTTTGTTTACGCAAGAAATACTTAGGTCATATCGGTTTAATTATACTTAGATGCTTGTGATAACTTGCATTATCAAACATCATAGAAGTAGTACTCAGGTCATCATGGTTTAAATATGCCATCAATGCTTGTACTCACTTTCAACATTTTAAAGGCTCAATGATGATATAAATCATGACAAATCGGCTATTGCGAATGACAACTTTTGCATATGAGATTTGTATGGTTAAGTTAGATTGCATCCATCTTAGTTTTTTCATCTGTATCTATGGGCTTTCCAAGGCTGAATCAATTTCACAATGGTGTTATCTCTATTATTAATGGATTGAGTACACTTGACATTAACAAAAACACATCATTTTCATAAGATTGCACATCAATTGCATACATTAGAAAAACATTCTCATATCACATCATTCATACATCCCTACATTTGCATCATCAGAAAACATAAAAATAAATGCATGGAATCTCACTTGCATAATCATTTCATTTAGTTGCATTAAAAAAAGAGAGGTCCACTAAGCTTAAATGAGCGAGTCTCTCCAGATTTACAAGAAGGTTGGGAAATATGTCATATTTTGTGAAGCTTAACTTAACAAATAATCCACTTGTTGCATCCTTCTCACAACTCTTGGAAGTTGGATAGATTCACTCATTTAAGCTTAAGACCCTGGAGGTTTTGAAGTTTCATAAACCTAGTTAGGCATTTGCATCATATATCATTTACATCATATATCATTTGCATCACATATCATTTTCATTACATAATAAAAATTCATCTTACATATTATAAAACATCATCCAAATAACATTTCATAATCATTACATAATCATTATAAACATCACATGTCATTTTCATTGCACATCATTTGCATATTCAAATCCATCTCACATAGCATGAAACATCATTTACATAAATCCACCAAACATATGGCATCATCCATCACGCATTATCATATCATATCATCATTGCATACATTCCATAATCATCATAAAATTAATTCCTGTCATACAATCATTTCATCTAACATTCATCCATTCATGGCATCATTTATTTGCATCAGAAAAGTACAAAAACATCAAATACATCACATATCATTGGCATAATAAAATCCATCACATGCATCATATAAGCATCATTCATAAAACATCATAGAAAACCAATTAGTTGCATCATCATTTGCATCCATAACATCACATATCACATCATCATCATGTAAAACATCACATGGCATCAATAAAATAGACATTAAATGTATCCATAGTATGTCATATCATCATCATCATAAACATAGACATTAAATGCATTCGTAGCATGTCATATCATCATCATCATAAACATAGAAATTAAATGCATCATAGACATCCATCATATACCATCACATAAAAACATAGATCATAATCATCACCGCATATCATATACCAAAAATCATAATGTCAAAGTGTACAAGGATATCCAAAGGAAGAAAGAGATACATCAATATCAAAAATGGCATTGTATCATAAAGTATGAAAATAAGAGGTACATCATCAATATCACATCTACATCAGTGTATACATCATGTCGAAAGAAAATCAAAATATTTCATCAAACTAGAGTTATGACATGCTACCCCTAGATGGTGTTAGCATCACATGACCAATACCTCCCCTCCACTTGACGAACCTGCCCCAGGATCCTTCTGATCTCCAAGCAGCGGCTGTGTGACACCCATGTTAATCGTATGAGATTGGGACCCATCATATCGAGACTATGCAAAGCTCTCCCTCTGCTTAAGAGGAACCACCTCATGATATCGACCTCAGTAAAACTCGGCCACCTAAGCAATGTGAAAAATCTCTCAGAAATAATCTAATGTACCCACAACCATTGCAGCTTGTTGTAGCCTCTCGATAATGGCCTCAACTTGCTCCGCCTATCGTCTCAAGGCTCCCTCTTAGTGGTCAATATGGAAATTTGTCCTTGTACTTGTCCCTACACTTGGGCCTATATCTGTGTAAGCTATGCCTACACCTACTGTACCTACTACCTAGCAGCATCCCTCTTAGTTGTCAGAGTCTGCACCTGCCCCTATGTCTGCGTAAGAAGAGCCTGTGCCTGCTCTAATTGTCCCTGCAACATTTGAACCTACACCTATAATGTAGAAATCTATGTCTGTTGCTGTTGAGATGGAAGTTTGATCTCTACCCGTTGCTGTGATGGAGCTACTAATGATCACCTCTTGCGAGGCACACTCATCTCTTTGACATCTTATCTGTTTCCATTACTTCTCGACATTTATTATCTTCGGTTTCCATTATTTTCCCGGATCTCTTTCTTTTTCCCCTTTTAATTTCGAGCCGACCGAGGACCTTTACTTTCCTTTTAATTACTGGTGATGATTCCAATTATGGATCTTTAATATAAGAGATACTTGAGATTGACAGATTGATGGATCTTTTTGGATGCACCTCACAAATTATGGTCAGTAACGCCTAGAAGTGCTGCACCACTATATCATAAGACAAACATGACCCCCACTCTGTCGCATCCTGTCGCCATCGTGCATAGCAGGCTACGCCTTGGGGCATGCTCTAAACTTGTCTCAACACTCTCAGCAGCATAAATCTCTCGATGATGAAGCAAGTCTGACCAATCAAGTACATCGACGGAAACAAAAAAGGAATCTCTATGTCACCCTCGGGCCATTGCTCACAATCAACATATGGCATCCACACAACAACCTACAAATCATCCAACGCCCTCCTCCAAAACTCCAACTTTCCCAGCTTGAGCTAAGCAAGCCAACTTGCATAGATGTGAACATAGGGCCTCATGGCTGGCCGTTGTCTATCTCCCACTAGCTGCCTAACTGCTATATGCTCCCAAGCCCAAACCTGGAGCAATGTGACTCTCGCCGATAGACTGGCCCCACAAAAATAAACCACTTGGTGCAAATCATGGTAAAGATGGGCTAGCATACAACAACCCCATGCATATCTCATCCCATGCACAATCATGCTCTCTAAGATCCTACCCCATCCAACTGAGAGTCCCTTTAGATGAAAATTGGAGCTATTGTAATTCAGAGTTTGAATAATAGAATAATTCTTGGTGGAGTTTTTTCCCGAAAGGGTTTCTCCACGGTATATCTTGTGTGAAACTTCTATTATCCTGTCTAGTTCTTCTATATAATTCTCTCTACATTCTACAATAGTAAAATGGATTAATCAAGATAATCATCCACAAAGAATATATGTAACAAAGAAAAGACTTACTTAAAACAGCAATTTTGAAGTTTTACAGAGTATTAAGCTAAGAAAACACCTCATTTTTCAACATTTGGTATCAGAGCTGAGGTTGGGTAGAGTATTGGGACGCCTTTCTCTTAAAAGATTTGAGGTTTTTTAGCTTAGTGGGAGCTCATATTATTTTTGTTATTTGCTGATTTTGGAATTAAGTTTTGTTACAATGAATTCAAGGTTAGAGATTGAAAGGTTCAATGCTTCTAACTATGAAATGTGGAAATTAAAAATGGAAGATCTTCTTGAAGAAAGAGATCAGTGGTTAGCGGTTAATAATGAGACAAAGACACCTACAACTATTTCAGATGAAGATTGGGCTAAGTTAGATAAAAAGGCAAGAGGAACAATAAGGTTATGTCTTGCTGATGCTATTCTTTTAAATGTTTCAATGGAAACTAGTGCATATAAATTATGGAAAAGAATAGGGGATATTTATCAAACTAAGAGTCTCACCAATAAGTTGTATCTGAAAAGGCAATTATATTCATTGAAAATGAAAGATGGTGATTCAGTTGCACAACATTTGAATGCTTTCAATTTAATTCTCAGTCAGTTAGCATCTGTAGATGTAAAGCTAGAGGATGAGGATAAGTGCATTTCATTGCTTTGTTCTTTACCAAATTTTTGGGAAAATCTAATTGTTGCAATTAGTGGAAATAGTGCAGATCCAAAGATGGACAACATTATTCCTACTCTCCTATCAGAGGAGATGAGGAGGAAATCTAAGGAGGAAATCCAAGATGCCTTGTTTGTAAAAGGTAGGTCTAAGAAAAAGGAGCCTAAGGGAAACAAGGAAGGGAAGGGTAAGTCAGAAGGACGAAGTAAGGTAAAGTGTTGGAACTGTGGGAAACCAGGACATGTGAAGAAGGATTGTAAGAACAAGAAAGAGAGTTCTGATTCTTCTACAGAGGAGTCCTCAGATAATAGTAATGATGCATTGGTTATTTCAGCTAATATTGTTTGTGATAACTCTTTGCTTCATGTTTCAGAGTAATCTTCGAAGAGAGTATGGTAGTCACGATGCCATGTGTGACTCGGTATCATGGTTCAGTGGGAGTTATTGGTAGTGACTTGGATGCATCATTGGTAAGGTTATCTCCATGTGGTTGGAGATATGGTTTCTTGGTTTAGAGTATATTTGTTATGGATATCATGGTTTACTCTTGATACTAGTTTAGAGTTTGGCATTTTTACATGGTTCTCTTGAGACTAAGATGTATAGGTATGTTATGATGCATGTGATCTCCTAAGAGGAGATGGTTAGATCATGGATGTCATGTTTATGATTCTTGATTCATGATTGGAGTTTTGACAATGATCTTGTGTAGTTCTCTTAAGTTTTGGGTACATTAATCATTTGCTTGATTACTTCATGAAAGTGTTGTGTTGCATTTGGAGTTTGGCATGGATTGGTTGGTTACAGGTCCTCATGGATACTTGGAGAAATAGGTGAGGCTGGAATTCTCTTGTGGTAAGAGACATTTGTTGGAATGGTTACTTGTGAGAAAAGTTTTTCAACAGAAAAGACCGAGGAGTCTACACCCTGGTTGAATGTGAATTCAACATACTCGGCAGTTTAGCATGCCTCTAAAGAGGTGGTTTGGTTATAGAGGCTTGGGAAAGGTAATGGTTTGGCTGATAATGGGAAGGTATTAATTGAGAAAGTTAACACTTTAATTAATGTTCCAGATTATCTTATGAAACCATACATATAAGTTCTCTTGGTTTTAATCATTTGCTTGGAAGCTTCATGATTATGCAGGTTGCATTTGAAGTTAGCATGGATTGATTAGTTGGTGCAAGAAGGCCATTGGCTTTGAGACTTGTACTTTTTTTATTATTCCTTGTTTAGAATAATTGCAATGTATAATGTCAAGTGGGAGAATGTTGGAAATAGGTTGCCATTTAATTACAAATCCTAAACATTAATTATTTCATGTATCTCCTAGATTCTTGGAATGTGTTCAACAACACTAAGATTAGGATGAGATTAAATATTTGGATGAAATAAATCATGAAATTGAAATTTGTATTTATTCCTAAATAATAGGAGCATGTGGGTGCACACATGGAAAGGTGAATCTCACCTTGTGTTTAGTTAACTATACAGAGTAATAGTTAACACTTCTGAATGCATGTAAAGATCCTAGGAGTTAGGATTTGGTGTTTGCATGCTTGAAGTTTAGTTAAGTTCAGTTAAGTTCAGTTATCTTCAGTTCAGTTCAGTTCAGTTCAATTCAGTTCAGTTCAGCTCAGTTCAGAATCAGTTTAGTTCAGTTCAGTTCAGTTTAGTTATCTTCAGTTGCATGCATGTTGGTTATTTTGAGTTGCATGTAGTTAGCTTCAGTTGACTTGTAATGCATGGCTAATAAAATTGAGTTGTATGACAGATAACAGGGACTACTTCCAATTAACAAGGGATGACCATTCTTTGGGAATGGTGTTGAGTAAATGTTTCAGTTAACAATAAAGCACTTGAAGCCAACTTGGGCACCCAAGATGCTTTATTGGAATTAACTCCAATGCATGATAAGATATTTTTGATGGCTCAGTTAAGTAGCTTTAATTGTGGGCGCCATCTTTGAGGAATAGCTTTGGAATTATCACCGAAGTGAAGGAGAAGTTGTAGCTTCAGTTTGGGACACCCAAATGCATGATGCACATGTTGTAAGCTTTAGTCTTCACTGAAGAACTCTACTTGAAGGAATATGGCATACCTTTTCAAGGGCTTGAGATTATGCATTGTAATTATCACCATTTGATTATTACAAGGTTGCATATTGTCTATATATCTCATTCAAGTTGAATAGAGTTGGGGAGTTGTTATTGCAGGTGTGAAGAAGATTGTGAAAGACAAAAGAAGAATTCTCAAGCAAGAATTGGAGCTATTGTAATTCAGAGTTTGAATAATAGAATAATTCTTGGTGGAGTTTTTTCCCGAAAGAGTTTTGCCACTTAATTGCAAATCCTAAACATTAATTATTTCATGTATCTCCTAGATTCTTGGAATGTGCTCAACAACACTAAGATTAGGATGAGATTAAATATTTGGATGAAATAAATCATGAAATTGAAATAATTAATGTTTAGGATTTGCAATTAAATGGCAACCTATTTCCAACACCTTTGACCTGCGATCAAGACAAAGGAACCTTCCAATAAAACCAACTAATACAGATGACAACGTGGCATATGAATCGACCATGTCCCTCCATGAAATCTCATAACTGCATATATGGTCATCCTAAAATACCCATTGCAGTGCCTCAGTTCTGCCCTGCTCCTGTGAATCATCTAATACAAGCTCTCCTACCACATGAATCCATAGAATATAATATATATCCTTAGGAGTCACCGTAATCTCACTAGTGGGAAAATGGAAAGTATTATGCTCACTGTTCCATTGCTCATCTGAGGTTGTCAATAACCCCCTTTTGATCCTGATCTAGGGCATATCGATGAGAGATGATAACCCACATCATGTAATGATCGTTGTCTTGGGTTGTTTCAAATGGTGAATCAAATCCCAGGTCCTCGAGAACCACTCTCTAATCTATAAGCTAGCCAACTGCTGCCATCATCACAAAATCGCGAGTCAGTCAATCAATCAACCAAAATTAACTAACATCAATCAATCAATCCAAATGAATTAACCTATCAATCTAATAAGCTCTGGTGAGACTTTGATCAAATCTCATGAGCATCAATCTATCAACTCAACCTTGCCTATCATGAGGTTTATCAAATCAATCAATGCACCTCACCTATCATTAGGTTCATCAATCAACCCAAACTCACATATCATGAGGTTTATCAAATCAATAAATGCACCTTGCCTATCATGAGGTTCATCAATCAACTCAACCTCACCTATCATGAGGTTTATCAAATCAATCAATGCATCTCACCTATCATGAGGTTCATCAATCAACTCAACCTTTCCTATCATGAGGTTCATCAATCAACTGAACCTCACCTATCATGAGGTTTATCAAATCAATCAATGCACCTCACCTATCATGAGGTTCATCAATCAACTCAACCTTTCCTATCATGAAGTTTATCAAATCAATCGACACAACCTCACCTATCATGAGGTTTTATCAAATCAATCAATTCAATCTCACCTATCATGAGATTTATCAAATCAATCAACCTATGATTGCTCCTCACCTATCATGAGGTCAATTATCATCATACTATCATTGAGTCTCACCTATCATCATATCAATGGAAACCTAACCTATCAAAATCATCAATCATCATCAACACAAAGGTTGACATGATCAAACATCATTGAAATCAAGGAGTCTCAACAAGAAAATCATCAAATTTACCCAATGCACCAAAATAGTGCTCAAATGTGCTAAAACACCCTATGCACTAGAGCAATTCACAAATGCGCTAAACACCCTATGCACTAGATAAATTCATCAATGCACTACAATAGACCTTCAATGCACTAAATTACTCTATGTGTCCAAACATTTCACTGATGCGCCAGAACAGAGTCCCGATGCACCAAACTACCTGATGCACTAATTTATCTTATCAATGCGCTAATCTAATTTCCCTATGCACTAGACTATTCTATGCGTTATAACAGTTCATGGTTGCACTATTTCAGATCACCTATGCGCTACTTTATCCTATGCACTAATTCATTTAACCTATGTGCTACATCGGCAATCCTATGCAATAAAATAGTTCACCTATGTGCTATTTCGATCTTCCTATGTGCCAAAATGTTTCAAAATACAAATTCAAAGCAAAAAAAGTAGGAAAAGAAAATGCATGAAATACGAGGTGGTTTTTGGGGTACTCATCAGAGGTTCGTACGCTGTTGGGTGGTTGTACCGCCTGACTTGCTCGAATTAGTGCATGTGGTAAGGGATCACCATTCTACTCCAAGCTGGCTCAATCACTCTCACTCACAAAGTTTCTAAATTTCAAAATGCACAAATGAACTTTCTAATCAACTTTTTTTAACCTTTTAAAAGTTAATTAAGTGGCATTTTATGGGGTTGTTTTATTTTTATTTTCAAAAGGGGCTTTAATTAATCAAATTATCACTTGCTGGCTTCTACATCATTTTTCAGGAGATAAATCATTTCTGAAGCATAGAATTTTGAGATCATCATCAAATCATTGAAAAATCCTAAAAAAATCCAAAAATCACCAATTTATCTCTCGAGGGGGCATATATCCATCAATATCTAAAAATCAACATCTAGGGCATCAAAATGTTTTTTTCTTGGCATCAGTATCAAATTTTTCTTTGAAGCAATGTGTAAACACATTACTTTAAAGAGGGAAAAAAAGTATACACCTAAAATCGGCCATGACATTCAATTAATTAAATACTAGTTATTTAATTAATATTCGACTATGTATAAATAAATTATCAATTTAGCTATATTGTTCATATTCTTTAATTCTCCAAATCTAAAATCATATTCCTCTAAATTAATTAAATAAACAAATTTCATAAGCTTGTTTAATTTAATTAATTTTCACTAGTCCCGAATTAGGAATTCAAGCACATGTCTACAACATTTTATGCCACCTCACCAAGGACACATGAAATTAAATAATTCTAAATTTTAAATTAGAATTATCTTCAACAAACTTTCAAACACATGGCTTATTCCTCACACACTTGATTCTCCCACACATTTGGCATTCAAACACATGGTCTTTTTCTCCCACACTTGATTCCCTCATCCAAATGGCATGTTGTCTTTGGTCAAGGGGACACCTTTCTGATTCTCTTCATCTCCACCGTTCATCCCTCTTGATCGAATCTGGACCATCGATTTTTTCCACATCACAAGATGCCTCAAAAAGCACAACCCTTTGCCATTGTATTTTGCATCCACATTTGAGTAGAGTTATCATGCAGGAATATCGTTTGAGCTGTTAGCTCTCAAAAACGCAGGCTGAATTCCTCAAGAGGCTGCCAATCTCTTGATACATTTCAGAGTAACATACAAGGTCAAGAGAACTCAACCTTCTACTCTTCAGGTGCTACAAGACCTAGGCGGGTGTACCTTTCTAAATGAAGCAAACTTGACTCATGATTATCCTTTTGAAATGATTTGTCCACAATGGCAGATCAGAGTGAACAAATGAAACCAAACTTGATAGCAATCTTCTGATCTAAATCCTAAAATGCTTAATAAACAGATGTAAAGAAACTGAATGAATCAAAATGATGAAATGCAGAGACCAATGCCTTGTTGGGTATGCAGAGTCAAATGAAATAGAGGTGGGAAAATTATTCTAGTAGAAAATCAAATTGCAGGCATATGATCTGTTCATAACTTGTATAAACAATGCAGGATTATGACTACTAAGCTCTACTTTAATAATCTAGATGAATCTTCTTGATTACTGTGACCAACAAAAAGGATTTAATCTCTGCTTGAGAGAACCAGTTAATTAATCACACAGATACAACAAATGTGCATTGATAAACTGAAAGTAAACTTGTTACATCAATTTAAATAACTAGAAAGAATCAACTTGGAGACAGCTTAGCAATACTTTTCAATAAACTCAATATACAATTGATACCAAAAATAAACTGCCACACCAACTGAATTTCATTGAAATCACCATTTGGAAACATGCACATAATCTCTGATAAGAGAAAGCTATTCTAATGTAGTCATTCCTAATCTACTGTCTATGATCTAAAATCTGATCCCATCAATTACAATCGGGGTGCATATATATACACTAGCAATCAGGAAACAAAACGCTTCAAATTCATGTCGGCCACTGTAGAAATTAGGCTCAATCATGTTAGCCACCAACGATTATCAAACATATACATGTCAGCCTATAACATTTGAATCTTTTATTAATAGCCAATGGAACAGTCGTTGAGACAACCAGAAAGTATGTCGAAGGAAAAATATTGCTTATCGATGTCTTCCCGTGTTCCCCTGTTCGCTACGCCGAAGTCAAGAAGTATTCATTTGTCGTCTTTATGTTTCGCTATAGCTCCATGATATCAGGAAGATGTCATATAGATCATTCCATGTTTCACCGAGAATCTTCATTCGCCTTGAGTCGCTGTGACTTAAGAAATTTCACGCCGAAATGCACATTTCGTTTGATTCATTGTCGCCGTGACACATCGCACTCGGGGAGACCTTATAGAGATTGAACTTTGTTTCATCAAAAATATCCATTCATATCGAGTCGCTGTGACAAATTTGTATCCCTGCCAAAAAACCTATTTGCCCCATGTATGTCGCTATAACATGCAACCCTCGACGAGAGGTCACATAGAGTATATTGTTATACCGAAAGCCCCGAGCACACCAAGATTTCCAAGAGAATTCCAATCTTCCACCGAAAGAAATCCATTTTGTATTATCGGCAAGACCCAACGGGCTCACCAAGACCTCTTCTCAAACACCAACTCATACCGATACACACTCCCATCACCAGTCGGCAAGACAACGAACATCGCTAAGACATAATGCCAATAACTCCAAGCTCTACCAATGAATCCTCATAAGTGCAAGTTGATGAGACCTGACCCATTCGGGGAGACCTCACTCCGGTGAAAATACTTATGCTGATATGCCTTTCCTCTGTCGCCGAAACAAGATGAAAGTCATGGCAATAACTGCAGTGAGTAAATCCAATTGCTGTGATGCATAAAATGTCTTGCTGATAGGAAACTCAGACGTTTGCTAGCAGAAAGATGGATTGGGGAGACCCTAATATTGTCACGCCGATAAGCTTGCAGCAAACAAATGTTAGCAAAGATGCATGACTCGATGGATTTAAAGGGGAAATATGGGAAAAATATGGGTGAAATATGCACACGGTAGGACCAAATCAGGAAATTATGAGTAAAATCAATATGTAAAATCATCAGATTTTACAGTTCTAACAGTGGCTCTGTCTGGGGATGAATGATAGTGAGATCATTGCAAGGATCCACATCTTTGGGTGAGCAGACCAGACACAAAATGATGAGCCAGAGAGCAGAAATGAAGTGAAAGGCTATGGGAATGAATGGAAAGTGAATGTAAGATGGAGACAAATGGAAAATGGGAGTGAAATGGAGATGGATGAAATCCTAAACTACTATGCATGGAAAATAATTTTAAAGAGGACAAGCAAGAGTTGTCCATGCACTGGCAACCCTTAATCCTCTGTGTTTCAACTTGACCTGTTCTGAGTTGTTACAATCTGAAACTCAAACCAAGCTTTCCCCTGTCAAACACCTAGTTTTGTGTCGAGTTCATCAAATTCTTCTTGAAGATACTCATGCAATCCTTCCTGTCACTGTTATTGCATGTTCTTAGAGTATCATCAAGCTTGGTTTGGCCCAAAATCACTACACCATCCTATAGTTCAAATTCTTCAACATCTTGGGACAAACCCCTGTTACTTTCAACATTCAAAATGCATGCATATGAAATACAACATTCCTTATTATCTTTCTCACTGTTATGTATTATGAAACATTTTTCCAATTGTATTAAAAATTTACTATCAAAGTGCTTCTTTTGAGAATCAAAAAATTATGTCATATCAACACTATCTAAAATAAACAAATCTGAAACCTTTTGCACCTCTTCAGTATCTTTATTTGGGAACAATACTTGATTATGAACCATATCCTTATTATCAAGTGTGTGTGAACCAATCAAAGCTGGAATTCTATCATCCTTGGCATGCAAATAAAGATCTTCTTCACATGAATTAGAAATTTCAAAATCACATACCTCATCCTGAATGGAAACAGACCTTTGATCAACACCAAAGGTTTCACCATCATTCCAAGAAATGCATGGGGAGTCATAAGAATCTTTACACAAAGATCTTTCACTATCAAAACAAATGTAAGTTGGACACAAAACTTCAAGATCACCTTCATGTGTATATCTCTGATACTCAAGAGTTAGCAAATATGAAATTTGCTCACTACTGAGTAAACAAGTATTCATATTTTCATTATTACAGTCATACTCATCATTTTTGTCATCATCAAAAAGAGGCCCAGGATCATCAGAGAATGAAAAATTAGAAACATTACTAGCATAGTCATTCGTTCCACCCCCTGACACATCCCCTTAGTCATCTAAAAATACCTTTTGCTCAACATCAAGTGGATCTGAAAATACCTGAAATTCATTTATGGGCACACCTTGGCAAAATATCATTTGATCCTCTTTTAACTCTTCATCATATAATGGGCATAAAAAATTTTGGAAACCATTTTCAAATGTAGAAACCTCATCATCATCAAATGTATCTTCGTGGCTTTCAACTGCAGCTGGAGGTACTATTTGTTCACTACCAGATGGACTCACATTGTCCATTACCTCTTCATCCTGATCTTCATAAGAGGTAGAAGAATCCCCTTGCTGCAAATCAAAATCCACAGGTGCATCATCACAATCTAAATACTCACTGGATCCCTCATAACACTTATTGCCGTCCCTATCACAATCTGTTATGCAAGAGATATATCTTGTACCTTCATCTTCATTATGCAAGCTATCACAAGAATCATACTGACTTGCACACATCTCATCTTCTATTGGTTGCATTGTCTGATCAATGTCCACATCTCCACCAATGATATTATCTTCATATATTTTTCTTTCTACAAGGTCTGTCCATTCATCTAGTTGATCTAAATAAATTGGTATGCATGATTCAGGCCAATATACTGGGTCTGGCTCATATAATTTCATGAACTGTCAAATGATCTCAAGCTTACTAGGTGGGAATTTAATAGGTATTTTCCTGCAGATATCCATCATTCTGTAGAGCAAAGAGCGCCCAGATTCTCCTCTATATCTCCTTATGCCAAGAAATTCATCCAAAAGATTTTTGAAATATTCATCATCCTTAGATTGTTGGTTTCGATACATACCTTGTTGCATATTTTGATTGACATCTCCAAGTGGGCTAGAATTATGCTATATTTGACATTGATCACATTGACATTGCACTTGACACTGATCACATCGACATTCTTGATAACTTTCCAATCTTTGTCCCGGTGGGACTGGATAAACACTTACTTGCTTTGATGGCTATGAAGAATAGGTGCTCAGTTGTGCATGATATGTATTGTCTCCTTTGCAGAAGTTTCCAATTGTATTATCAGATGCATGAGGGGCCCAATAACCTCCTGCATTTGTGTAATCGTTCGTTCTATATACAAATTCCTTTTTTTTCAAAGTTTCCACCTACTTTTCTAAAAGTAGAAAAATAATTCTTTTTGATCTTCTCCCAGTGGAATCACACTTTCTAAAATTTCTCAAATTACAACTTTCCTCCAATGACTCTATATGATGGTCTTTAACTGAATTTTTTGATGTATCCCCAGCAGAGTCACCAATTTGTTAGCTCTCAAAAATGCAGGCTGAATGCCTCAAGAGGCTTCCAATATCTTGATACATTTTAGGGTAATAGACAAGGTCAAGAGAACTCAACCTTCTACTCTTCAGGTGCTGCAAGACCTAGGTGGGTGTACCTTTCTAAATGAAGCAGACTTGACTCATGATTATCCTTTTGAAATGCTTTGTCCATAATGGCAGATTAGAGTGAACAAATGAAACCAAACTTGATAGCAATCTTTTGATCTAAATCCTAAAATGATTAATAAATAGATGTAAAGAAATTGAATGAATCAAAATGATGAAATGCAGAGACCAGTACCTTGTTGGGTATGCGGAGTCAAATGAAACAGAGGTGGGCAACTTATTCTAGCAGAAAATCAAATTGCAGGCGTATGATCTGTTCATAACTTGTATAAACAATGTAGGATTATGACTACTAAGCTCTACTTTAATAATCTAGATGAATCTTCCTGATTACTGTGACCAACGAAAAGGATTTAATCTCTGCTTGAGAGAACCAGTTAATTAATCACACAGATACAACAAATGTGCATTGATAAACTGAAAGTAAACTTGTTACATCAATTTAAATAACTAGAAAGAATCAACTTGGAGACAACTTAGCAATACTTTTCAATAAACTCAATATACAATTGATACCAAAAATAAACTGCCACACCAACTGAATTTCATTGAAATCGCCATTTGGAAACATGCACATAATCTTTGATAAGAGAAAGCTATTCTAATGTAGCCATTCCTAATCTACTGTCTATGATCTAAAATCTGATCCCATCAATTACAATCGGGGTGCATATATATACACCAGCAATTAGGAAACAAAATGCTTCAAATTCATGTTGGCCACCATAGAAATTGGGCTCAGTCATGTCAGCCACCAACGGTTATCAAACATATACATGTCGGCCTACAACATTTGAATATTTTATTAATCGCTAATGGAACAGTCGCTGAGACAACCAAAAAGTATGCCGAAGGAAAAATATCGCTTATCACTGTCTGCCTGTGTTCCCTTGTTCGCTATGCCGAAGTCAAGAAGTATCCATTTGTCCTCTTTATGTTTTGCTATAGCTCCGTAATATCGAGGAGATGTCATACAGATCATTCCATGTTTCACCGAGAATCTTCATTCGCCTTGAGTCACTGTGACTTAAGAAATTTCACGCCAAAATGCACATTTCATTTGATTCATTGTCACCATGACACATCGCACTCAAGGAGACCTTATAGAGATTGAACTTTGTTTCACTGAAAATCTTCATTCATATCGAGTCGCTGTGACAGATTTGTATCCCTACCGACAAACCTATCTACCCCATGTATGTCGCTATAACATCCAACCCTTGGCAAGAGGTCACGTAGAGTATATTGTTATACCAAAAGCCTCGAGCACACCAAGATCGGTAAGAGAATTCCAACCTTCCACAGAAAGAAATACATTTTGTATTGTCGGCAAGACCCGACGAGCTCGCCAAGACCTCTTCTCGAACACCAACTCATACCGATACACACTTCTGTCACCGGTCGACAATACAATGAACATCGCTAAGACATAATGCCGATAACTCCAAGCTCTGCCGATGAATCCTCATAAGCGCAAGTCGGTGAGACCTAACCCATTCGGGGAGACCTCACCCCGGTGAAAATACTTATGCCGATATGCCTTTCCTCTGTCGCCGAAACAAGATGAAAGTCATGCCGATAACTGCCAGTGAGTAAAATCCAATCGCTATGACGCAGAAAATGTCTTGCTGATAGGCAACTCAAACGTTTGCTAGTAGAAAGATGGATCGGGGAGACCCTGATATTGTCATGCCGATAAGCCTGCAACAAACAAATGTTAGCAAATATGCATGACTCAATGGATTCAAAGGGGCAATATGGGAAAAATATGGGTGAAATACGCACATGGTAGGACCAAATCAGGAAATTATGAGTAAAATCAATATGTAAAATCATCAGATTTTACAGTTCTAACATGAGCATTGGAGCATTTTGGTGTCTTATAGTTACATTTCATATTATGTTTTGTTTCATAGTTACATCTTAGAATCACATTTTGCTTCATAGTTATATTTTATGTCATACTTTGCATCATAGTTGCATTTTAGTTTAGCATATTCATAGTTATTATCATTTGAGCATATGTAGAATCATCATAGTTTCATAAGTGTTTACATTGTAAAATCTAACATCATTTATCCATTTTGTCAATATATCCATTATCATTTTCATCATATAGTCATGTAGGAATTTTATTGGCTTGCATGTTGAATATCAATCTTTTTTCTTAAGTGTCATTCCAATAGCCTTAGTGCATATAAAAATCTGAGAGCAAAAGGGTTAAAGGAATATTTAAGAATAGAGGACAATGAGATATTCTTAAAAGATTTGTTAAATTGCAATTTAAAGTAGCTTCTTTTTTTTGAATCTTTGATATAATTTGTTTCATTAAGGTTTGTGTTGATTTGCTAACCCCCATATTTCACACACAAAAAAATCATTCATGTTTCTTAAAATTCCACGATGACCAAGACTTCTCCTTTACATTACAAATATACCTTCTTTGAGTTGCCTCATAATGATGAGGTTTTACAAGTTGTAACTACTATTAGAATATATATAATGGATGATTTTGGAGAGGGGATTGTCATAGTGGTATTAAGTTGGAGGATCAATTAAAATAACATAGAATTTCTCATTACATTGACTAATTATTTCCTTGGTAAAGAAAATAAAGTGACATACAAGTGAACATTTAAGATTCATATATGAAGAAAATGAATTGATCATGTAATGAGTTGTGTCAAGTTATTGGATAGAACTCATGGTTAAGAGATTCCTCTTAGAAGTTTGATGATTGTTCTAATGACATTCACACTCAACAAAGGGAGAAGTGCTAGAAAAGCCATCAACCTTGATGGAGGAAACTAAGGTATATTTTAGTCCACATGTATTGAATATTATAATTATAATTCTCTTATTCCAAGGAAAATAATTATGCCTCTCCAGAAATGATAGAGTATCTAGGCACACAAACTTCAATGAGTTTTCTATAATTATTTCCATTTATAGCTTCTTGTACCTAAATTCGATCATAAATAATTGATTTAGCTATATATGGGCCAATTTTGATATGTAGCCTATAGTTTAGCCTATTGGATGATAATTTACCTTAACTTGTAGTAAGTGATATTTATAATAGATTTCCTAGTTTGTGTAAGTTATAACTAATTTTTTGATTTCTCTATTTAGATGATTAAATGTTAAAATCAAGGTTTCAAATGAAGTTAATAAAAAGGTGTTGGGAATAATGTTTATTTAATAATATATCCCAACATTTTATTTGGAAGATTCCAACATATGACACCATTGTCCCTTTCTAGATTCTTCATCTCTAAAGTCTTATATTTGCAATTCTAGGTTCCTCTAGATTTTTATATAATATATCTCCTATGTGCAAGCAAGCACTAAGCATGTATCAAACCTAGTGTAATCTACTTCTATGTAATTGAATGACTATTATATAATATATTTTACATCTAGGAGAATCCTGGTCATCTAGGTTTCCCCATACATCATGGGGTCTAAAGTATATGTAGGAGGGTCTCACTCATCATCATTCTTGTATTTTATTTTTCTTCTTGTTCTTCAATAGCATGAGCTGGAAAAATGGAAAGAGCTAGTCAAGGAAATATACTTGAGTCAAACTAGTTTGAAGCACCACTAGTAGGTCACCCAAAAGTTTCTTCTTTAGGTGGTAGGGAGGCAGAGCACCAATGAGTAGGTCACGACCAACCACATTGACCATAGTAATTTCTTGTAGCTAGTGGAGAAGCTTGGGAGTGAGCCTCACAGGTACCTCAAGCATAAAGAGTCCTTCCATGTTGATGCCAATGAGGAGACACGTGGCCCTTAGAAGAAGAGGGAGATAAAGGAACTCTAGCTACCACATATGGGGTATTTCCCTATCAATGAGATATTTTAGTGTTCCACATCAAGTGTAGCTTTGTTAGCTTGCAATTGTATCTATAATAACACACTGTAACAAATCATTACTTTAGAAAAAAGTGAAACATGCTGATCAACAAAAAAATTAATAAAAATAGAAATTTTTTCCATATGTTAAAGATAATATCCACCCTGAAATCATGCTAGATTTGGTTGAATTTGTGAGGGATGTGAGGTAAATCCTCAAGAAGAACCATATTCCATAAGAAGGGTTCTAATCTCAATAGCTTGAAGAAGTCTTGGATCTAGGTCTAGAGACTTTGGGCTATGGGAAAAAACCAAAAAATATTCTTATAAGATTGATTACTAAAAAAAATAGCAAAAAGGATCAAGAACATGCAAATGAAGTAACCTAGACCAAATAAGAAGGATTGAAAAATAATACACCAAACAAAGTGGGCTAATTTGGGTTCTAAAACAACCGAATAGATGGTATGAAATCTACATTTCCAAAACAAATCTGGTGATTATAATTCCATTGCAAATTCAAAGTGGGAACCATGGGAAAGTGGGGAGAGAGCCAATGATATCCTTGTTGAGGTCTATTGTTCTAGAAAGTAATGTTTGGACACCACTTCCAATATTTTTAGTAAGATTTGGAAAAATTGATACCAATTTTGTGAACCATATTAGTCAAAATTACCTCCAATAATGATTCAAAAAATTTATGATCCTGATTAGAGAATTAAAACTTGGTTTTAGTATTGTTCTAGGTTAAAATCCGCATAGAAGCTCTAGAGAAGAGGTCTGGTAGAGTTTGAATCCCTTTCCTATGAAATCTCAAGGTGTGTATCCATGGTAGCCTATCCAATAGGAAATCTTGGCTTTGGAAAATAAGGGACTACCAAATATTCTAGTGGTTGATGGAGATCCCATTATAAAATCCAAAAAAATCTAGAAGAGCCAAGATTTCAGGGCTTCACAGGCTCTCCAAATATTTTTTATCACAAAATTCCTTTGAACTTACACTAATTATTTAACCCAGTGAAAAGGATTTGAAGCCCAATCCCCTTCCAAGAAAACCACCCAAAAGAATGGCTAGAGGAAATTCCATGTCACATGACAATTTTTTAGGATTCATTTCCTTGAAGGTCACAAATAATACATATAGTGCAAAGAACCAAACCCTAGCATTGGGTGGATAAAATCCCCAAACTTGAAAGGAAAGAAAAGTGTAGAAACAACCTTCCTAACTTAAATCTTCAAGAGAGGGTTACACAAAATTGTTTTAAATATTTTAAATTTTATAATTTCATTTAATATTACACATTTATTTATGTTATTTTCAGATTTAAGCATTAAACCATAAGACACAAAATTCGGGTGGGTAAACCCTTTCGGGAAAAAACCCCACACACCAAAGCATAGACCAATTGTATTATAGTAAAAAACTATTACGATATAACTTTCAGAGTACGTGCTCTTGTAAGTGTTACTACACTGTGATACAAGATTCTAGAGTGAATCCGACAGCATAATAGTATGTCAAATATTACAATACAATCTCATATAATGCACTCAAAATTAACATATTTATACACTCATACATGAGAACCCAAGATTACCATGTGCCAATCCCATAGTCTCTACATGCATGCAAATAGAAATCCACAACATGCACGAGTCCCAAGTGACCTACACAACAACCAACTGAACATGCAACAACAAGCAAGAACATGCAAGGCTTTGAACTCCAAAAATCAAATAACCTCACATGCAAGGCATCCCATAGAAAAAATTAAGTCAGATTCCAAATTTGAACTCATATTTGACTCCTAATCACTCCAAGTGACAACTTAGTATTTGTTAAGCAACTTTCCTCTTCCACTAACTCATTTGACTGCAAAATATGACAATTTTTTTTGACAAAAGATGTATAATTAGATGTATCATTGGGTACATGTGTATTTAATGTGAAATTTTCAATATTTTTTAAATTTATGCCCGACATTCCTCAAAATTGCGATGCTCTGTGATTTTCGTCGCTATTTTGACATACACTTAAAGCCAACCATCCCCTTCCATCAATTTACGGGCTAACATATGGTTAGCCTCCTTAATTTGTGGGCTGACGACTATATGGTTAGTGTTCACCGAGGTTCTGACAAATGTTTTTTAATAAATAAAACTGAGTTCAACAATTTATCTATACTTGCGACAGTGTTTTCTATACTTGTGAATTTGCTATACTTGAGAATTTGCTATACTTGTGACAGTTTGTGGAGGTTATAGGCCAAATTTTTTTGGTGCAAAATATCAAAATTATTAGATTTTGTTACCTGTCTATGATTAAAAATTATTGGAGTGTGAGTTTGATATTTTTTGAAGATCTAAATATTCAAGCTTGGTAAAGAAAAATCATGTTAGATAATATTAGTGCAGAAAAAAATGAAGAGACACTTGCTAGATTGTGGGCTAGATTGAAAAGTGATTGGAAATGTTATTGTACTTGCAATAATTGCAAGGGCTTAAAGATGAGAAATTTTTAATCAAAACAACTGAGAAACATTGTAGACAACATGGTCACGTTGAAGGGGGGCATGATTATCGTCCATTGGTAAGTTGTTCATTAGATGTCTTTATATTGATTGAATTTGTAAATTTTTATATCATTTTAACATTTTTTATATATATAAAAAATCACTTGATCATGATCATGGTATATTTGTGTCGATCATTATTATAAAGGCGGGGCACCCTAGGGCACATGATATGGATTATCACGGCCTAGGGAATGTGGTTTTGCAAGTAGAGGAACATGGAGCTATGAATATCGAAGATGAAGTTAATGATCCTATGGAAGAAGATGATCATGCACTAGAAAACACAGTTGAAGATGATCATACAAATACATTGATCTATGACACATTTAGTGGCACAGCTGATCATGATGATCAAGATGACTTTGATGATGTTCATGATTTACCTGTACTTGAGAAGGCATACGGGCCCGTTTATGAAGGCTCCCAAACAAATCTTCTCTATGAGGTATTGTTGCTGGAAAACTTGAAGGTTATGAATGGTTTATCCAACATAGCAATCTCACGGATGTTAAGGTATGTCATATATGTCATTTTTTTTCATCTATTTTTGTTGTTAGTTCATCACTAGTAAATAAAGGATGAAATATGTACCATTAATATTATTTGTATTAACAAATTATTTTTTTGTTGTAGATTGATAGGTGAATTTTTGTTACCATTATCAAATATTTTACCTTGCTCATACCGAGATTTATCTACCATTACGAAAGATATTGGAATGGAGTATCAAGTAATGTATGCATGTCCCAATGATCATATTATATATCATAAACAACATGAATTTGATATAGAATGCCCAGAATGTCATATCAGTAGATATTGAACAAATCAACTAACAAAAAAGGTACCTCACAAGGTTCTTCGTTATATTCCCATTATTCCACACATGCAACGATTATTTAGGTGTGAAAGCTTAGTGCAATTTATGGATTACCATGCATGGAATAGAAGTGGAGATGACATTTTTCAAATGCCTGTGGATGGTTCTGCATTTAGGGACATGGAGGAAAAATGGCCACACTTTAAAAAACCTCATAATCTTAGGCTTTCATTGGCAGCGGACAATGTCAATCCATTTGGAGAGATGAGATCTATTTACTCGGTGTGGCCTGTTTTTGTTATTAATAATAACATTCCTCCATGGATGTCAATAAAGAGAGATCACATAATGTTGGTAATGATTGTTATAGGTATTCGTTTATGTCAATTTTATTTAATGTAGTAGCATCTCATTTGTCTTATTTGTTGCATAATGACTTATATTTTTTTCATTTAATAGTCATGTACATTAATTTATATATATTGCAGTAAAATGGTTATAATAATTATGTAATGTTTATGTTCATTCAACTAGGTAAGTACCAAGTTAAAGATATGAATGTATATATCGAGCCTCTTATCGATGAGTTACTAAAGTTATGGAATGGCATCACTATGTATGACATCTCTAGACTAATAGGACAAAGACAATTTCAATTCCATGCAATGCTTGTATGGATAATTCATGATGCCCCAAGGCTAACACATTTTTGTGGTATGTTATAACGTTCAACTACACTTTAATGATATTTAATTTTGTGAAGTAGATATTATGCATGTTTTTAAATAATCTATTCATTATATATCATTATAAAATTTGACATATTTAATCCAATTATACATGATCTTGCAAGTCTTCAAACAAAGGGAAAATTTGCATGTCCAGTTTGTGGTCCAAAGATGAAATCTTGTCGTTCAACAAGTTTAGGCAAGCAGGTGTTTGATGAGTATAGGCACTTCCTTCACATAAATCATAAGTATCGAATTACTGAAAAACATCTTTTCAATGGGAAAGAAGAGATTACATCAAAACCAAGAAGAATGACACCTCGCCTATGGAAGTTGGAATATAATAGAATTAATCATCAAGGTTATACATCGGATCAAATTTTTTATCTATCATATATGATATGTTTGGAATTCATATTTTTATATTGTGTTTTGTTTACTCATACTGTAATTGACAATGATTGTCATTGTTAATTTGTTTAACTTATATGCTTCATGAAGGTCATCAAGGCATTAATGGTTGGCTTCCACAGGGACTGAAAAGTCATCCCAAACAATTTAGTAGGTTGCCCTACTATGAGCAGCTACAAATTGTGCATTTGTTTGATAGAATGCATATCAGAAGAATTTATAACATAAATGTTATGGAAAATATTGGATAGAGGGAATGACAAAGAAAAAATTGTCAAAATTTGTAGTGACATTCAGGAAGCCAATCATGCAATGAAAAATGTCATTCAATTAAATAGTGATGGAGACCAAATTAATATAATCGCCCTTCCTTGGTTATTAATGGAGCAACAAAACAATGCTATAAAAGAAGTCATACGAAAAATTTGATTTCCCATAGGATTTGTTGCGAACATAAATGATATCATAATAAAGAAAGGTGAATTTGGGTTAGGGATGAAAATGCATGATTGGGATACCTTCATTAAGGTGATTATTCTAGTATATTTCATATATATTTGTATACTGCATGTACTTTTTAGTGTTTTATGTTTACTAGTTTTGGAAAAATAATGAAAAGATTATTTTATAATTGTTGCAGTAAGTTCTACCTCTATCTCTCCCATACAACTTTGACAAAAAATTCAAGCAAGTTATATATGATCTTGGAAAATACATGAGGTAAGTAGCGATATTTGTTCAATTCGTTGTATAGATCTTATATTTTCCATTTGTTTTACTTGTTATGTATTATATTGTATATTTTTGTTAAATATCGTTAATATATTTGCACCTTGAATCAATTGTAGATGGCTGTCATCTAAAGAAATCCATATAGAAGATATAAATTATTAGAGGAGAAAAATTCCTCGTCTAATGTGTGAAATGCAAAAGTGCCTACCTTCAAAAATTTTCAATGCATAAGAAAACTACCTCATACACCAAGTTGAGGAGATTGAATTGTGTGGACCTATACACAAAAGGTCAATGTGGATGGTTGAGAAGCACTTGAAATTTTTGAAGGCTTTGGTTAGAAAAAGAGCACATCTTGAGGATTCTATGGTGGAGGGATATATGGTATACCAGACCATGGTGTACATTACTGAATATCTTCCTAAGTTCGCAACAAAGATCCATGTAGATCGCATTTGGGATCCCAAATCCATTAACAAATTCAAAGGGGAGTACCTGATGGGGAAAGGCAGATTGAGGAAAGTGAGAAGTAATTATAAGATGGTCATGGAGATTAATTAGAATAAATTTTACATTTCCTTCAATTGCTTGAAAAGAAACAACAGAGAACTAATCCAAATGAAAAAAATCTCCCACACACAAATAGAAAAGTACTGGTATTGTATTACTCCAAAAAATAAGTCTTTCACTATTGAAAAGTATTAAAATCTTAAAAAGTGTTGATGATCAAATATTACAATTCGAATTTCATATATATAAGAAGAAGACCCTGTTAGCTCTCAAAAATGTAGGCAAAATGCCTCAAGAGGTTTCCAAACTCTTGATACATTTCAGGGTAACATACAAGGCCAAATATTTTAGACCTTCTCTTTAGGTGTTGCTAGACCTAGGCGGGTATACCTATGAATGAAGCATACTTGATTTGTGTTTATTTTTCAAGCAATTTATCCACAATGGCCAGTGGGAGTGGACAATTGAATCTTTATTATGGTATAGATTGTATAAGCAATATCAAGGCTAATCCTAATATGTTCAGTTAATAGATGTAAAATATAAAATGGATGAACTAAAATGAAGTATGTAGTACCAATGCCTCGTTGGGTATATGGATTCTAATGAAGATCTAGAAAAGTGTAATATGTGATGGAAATAATTCAAACTGTTCGACACACAAATGTAGTTTGCAACTTGTACAAACGTACAAGTAAATGGCTAACAACTCTACTTGAGATAGGATGACAACCCTAATTATTTGATTCTTCTTACTGAATCAATTAATACTTTCTAGTTACTGTGATTGATTATAAGGATATAATATTTACTTGAAAGAACCAAATGATCACATCACACACATACAACAAATGTGTATCGACAAACTAATATATGCTTGATATACCTATTTGAACAATAGAAAAGCATCAAAATGGAGACAATAAAATAACTTTATAATTCCACAGACAGTTGATACCAAAGACTAAGCCACAAATTCATATTTCTTCATTAACTTCATCGAACTTCATGCATGCATCTGAGTCTTTTTGATGAAAACATCATTACAAAAATTATCTATAGTATTCTTTTTTTATCTGTCCATCTCCTCCCTTGATCATATAGAACATGTATAAATATAACAAACTATGAAAGGACACGTCCTTTCAGAAATGTTTTTGCATAACAATAATAATAAACTAACAGTTAGGCTCTATTTAGCCATAAATGGATTTTGACAAATGATCAAGGTAATCCTAACATGCATGTGTGTCGACATCTCCAAGTGCATTCCAAATTGCTATCTCCTTGATCACCATCTGTTTGTTCTGCTCACAAGCCTCGTCCAGTGTTGAATTGTCTCTTGTAGCTACCTCTAGAATTGTTTGCAGCATTGATTCACATTCCTTAATCTATTTGTCTTTTTCCTTCAATTCTCCTTTGTCTTTGAATAGCATTGGTAATCCCTTCTTAGTGGAATCAATGAACCCTTGTTCATCCCCTTGCAATTCTTCTTGAAATTCCTCGTGTCTCTTTATGAAATGATTAGCAATATCAATAGCTACATTATCTAGAACATCTCTTTCACTTATTTCTTGGAGTTTCTCATGGATTCTCCCATCAATCCTCTTATGTTCTCGTTCTGTAGCATAATTTTTCAAATATGTTCCCCAAAGTTTACTCATCCAAGTCATCAAGCTAGCTTGCCTCTTCTTTATCATTGCAATGAGTGCATCATATTTGCCTTGTGAATATGCATATGATCCTACCCACTAATCTTTTGTATAAGAACTCTCACCTTGAGTTAATTGCTTTGTGGGTCTTAATGTTATTCCCACCATATCCTTCAAATGATCATTCTCTCTAAGCAATCTTTCATCGTTCATTCTATACATTTATTTTTCTTTTATCAACATCTGAATCCATGCTTTATTCAATTTAGCACCATTAATGCCAATATCTACTATGGTTATGGGATCAACCTCTCCAAATTTTAAGGTCATCACATGCCCAAATGCCTTTTCATTATCAATCACAACTGATTTCCTATGAGGTGGATACAGGGCCCAAATCATGAGTGACCCTTCATCTGGATTGTACTTGGATCCTACGTATATCTCTATCACACCTTCAAGGTTGGGCTTATATGTGGCATTATTGTTCTTCAAGAAACTATCAAAGACTAAGGAAGAATTCAAATCTAACCCGGGAAAAATTGTGACTCCTACATCTTCTAGAATCTTTCTCCCCTTCTCAGGAGTTATATCTTTGATTTCTTTATCCACACTTGTTTTTTTAGGTTACCCAACAACTGTCCTTCATTAGTTGGTTTTATATTTCCAACTGATTCCCTTATTTGTTTCCCTTTTTACTTATACAATAATGCCTTAAACTCTAGAGTTTTTAAAAATTCATCATCAGCTATGAATGATCTATATGCAATCTGTCTTGCATCTGTATGTGAACTTTCTTCAACTTCTATCTCCCTAGGAGGACATTTGTAAGCTTGAGTTCTTGATCTAGAGATTTTTTCAATTGTGTTGTGAGGCCTGTTATCACCATGTGTTTCCTCCTCTAAAGATAACATCCCAACATCTGGCAATCCTCTGTTGTACTCATCAACCACTCTTTCTACTTCCTCCTCTTTCGGATTTCTGATGAAATCATCATATTGATAGGGTATATGATCATACCCACCCAAGTTTATTTTGTCCCTCGAAAAGTTGCTAAACTCTAGATCGAATCCTTTTCGAGGTGGACCTTTCTTCATGTTATATTGCAAAAATTTATTCAAAACCAAATCATATTCCTCCCTTGCCAACACAGTGAAATCACTGAAACAAAGTGTGCTAGGCATAAATTCCTACTTTCCAAAAGAGTTTAAATTCATGAAATCTGAATAATCTAATTTGCTTAGAAATCTCAAGATATGCAATTCTGTCAGGTACTGTTTTTGGAAGAATAAAGGGTGCATCCTCAAATCCATATATTTTGATCATTGTTGCATCTTCCAAATAGTACCAGTCTCCCCAATTGTGATTAATAGGCCCATTAAATTCCTTGGGTCTAAGGAACCTTTTTATCTCATCAAACAATGAATATTCACAACGGTGATTATACAATTTATACAATGGCTTCACAAAATATTCTTGAAAATGTATGAAGCATGAATTGGAAAATCTACTGCCCCAAATAGTAGTCCAAATTTGTACCAAAAACAACCCCCCCTCTTTATCAAATTGTGAAACCCTTAGCTTATCAGGCCACATATTCAATTCTTGCCCATAGTAAAGAATCATATGCATCAGGATTGAATAATTCCTCAAATGCAAAAGAGGGGAGCCATTCCTTACTACCATCAATCTTGTATCAAGCTCATTGAAAATATGTGTGGCATAATCAAAAGGTTGAGAGTTATGGCATTGGACATCTACTACTATCACCATCAGCACAATTGGCATGTATTCAAGGGCATCCACCCCTAGCAATTGGCGCACTGAGAAATATGTGTACTTTAGATATGGTTCAAATAGGTCGACATGAAACGGGGGACCATCACCATCATCTAATGGGGCTGCATTTCCATCCTTCTTACATCTATGCAGTGGTAGCCTCCAACCCTTGTACACAGTATCCAATCTTGAGAATTCTCTATCCAGTTCCTCATACACAATTTTCTCGTCACACACTCCTAAATTGAAAACCTCACAGATTGCAGCCTCTGATATGTGTATGAATGGTTTTCCAGAAGGGTAACAAATATCTTTTAGCTTGGGGTCATAACTGGCAGCTAAATTTTTTATCAATTCCACATCTACAAACACATTTGGATAGACTAGCTTTCCTAGGTTAAATTTCTAGGGGTTACAGACTTGTTCATACCGGTTCCTTCGGTAGTAATGGAAGATGAATAACTCATATCCCCTAATTGGAGTCCATGTATCTCCTATGTGTTTGCACCTATCTTCTAACTTTTCTACATTTTCCCTGAGCTACGCAGAGCACCTGGCCCTAGGTCCAGAGCTAGGAAATTGATCAATTAGGTCCTGGTTCAATTTTCTTTCGACTACCCCTAGTTGATTTTTAGCTTCAATTTTCTATTTTTTACTCTTGGGGTGACTAATCTCACTTTTTTTTTTGCTTTTTTTTTCCCTAAGCTCGTTCCCTCCATTATACCCTTTTTTTAAATGACAAAATTAGAAAATGAAATTGTAGAAAACTCAGATTTTGTTTGAAATCCTTCAGCCACAAGGTTCTTTGGTTCTTCGTCCTCCCTCCTATTTCTTCTGATATGAATTTTGCTTAATACCTTTTTCAATTATTGCTATTCAATTCAAGAAATCAACTATCTTTTTGTATTCATGCCACCATTAATGTTTCAGCTCTGAGCACAAGTTCACAATCTTTTTGAAATTCTCACTGTCACATCAAGTACCCTGTACCAACAAGACAATTTGAATTTTGGGCAATTCTTTATATTTGGTTTTTTCCAACGTTCACCAAACAACTTGTTGGTTAGAGAAACATGATATATTTCTCAATGATACATAATTTATCCTCTTGATCTTTGTAAATGTCACCAAAAGTCACTCCGATGATATTTTGATCTATTTGCATCTTCATCGGCAAGGGATCATGCTTTTCTAAGACATTTTGCAGTTTCTTTGATGCTATGAGTCTCCCCGATGTTCATTCCTTTGATCTTGAATATGTTGCCAAGACTTGTCGATATCATCGACATGAAATGGAGCATCAGGAGAACCTTTCGAACTTACACCAATAGCTTCTTGTTTTGTCGATATGCTTCTTTGTGCCTAATCAGTGAGACACAATGAACTTCTTACCGATGGTAATTCACTGGTAAGACATAATTGCTCGGTATGACTTGTTGGATTCAATTTGATGATGCTTGTCTTGCTGATGAGTAGTTTCATTTGTATCATTGGTGTGAGAGGATAAATGTCTCATTGATATATTTTATCAGTGAAACTCATAAGCTCATTTTGAATGATAGATCTCACGTCGATATCATTTTTCTTTCCAATGATCCCCTGTGTCGGTGAAATCATGAGCTATGTCCGACTGATATGTATTTTCCTAGGCACTTTGATTGATATGACAACTTGGATTTCCTTCCGATATGCTGAAAACACCACCATTGGAAAACAATGGCTTAGAGATCGGGGAGATCTGCACCAACTCTTTCTGATATGGATCAAAATGTTTTTACTTAGAGATTTTTTTGGGGATCAAATTTGGTTGTGATCACAGGCAATTACATCAAGATTTGGCTTTCTATGAAGGATTTATGAATGTAGTTTTTTCAAAATTTTATAGTTCCAACAGACCCAACAAAGGTGTCTCTTTGGATTGTCTTTTGGAAAATAATTAAACTATTGATCTTAATTAAACTTATAAAACAATTTAATCTTCTCCTAACATTGAATTAGCCATTGAGAGATTTTTTTTATACTCATCCAAGGTATGGGTATCTGTATCATGCACTACATTTCGGGCTTCATATTCAAGTTTTATCATCAATTCCATATGTTTGCATGCTCCATCCAGCAATAACCCTTTTGCTTTGACTGTATCTAATGCTTCCTGAAGTATCCTATTGAATTCATCCATCCAATTATCTCGTTCCATCAAAAACTTGTTCTTATCACATAATTTGGGTAATCCCAACTTCACAGTATCATCAAACCCTGTGTTTTCTAAGTGTAAGTCTTCATCATATTTGTCATGCTTTGTCATGATTGTGTCAATGGCCAAGATGGAATTGGTGTTAGATCCCTCATGTAGTTGCATATCATGTCTCTTAGTACCCAATCTATTTTTCACTCTCCCATGCTCAAGAATGGCTTCATAGTTCTTTTTTTGAACATGCTAAAAATCATCAAGGCATATCTTCAGGTTTGTAAATCTCTTGTGCAACATCGTTTCCATAGTGTCAAACTGAAGGTCCTTCATCTTTTCTACTAGTTGTTGATGTTCTTCTTGCAACTGCTCATATTCACTCTGCAACTCTGTATCAGTTTCAGAGGTGATCCTCATCCTGGCATCTTTCATGGCAATAATTTCCAAATCTGATTTTTCACTTTTCATTTTGTAATAATTTATTTCTTTCATCAACTGTATTGTTTGTGCCTTGTTGAACTTGGCAATGCTTATGCCCATGTCTATTGAAGCCACAAGGTCAGTTTACCCAACTTTAAGGGTCATCATGTGTCCAAAGGCTTTTTTGATACTGTTGATCTTTGGCCTTTTGTGAGGTGGGTATAGTGCCCATTTCAACATTGAATTTTCATTAGGATTGAATCTTGACCCTATGTAAATTTCCTTCACATCCTCTATGTTTAACTTGTATTCTCCTTCCTTGTTATGCAAAAAAATATAAAAAATTAAAGAGGCACTGAGGTCCCAACTAGGAGATACTATTACACCAGCTTCAAGTAACATCTGTCTACCCCTTTCAGGGGTCATGTTATGCACTTCACTATCTATATCATCTTTCAACCTTTTCATCAATTGCTGTTCATTTTTAGGGGTAATATTTGGGATGGATTCCCTCAACCTTTTGCCTTTGTAATTATATAAAAAAGATTTAAATTCTCTTGACTTGACAAACTCATTATCAGAAATAAAGGATTCATAGGCTGTAAGCCTATCATATTCATCTACATGCAATTCCTTGGATACTTGTAAGTCCTTCTTAGGGAGTTCTTCATATTCATCATTCATCATCTGAGAGACTATTCTCTGTTGTGATTGTGCTTTATTTCCTCCCAAAGATTCTTCTTTAGATGAATCATCCATTTTTTGTAACCTTTTATTTTTTTGCTCTAACTCCTTCATGAAATTTTCTATAACCTCCTTTGCTTCTTTTCCTTCTTTGTTCTTAAACACATCTTCCCCTGATATAGGAACATGGGTGTATCCACTAAGGTTTTTATTTTTCTTACAAGAGTGTATGTACCCTTCAGGATCATAATTTATTCTTTGTGCATACTCCTTTAATTTAAATTCATCCAACAACTAAAGATAATAAGATAATTGGTAGTGGGGTGTTAGGTTTTCAAGTACACCAATTATAAATTAAGGTCGTATACCATGGTAATTAACTAATTATATGTCGTTTGTGAATTTCATTTTTTTTTGGTACAGTTGGTCGAGAGTGGGATGCACTACATTTGTACATCATAAAAAATCTTGATTGGATGACAGTATGGATTAAACGATGTCAACAATCCGGTCGTGCATTAACATGGGAAGGTGTGGCTTCATTGGTTAAAGAAGCTCATCGTAATGGAGATTTCAATGTTACACCAAAGGAAATTGATTTAGCATATGGTTTAAGAGATAAAAAACTATGTATAAATATATAAATCATCCATATTATTTAATTATTTTCAATTATATTGATGTATATAAATGTTGAGTTTTTTTTCTTTGCATACATTCGGCCAAGAATAAATATGTTTATCAACTGGCAATGCAATAATTCTTACATGTTTGACATATTGCAGGTGAAACACCACAAGGCTATGTGGTGCAATGGTCATAAATTTTGAATCAAAAAGTTGGATGACATGAAGAAAACTTGTGATTTTGGGATAACTGTAGTCTTTCGGGTGACTAATGTTTCATCTAGAAGTGACATACATCCAGAAGTCTTAGAAAATCGATACTATGGGATTTTGGATGATATACTTGAGTGTGAATTTAAGTCCTTCAAATTATTTATGTTCATCATCCAATGGTACAGGCTACAATTGAATGAAAATGATCCCAAGAGAACTATTATTGAACATGATAATGGATTTACCATGGTTAATACAAGGTCGATTGAGCAAGTTGGAAATGAGCCCTATGTTCTTCCAAGCCAGTGTGAACAAGTATTTTACTTAGAGGTTCTAGGTAAACCAGGTTGGTCATTTTTTGTTAGACATGATCCAAGAGGAAGGCTGGTAAAGTATAATGTGCTGGAAGAAGAAGATACCGAAGAACTAGAAGATGATGTAGATGATGATCATAATTAGTAGTTAGTTGATGATGTTCCTAATGAAGATGTCGAAGAAGAGGAACTAGATCACGATGATGTAGGAATTAATGTTCATGAAGATGATATCTATGTGGATGATGACATTATTGAAATTGATATCAATAATGATGATGATGATATGACCAATCCTTACAATGTCAAACCTAGATTGGATGATACAGACAAATATTTGGATGAAGAGAAGATCAATGACATTGAAATGTATGAGTTATGTGATTATATTATCTATTTGATATTGATTTCTTGATAGAATTATATTTGAATTATATGGTTACATAATTAATTCATGATGTTTTTAATTTTTATGCCATTACATAATTAATTCATGATGTACTTTTTAATGTTGTTAATTCATGATGTTACAACTATTGTAGCTCTCCTAGAAATTTCCATATGATCAAATCCTAATTACTCTATGAATATTTATGATTAGATATTATTTGATCATATCTTTGGTTATTTAATTCCCAAAAAATTAGTGTTTCCTCATGTTGACCCCGCATAGTGACATGTGAATGGGGCCAATGTTGATTTTTTTTCAATTTGTGCTTGTATGGAGTGAAACTTGACATGGTTAGCCTAGATGCATGCATTGATGATATGGGAGGGTTTTGAGACTCAAACATGAGGTCATGCTATATAAAGGCATCTCTTCCTTCCTAATAATACAAGTTGCCTAATTTTTCATCTCTTTCATGCATTGTTCTTAGCATTTATTTGTTTAATGGTTTCAAAAGACGAGGCTCTATGAGCCTCACCTTAGATCTATTACACATAAATTTGTGCATTTTCATTAGCAATAAATATTTAGATGATCTTTAAAAATCTCATTGAATATAAAGATGATAATAGGAAGCTAAAAAAATGAGTATATTTTGTTTATGGAACGTAAACCACAAGGTTCGTCACTCTAATGCTAAAACCAAGTCAAATTAACCCCTAACACCTATTGGAAAATTCAAAAAATGTATTTTCACAAGAATTTATAAACCTTTTGAAACCACACATGCATGTTATGAAAGTGTATGGTAATCCTACTTATAGCAGAAGTTTACATGATAAGCTAACCAATGGCACTATATTGGAGGATAAACCCACCTATGGAATTAATTTAAGAGGTAAGGGATGCCTCTTAGTGGAATTTTGAGTCTTGGATTAATCCATAGTGCTAAAATTAGTTCTAGTGTTCTTCCCTTGGTGTTATATTTATCTCTACAATTTCCCATACTTAACCATTTCATCATCCCTTTTCCCAAGCTATTTGTATCATAATATAAACTTGGTCCAATCTCACATTAGCCCCTTAGGTAATTATCCATTTCCTCCAAGTTGAATGGAACCTTTTGTACCAATGCATCTATGTTTTCCTACCCTAATGGATCAAGACTTGACATCACCTTAACAATCTTCTTTATGTCATAGCATATCTCCGAAGTGCCTTTGGCATGCTTTAGATGTGTCAATATTAACTAGATTGAATATATTAATTTTAAAGTCTCTTAACACATTCCATGACAAGAAAATGACTCATTTGGATTAAGGAGTACTTTCCTAAACCATTCCTTCATATTCAACAATCCCTTCTCACACCCACATCATAATTCATATCCATGTTAGTTGTAATGAGTGTTTTAAACCATCAATAAATGAATCATAGGATAGAAGAAAACTCATTATGCACAAGGATAAGAATCAAAGAGACTAAAAGAATCGATTCACTTGATATGCTCCCCATTACTGTAATAGACCAATGTAAAAAAATAAGGCATAACAAGAATAGGACCCAAAAAAACTAGGAAAAGAAAACTTGTAGGCTACATTAATAAGACATTGATTGCAAGCATTTATTCCATGATGTTTAAATGATAACATATCAGATAGCTCAATCTTTAGTCAAGTAGTATTTCAATCACTGATTCTTAGAAATCCATCATGATTAAACATCACATATCATAAGCCTTTTTAAAAATCACTAGGATTGTAGATAAGATTAAATCATGTCATAGGAAATAAATCATCAAAAATTATAAAGAAACAAAAAACCAACTATATAAGCTCAACAAGCCACCATACAAAAATTATATTTTGTAGAAAATAAAATAAACTATATGTTGACATAGCATATATATTTTGTATATAAACTATATGTTGACATAGCATATATATAAACTATATATTTTGAATTTTGGCCCTGCGCACACAGGAGCACGACATAGCATACTGCACTAAGACCCTAACTGGAGAGTTGTACCGAGAACCACTGCATCCAGCCCCAGAGTGGAGAGTTGTGAGACTTCATTGGATGAGTGTTGCAAGGCCATTGAGTTGAGGAGGAAGACTAGGAACCATTTGGCAGGAGGAAAGCCAGAGCGAGAGGTGAGGGCACTCAGAAAGGGAAAATCGACCAAGGGACAATGACTATAAGTGATTTTTCCCCCACATTTAGAAATCTTGTTGCAAGTACAGTGATTTAAACTCTATTTGTTCCCAACGAGGTGTTGCATGCTATATTTTGGTCAATTCGAGCCAATGTCCTATTGAGAAACCCAAGTACTACCTAGTATTGGTGTCTAGTTAGTTTGAACAACCAAGCTTTGAGATGTTTAATCAGTTGGGTGGCCATTTTTGGCCTGTGAATTACAGTTTTTGTATCTGTCTTAGCATATTTTTTCTACTATAATAATGAAAGGAATTCTTGTCACATAACAGCACACGAAGTTCACTAGGGTTCAAATTTCTAAACTTCGATGAAATAAATTTACATATTGAGGTCCACAAATGATCAAAGGGACTAAAAACAATACATGGTTCATGAGTGCAATGAAAAACGCCTAGTTCCTATCCATAAGAGAACATATAGAAGTACATGATGTAGAGTCAGAGGAAGGAAACAAACTCACACAATCTCATTTGGCAAGTCAAACAATCTTGAACTTTCCTTCTTTTGACACACTTATTCAAATATATTTCCCTTCACAATACTCAACACAAACACTCAAATTTTGCTTTAGAGTTCCAAACCATTACCAGACCTTCAAACACCTTAGTCAACTTCATCTTGATCAAAACAAACAATTACCCAGTCCGCCCTTTAATTTTACCATTAACTCTCTTTATGAATGTCCTAAACTTCACAATTTCAACTCAACATAAAGTAATATGACCCAAAACAGTATTTAGGCTAATATAGACCACACAATTTCCATTCCATTTCACTTCAAACAAATTTAAACCATCTCAAATCCTTTATTCTTGACAATTTAACAAAATCATATACTGTACTTTCATTTTAGTCTCCCAAACATGGCTATTATTAGATAAATTAGTCAAAGCAATGGACTTTTTAACTTCATGCTTACATCAAACCTTATATAAAATGAGATCAAATTATACCTTGGTAATTTTTTAACCAAAACAACCAAGAACTCACACTTAATCATCAAAATCCCTTAAAGTTCTTACTATCACTAGTTCCTTCATACCCTGTTTGCAATGCTTGTAGGTCTACCAAACTATTTGTTAGGGCTTCATTCACAATCTAAGCACTATTACACAATTATATCCACACTTTTCAATGCCCTCCTTGCAGATATAAAACATATTCAAAATGGGTATCAAAACTTTTACAACACAAGCTTCAAATATTGTTGTCTCAGACATATTTAGTCCTAATTAGGCTTGATTTGCATAAGGGTTTGTTGCTTTACTAACTTCTGACCAAAGTACACTTTTCTAGTGCTTGGGACATGTTTAGTTTGACTGGTATATGCTCTTCAAAGCATCAAAGTCCGTTTACAAAGTATTTTCACAAAACCCTAAGGGCTTAACCTTCATAATTACTCTGTTCACGGACTATACATAGTTTTTCAGTCAAGAAAATTCATTCCCTTGCATCTTATCTTTATGATTTTTCCCTAAATCCACTAAAACATGAAAGAAAATTCATATTAGGATAATCTCACAAGAAACTAGAAGATTCCACCAATTAATAAAGGAGAAACATAATTATTTCTATCTCTTCTTACCCTAATTGAGGGTTTTAGCAGTCTGAAGTAATCCACAATAACTCACGCAAATCTTAACTAAAATGCATGAAATTTGATGTAACAGGAAGGTGATTGAGATTATTACCATATCCAACAATTCTACCATGCCTTCAAGGTCGTAAAATTCAGTACAATACCTGGAAATGCAATATTTTTGAAGAAAAATGATTAAAAATTAGATATTTTCCTTGAACTTATTCTTTATTCAACCACCCTTGAAGTTCTAAAAGATACAAGAGCCTTTTTAAAGAAAAAACAACTGAATTTTATCCTTCCAACTACCTCTAACCAATCCTAATGACTCTTCATCTCTTAATATTTCCTTTTTGATTAAGTTGACAACTTTTTACATTGTTTTCATTTTTGCACTTTTGAACTTAATAAACACCAAATGACCTCAACATGACCTCAAATATATGAAACATGACTCTAATAATATGATTTAAAAATTATAAACAATAACATTGAATCAAATTTCAAAACATTGCTTCATAGAGGCCTAATTATGCCAAGGTGCTCCTGCACCAGTACAAGAGATGAAAAAATACAAGGAGCCATTCAAAACTTTTGAATATTTCACTAACTCAACCAAACCTCCAAAAGAATAGTACAGATATCACCACTAGGGAAAGCCCAAAAGAGAGCACTAATGAAAGTGAACTTTTTTTCTTCAAGTTCTAGAAGACTATAAATGGTTTGAAGATGTTGTGGGTGTCTAGAAAATGGTGAAGGAATGTTGGATAGGGAGGGACCCAATTAGCCTCTTTAACTAGATTCTTAAGAAAGAAACAAACTTTGATACATTTTGGGGTTCTTTTGAGTAGGGCCCATCTTTTATTATTTTATTTGGGGGACCCAAAAAACCATAGGGGTAGAAACTTGTGGAGCTCAATCATTAAAGGAAAGGGGTCTATCCATTTATAAATAAACTGAAAGGATGGTTGCACGAGGGGCTATTTCACATCAAAGGTGGTCCCAAAAATTTCATAGACTAACTAACTAGACACCAGTACTACCTTAGAGGGACTATTGTCTTTGAGGAAGGTAGTCCAAAAATTTTAATAGATAGGTACAAAAAGTAATAGCAACCTTCCACCAACAAACCAATCAACCTCCAAGAAACAAGACAATGACTCCTCTAGATGTTCCCAAAACCCAAGGCTTCAAAACACAAGGTAGGTGACCCTACAAACCATTCCCATGCTTACCAAGTGATCTCTGATCATCAGACCCTTACAAGGTTTATTGATACATTCACAACTATTGTTACCTCAACATGCATTTGACTAGTAGTGACAACCTTGGTTTTTAATCCTCCAACCCCATACCTTGGGATCACATTACCATGAAAGAAATTCATCCAACATCCTTATGAATGCAGGTACCACCAAATAGGTATTTTTCAGATCTATCTTCCTCGAGTGAGGGAAATTCAGGAAGAGAAGAGGAAAGTGAGACATGTAGTAGGTCTAAAAGAGGGAGATCAACTAGAGGTCAAAAGATTAGAAGAAAATTTCGTAAACGCATGAATTTTTTTCTTGATGAAGGGGGCTCATGTTCTTATGATGATGAGAGCATAGGTGACATCGAGGTTCCCTTGAGGTACAAACATCTATGGAAACGATAGGTACCCAAGGAACTTCCTCCAATAAACACTAATTTTTGTGTCAACGAGAGGATATATCGCATAACACCATCGTCATTACATGGTTTGGGCCTATTTTGCATGGGCGACATAAAGGTCTGTTACAACAAAGTTACTGAATTGATGGAGTATGTTGGAACTTGTTACAGTTACAAAGATTGGATGTAGTTGGTTTGATATACACGAAGTATGCGTAGGTATGCACTGTTAGCAAATTATATACAACTAAATGATAAGGATCAAAATAAAGGAGTGGCTATGTACATTGATGGAAGGCCAAAAGCATTAGGGAAAATTGTAGGGTTTATAAATAGTACACAACCTGGGTCAACAAATAAGCAACCCAATTGCATATTTGAGGCACGTGAGGGAAACCATGTATTTGTATGTGCGATAAAATCAATAACTGCAAGGAAAGAGTTGCTAATCGATTACAACTTGAATTTCATAGATACAAACACAACTACTATGGGGGTGGTATGTACTATATACCATTTTACCCAACCTCCAATTAATGAATCCAATATACCATTTTATTATTATGTTTTTTTTTCGTAAGTATTGGTTTCATTTCAGTAATTTTTTTTATATTTAATTTTTGTCACAACGAGACATTGATTGTAGGGGGAAGGCTCTGGCCCAAAGCACAAATCGTGATGCATCTTTAGGCGCTTCTACCTGACAAGTTTACCTCATTGTAATTGTACAAATTAGATAAGAGAAAAATGTTTTATTATTATGGTTTTTTCATAAGTTTATTGGGTTAATTTCGATAATGTTTTTAATATTCTTGTCATAGTTGGATGATTGAGGGAAATGCACCAACAGTAGAGGAGAGCATCCATAGGGAGGTGCTGTCACTATTATACGATGATGACATCGCATATTTCGCAAACCCTTTGGATATGATAAGGAAGACCCAAAAAAAATGCAATGAAGAAATCCTTCAGTTGTTAGTCATAGTGCCTCAAATAGATGAGATAAGAGAAAGGGTTAAAATATTGACTGAGAGAGCACAAAGCTTGCAAGTAAGCTATCATGATATCTTTAATTATAACATAAGTTCATTCATGGTTTTATATTTTGTACTCTTTTATGTCATCAACTAAAATATGTGTTGGTTTTACAAGATTTTTTGTGTCCTCATGATGCTGCTAGCCATGATCAGGGTACTGTAGGTGCTACCTAGTGAGTAGGGGTTGGTACAAGTGTTAATCTTGATCTTCCTATGCATACATCACATCATCTGACCCCATCATATGTGCCTATATTGTTTACTAAAATTTTGGCAACACATAGCATGTAGGCATCGGGTAGTGCACCCTCTGGCAACAAACACATGCCAAAACATGCATCAGGACATGTACCTGGGGATACAGAGGCCACTAGTATTGGTGATTTTTTAGTAGCATTTCCTAGATCTTCCCATATTACTAGTACAAGAACATTTCTGGTCACATTTGTGGTGACCGAGGATTTCATTCCCATAAAGATAGAGAAGGTCCCAGGTACTTTAAAATGTTTTAATTATTATTATATAATCCAATTGAAATTTACTCATTGATCACTCTTTATAGAATAATGATCCCATGATCATTTTGTAGGAAATTATGTTTTTTATAAACATCTAAATGATATTACATTAGAGATCTTTGGGCCCACCATACGTACATGGTGGAATGTCCAAAATCAAGATTTAAAAGATGAGCTCATTAATCGTTTAGTTGTGTTGTTTGGTAATAACACATTCAACTAAAACAAGGTCCTTAAGAAAGCTAGTACCTATCTAAAGTATGTGAGGGACCAATATAGGTCACATTTAGAGAAGAACAAAAAGTATGAGTGTCCCCCATGATTCTGGAGAGGGAGTGGAAGGACCTGGTGTCAGATGGAAAGGAGAAGGCTGAAAAGAAAAAAGGAAAGACACCACCGGGCCAAGGAAGGTATGTGATACTATCAAAAATGTAATTTTATATTGATTACTCTTTCTTTTTACATAATCTAACGTATTTCAAACTTTTCATAGGCTGCCCAACACATCAAAGGCAACAAAGGAAAGACTAGAAAAACATGAGCACCACAAACTTGGCTCTGGTGGTTATATGAAATTATCTGCATGAATTGTAAGTATCAATAAATGAAATATTGCATCCAAATAATAAATTACAAACAATTTTGGTTTTATCACACCATAGAAGCAAAATTCATGATCTTGTACAAAAATGCAGGGCTTTGAATTTAATAGAGTGCCCACAAAAGAGGACCTAAAGATTTCCTTCCAACAAGGATATGGAGCCATGGTTGAATGCCTAAGACTCTTGACTGGGCAAACACAAGTTTCCACTACATCTGACACGTAGGTAAATAAACTCAATGAAGTTTATTTAAAATTGAATACTTATGCAATCTATTCAATATTAATTTCCACCATAAAGTAATTATGTTCCTATTTATTTTAAACATGCAAGCAATGATAATACTACACATGACATTGGAATGCAGCCTAGTGAGGGTGGATCACAACCTGCAGATGAAGGTCATGGTGTGCATCCCGGTACTAGATGTATTCATGTGCTATACAAAATGCAATATGGATTAATACAATTAAACATCTTTAATTGCAATTGGTGTATTAATTAATGTAACCTTTAATGTTTCAACTATAGAGCATGTAGAGCGTGATCAACATGTTGAGCATGATCAGGCTAGAAAAGATTAGGAGCATGATGTGGCCCCATTAGGTAAAGAGGACCACTCTAATGTTATTTTAAGCATATTTAATTGCAATTGGTGTATTAATTAATGTAACCTTTCATATTTCAACTCTAAAGGATTTAGATGGTGTTCAACATGTTGAGCATGAGGCTATAAGACAAGATCAGGAACATGATGTGGCCCCATTAGGTAAAGAGCACCACTCTAATGTTCTTTTAATTAATGAAATACTTGTAACAATAATAATAAAACATATCAATTTAACATTTCTTTGTTATTGTAGTAGACCCCCCTTACAGTGGCCTCCACATTGTGAGTACACGACTAGGCATACATTAAGATCATGAGTAGAGGGAAAAATAATTGAAGGGGGGACATATGATTTAGAAAATGATACTCCACTTCTTCTTTTTTTAGCTAAAAAAAGAAACAAAAAAAAAGTGATTGTAATCATACTATGACAACCATATTTTTGATAAAATGTTAATGAATGTTAAAAACTAATATTTTTGCCAACCATATTTTTGATAATATGTAAAAAATGAAAGAATGAATGCTATATGTTAATGAATGAATGTGAATATGTTAATGAATTAATGTTATATGTTAATGAATGAATGTTATATGTTATTAATGGATGAATGAACAATTAATATTATATGATTAGGTATGGGGAATTGAGAGTGATGTGAGGGGGGGAGGAGAGGCCAAATGAGGTACTTCCACCGTCACGTGGTTGGCCCTATTAAGCAGAGAATATTAAACTATTCTCAAAACAAAGAGAAGCTCAATAAGGTAATGCACTTTTCAATATTTCATTATGCTGCACTTTTAAGCTTATGCAATTTTCATTAGTTCTCTTTGCTTCAATATGTTACCCTTTGTACTTATTTTACTTTTTAACACATTTCATATGTTACCTTGAATGACATCTTTTGTAGGGTAAGCTATATATCCATGGATGGATCCCGTGTCTGGGGATATGCGAGTTTGGATTAGACAAACTTGGGATGAACTCATGTAGCACAAAAATAAAAGAGAAGAGCCCAACCATTTTAGCACAAGAATTGGCTTGGGACTGGTACATGGTTTAAACTAGGTCTGGGTATGAGGGGTCTAGGAGAGAGCCCTGCAACACAACTAGTATTAAATCATTAAACATACATATATTGTAATTATGTGGTTAATGCTAAAATCATCCACAATTCACTATGTAATGAGTAGTTAGTGATGATGTCATGCCATTGTTTGGTAGGTTATTGATTCTGCAGTTGCTCCCATTAATCATCTCTAGTTGCTTACGTTCCATTTGATCCATATGAGGGGCACCATTCAATCTGGGTAGCAATTTTATAGATGATTCTCTTATTTAGTGACTAATGGAATAAGTGAGTGGATGGATTGCTCCTAGTAATCGCCAGTCATGTGCTTCATGCACTAACGATAAAATAATTTCATTGGATAGAATTAATACAGTTATGTATTACATGTTGTTGGTTTGGGTTTTGGTTTGGGTTTAACTGTTATTTTATTCGCCCAGGTATCATATGAGAAAGCACACACATATTTTGCTAGAGATCCATCACAAAAGTGATCTTCTCTCTCTCTCTCTCACACACACACACACTCACTTTCTCACTCTCTCTCACACACAACTAACCAAAAATAGAATGTACTATTTTGAAATCATTAGTTGTGGATTTAATTTCTATTTTAACTCAATTGTAATCAGGCGGGCTTCATACATTACATGAACAATACTTGTTTTGATTCATGAGCTTGGTGTGTATTTCAATGATGACATCAACATATTTGTGATTAATCCTTTCAAATTAGTAGACAATTGTTTACTTTTTGATTGGTTAATGAGGGTTTTTGTAGGAATTCCACAACCTTAAGACACAAATTTGGGTCCCAAGTTTCCATGTGTGGGTTTTCAACACTATGCCCATATGCTTTGGGACTTGCATTATTGTAGGTCATGTGAGATGTATCCAACAATTTCTATGGCATTTTTTTCCCAAGTCTTCATTGTTGGGTCTTCTACCATTGTTCTTATAAGCTATTTACTCACTATATGTATCCAAGACCCATTGTTCACACATTTCAAATTGAAGAGATATAACATATTGGCCAAGCAATATCTATGTCACCCCGATCATGTTTTATGTTTATATTGGCATGAGAGAATATATCAACACAACAACTATCAAGCTTCATCGATAAAAACATTGCAGGAAGCACATTGTTAGGGAGGGAAGATGTTTGAACAAATAATTTTTTTAAAAAACTGTAGGGTTTCATCATAATTTCAACGAACATAGCTTGACGAACCACAAAAATTTGTGATGAGGTTGTTGTACATGCGACGTAGTTTTTTTTGTAATGGAAACGATGATTTTCTCCACCTCATTGGAAAATGGACGAATGCTTGCTATTTTTTTGATGATTTCAAATGGGCATTCTACAACGTTTTGTGATTTTTTATGTTGATAGATGGATGAAGTTACGTTGATTTGGTGATGATACCACTAACATTTTCCATGGTGCTGATCGATGATGTTGGGTAATGGTTTCAACATATAAAAATTGGTCATTAAAGTGACAAAAAATCCAGTGACATAATTTAAATTAGTGTTGCGTCGATAAGTCGACAATATTTTGTCGATATGTCACCAAACATTCATTAGAATTTGTAGTCAAATACAGTAGTGTTCAAGCATCAGTCAACAAGTCAAACCAATTCTATATGGCATCATGGTGCTCCTCCTTGAGGATTTCACAATGCTTAATGCTAGAATGAATGCCTAGGTGCCAATTGTCACCCTTTGTTGCTCCCTTTTTTTTTTGAAGAAATATTCTCACAAGCGGGACCCACCAAATGCTAACTAGAAAAATAGAAATCCAAATGTGAACGTGGCATTAATTTTCAAGGTCTAAACAGTTTCCCTTTCCCAAAGGAGTTCCCATGTGACAAGTGTCACATTCTTATCCATTTGCAACTTGCATGTAGGATGCCAACTCTCTGCTGGGTCCCATAAAGTTCCTTAGTAATTTGGAAACATAGATTTTTTCATTTAATAAATTAAATCAAAAACTTAGGGGAAAATAATTAATTATTTAATCATGGGACTCACTAAGGTTGAGACACCTTAATTCCAACAATATCTCACTTGTCGAAGACTTTACATGAGTTTGTGTATCACCGCTTAGGCCACAAGGCCCATTGAACTAACACACCATCTGGATTTCTTTGAGCTCACTGACTTCATTAATGTATCAAAAAAATTCACCAAAGTTTCAAACTTTTCCAAGTTCACCTTTCCATCTTCCCACCATATCTTGAACAAAATGATACTATTCATCGATGTACTTTGCTCTAGCATGGAAAGTAGGATTCATTACTAAACATATAGCACTTTGTCCATCACAATAGATATTAATTTTTCTTGCATCAAAACTAATATCTAAACACAATATCTTAAGCCAAATGGATTCTTTACAAGCATTAGTAGCTGCCATGTACTATGCTTCTGTAGTGGACAAATCAACTACAACTTGTCGCTTACTCATCCAACTTATAGCACCACCAAACATCGTGAAAAAGTATCCACTAGTGGATATTTTGCTATCAATTTCACCTACCCAATATAAATCCACATATCAATGAATTCTTACTGAATATCGAGGTCCAGTAGGATAACCATTAAAACATAGGCAATACCCAAAAGTACCTTGGAAATATCTAAACACTCTCTTTACCACATCCTAGTGCACCCATCCAGGATTAGTCGTAAAATGACTAAGGAATCTCACTATTTGGGAAATGTTTGGCATTGTATAGACCATAAAACACATCAAGCTAACAAAAACACTCACATAAGGAACTCTGGTCATTTCCTCCATCTCAGAAGGTGATTTTAGACAATCCTCCACATAAATCTTTTTCCCCTGCATTATAGGAGCAACTTACTACCAAGAAGTAGTTATGTTGAATCTCTCCAACACAAAGTTCACATACTTGCTCTATCTAAGCCAAATATTTTTGTTAGCTCTATCTCTTCTCATCTCAATCCCTAGAATAGACCTTGCCACACCTAAATCCTTCATCTCAAATTGTGTTGATAACTAAGACTTCAAATCTAAAATCATACTCTTACCATTCCTAGTGAACAACATATCATCCACATACAAGAAAATAATAAGAATGTGACCATTATCAATCTTTTAATAGACACAATGGTTAGATTTGGATCTCAGAAATCCAAAAGACAACACATAGGTGTCAAAATTTTGGTACCACGTCCTAGGAGATTGCTTCAAACCATATAGAGATTTCTTCAACTTGAACACCAGATTCTATTTACCTTTCACAATGAAATGCTCTGGTTGTGACATATAGAATTCCTCCTCCAAGTCACCATGAAGGAAAGTCACCTTCACATCCATTTGCTTGACTTCCAAGTCATGAGCTGCTAGAAGTGATAACAAGAAATAAATGGATGCTAGCTTAGCTACAAGAGAGAGAATATCCTCATAATATATTCCCTCCACCTGGGAATATCCCTTCATGAGAAATCTTTCCTTAAGTTTCTCAACACTACCATCAGAACCTATTTTCTTCTTGAACACCCATTTACATCCAATGGGTTTTCTTCCAACAGGAAAAGGTACCAGATCCCATGTATCATTTTTTTTCAACACATCCATATCTTTATTCATGGCTCCCATCTAGTAATTTGCATCATGCATACCCATAGCCTCTCTAACTATCCTGGGCTCATCAATGTTAGAAATCAAAGAAAATTTGCAACAGGTTGAGGTTCTTGCTCTTATTTAAAGATTTTAGAGATGCTAGATCTCTCCTCTTCATCAAGTCAACCATGAGTACATAGTTCATCTCTCTCAGGATTAGGTGGAACTTGAACTACCTCTTCTTCTTTGGTTGTAGATCAACTATGGAAGGTTTCAACTCACAAAATATCACACTTCTACTAAGAACACCTTCTTTGTAATTGGATCCCAAAGCTTGTACCCCTTAACACTGACTCCATAGCCGATGAAGATACACTTCATTTTCTTGTTCTCCAACTTAGATATTTTCACACTAGGCACACACACATATGCCCCACAACCAAATACTTTGAGATATCTCATCGAGGGATTATTAATAGACCACACCTCCAAGAGTGTCTTCTCAAAAAGTCCTGAAGTAGGAGATCTATTAATTAGATAACATGCAATGGCTACAACTTCAACCCAAAACTTTTGTTCAAGGCCAACACCACTCAACATTCTCCAAGCCCTCTACATTAGTGTTCTATTCATCCTCTCCACAACTCCATTTTTTTTGTGGGGTATATGGAGTTGTCTTAGATATTTCAATCCCATGGTCCTTACAAAACCTATCAAAATATGCAAAACAAAACTCACCACTATTATCCATCCTCAAGCAAATAATTTTACTACAAGTCTAATCTTCAACCAAGGATTTGAATTCCTTAAACCAATTGAAAAATTTAGATTTACTTATGAGGAAATATACAAATGTCCTTCTAGAATAGTCATCTATGAATGAAACAAAGTACACAAATCTAGAAAATGAATGAAAATTAACAAGACCAAATACACAAATCTAGAAAATGAATGAAAATTAACAAGACCAAATACATTCAAATGTACATAATCCAAAACCCCAAAAGACTTATTAGAACAATAATAAAAAGAAACATGATGTTTTCCATATATACATTGTTCACAAAATTCAAACTCGAGATTACAATCATCAAGGCCTTCAACAAGGCTCTTATTTTTTAGGGCTCTAAGATCCTTTTCACTAATATGGCCAAGCCTTTGGTCTCACAACATTTTTTTCTCAGTGGGAATTTTCATTTCCAAAGCATTGGAACCCTTAGGTACCCAAAAATTATGACCATCGAATGTAGACACCACAGTCTTCTTTTCTACTTGATCTAATGATGAGGATAAATAATCTAGAGCCCTCTTCTTGGACTCCATAGAATTACTTTTGTATTGAATCATGAATGCATCCAAATTATACAAGGTTCCAATCTGAACACCTTTAGAAAGCACCATAGAACCTCTAGTCATCTTGCATCCACCACTCGAGAAAAAAACCTACACTCCCACATCACTCAGCTTACTTACTGAAAGTAGGTTCTATGCCAAATGAGGGATATGCATGACACCATCAATCCCCTTCACTCTACCATCAAGGAATTAGATCTTGACTCTTCCACGACCAAAAGTCTTTAGGCGAGAGTCCACACCTAGATACACCTTCCCACCATCATATTCTTCATACTTTGAGAGCCAACCTCTATGAGAGGTCATGTGGAAAGAGGCACCTAATTCAATCAACCACACAAATTTTGATGCATGTGTTTCGAAGGAAGAAACAAAATAATTTGCATCATCCTTAGAGGATTTATCAGATTCAAAATTGGAGGACTTCTTTTTCTTTTTCTTCTCCTCGTAATATTTTTGGAAATGATTGGATTTATCGTAGTTCCAACATTTAGCCTTGGAATTTTTACCAGGAGAATTAGATCTCCATAGATATTTGGACTTAGACTTCTTGTCCTTTTTCTTACCTTTCTCTTTCGATCTACCACAAACAAATAGGGTCTCCTTAGCCATCACAGAATATTTCCTCTGCATCTCTTTAGACAACAACAAAACAACCACATATTCCATCTTGAAAGTTGTTGTTGTGAGGTTCCAATAGTATCACATCTCAAATTTTTCTTATATTTAATAATGTTAAGTTATTTAAATATTTTTGGAAAAATGAAATTTATTAGGCTTGACTTGTGATAAATTTAAAATGTCAACATCATTTGAAATGTTTATCAATGTAAACCTTATAATTGAATATGAAGGAAGAATGTTATGAAGTAGTAATGAAATCATTTTGTTTCGAGCATTGGTTAATGGTTATTGATGAAAATCTACAAGTGCAAGTGTGTGAATGTAGGAAAAGGTTGAAGAATGAGAACATGGTTGAGGTAGGAGTATTTAGCTGGATGACAATCAGTAAGCTTGTTAGATTCTGGATTGCACACACCACTAATGAATCATAGTATTTTCATATGAAATATGAATTTGATGTAAATGTCTTGCATTTTCTTAAAAGACAAGGGAAGATGTGTCAATGATTAAATAGGTAAAATAATGGGAAATAAATGTTATAGTTCATTTAGTTTACCTTGTATGTTTAATGTTCATTTTTCCCTCTAAATTCAAAAAGAAAAGATGAATATGTAAACATAAGCATGCATATAGATATATACGTACAATTAATTACATGAGTCGACTTAATAATTATAAAATAGATGATTTAAAATTGAAAGAACATGATGTTTCTTTCTCTACCTTATAGAGCATTTTAAACATGTAAGAAAATGTATATACATACATATATATAAATAAATAAATATAGAGATATGAGCATGTGAAAGATAAATGAATGATTTTCATTAAAATATCTTTTATGAAAAATTGCTATGAGTGATGATAGGTAGTTCAACAATTAGTTTGTTTTCAAATTTCAAAAAAAATGGAAAGTAAATATGAAGGGGGGCACCCATAACCCCTGAAAAATAAATATGTTTGAAAGATAACAGTCAGGGTGGCTCATGAAGAGGCAAATGTGGGTAATTAAACACAATCCTAATATGGAAAAAAAATAAATTTGGAAATAGAAGGAATCATACACAAAAGTGAAGGAGGCTTGGTGTAAAAATCAAGAAGGAGAGGAGATTTGGCAGAAAAAGCAGGGGAGGTGGTTAAGTTTCCAATTCAAGAGGATAGAGGACCGAAACATTAAGGAGAAAGCATCAAATACATCACTTCAACAATTTGTCTAGTTGGATATTTAGAAAAATTTTGAGCTATGGAATTGTTGTTTTTTTGGAACTTTTCTTAAATTAATCAATTTTTTTTTATTCCTCCTCATTTATTCTTGTAAACCTTTGGCTTAGTCATTTTGTGCAATCCACCTTGACGTTTCAATAGTCATTGTACTGCACTATGCTTCGATGATGGCTGAGAGAGATTTAGAATCATAATGCACCTCTTTTTCCTTTCCTTTGGCAATGGATTTTAACATTTCCTTATTGTTGATATGGGAAAACCCCATTTTTTTACTTGTTTGCAGTCTCTATACCAACTGCATTTTTCTCAATCAATAATGATTATCGATCTCATACACCTCTAGTTGTGTATAAGTAGTAAATGTTATGGATCAAATGTGGGTTCGATGGTCATGGAACCTCTTTTTCTTTGTGGTTTTCATGCATTTGAAAACCAATTTCATTGTGATAGGTTATTGTTTCACTGTAATTGTGAACATGATTGATTATATTATGCTATCTTTTTACTATAAGTGTGAACCCAGTTCATTGTATTATATTATTATTTCACTAGTAATGTGAAACAGATTCATTGTATTATGTTATCATTTCACTATTAATGTGAATTGATTCACTATAATATGTTATCATTTCATTGTTAATATGGACCTGATTCATTGTCATTGTTATCAGTTTGATGTTAATGTGAAACCTGATTTCATTATGTTATGTTATCATTTCACTGTTAATATGGACCTGATTAATGTGAAACCTGATTCATTATATTATGCTATCTTTTTACTATAAGTGTGAACCCAATTCATTGTATTATATTATTATTTCACTAGTGATGTGAAATGGATTCATTGTATTATGTTATCATTTCACTATTAATGTGAATTGATTCACTATAATATGTTATCATTTCATTGTTAATATGGACCTGATTCATTGTCTATGTTATCAATTTGATGTTAATGTGAAACCTGATTTCATTATGTTATGTTATCATTTCACTATTAATATGAAACCCGATCTCATTGTGATATGTAAATGCTTCATTATTAATGTGAAACCTAATTTTATTTTGTTATGTTATTGTTTCACTATTAATGTGAAACTTGATCTCATTGTAAGATGTTATCATTCATTTTTAATGTGAACTTGATTCCTTGCATTATGTTATCATTTCACTATTACTGTGAAACCCAATTTAATTCTCACGGGAAGCCCGAACCCATCAATTATATGGAACCAAATTCATTGCTTATGAAAATTATGAAAATAATGCTTATATGAAGCATGAATTCTTTGTTAAGTGGAACCTAATTTCTTTGTTATAGTGAAGCCGACTTCATGTTGTTAAATATCTTTCTTTCGAAGAGTTTGAAAAATATTCATAGGCCTATTTGAATAAACACTCCAATGGCCCCAAGGTTCTGAAACACTACAAATGCAGTATTTTCCAATTGTTATATGCTTGAGTATAGTGTTGTTTATGAAATTTTCATATATTCAAACTATTACATTTCTATGAACTTCTCTCTTAAGGTGAATGAGTGTCTTTCTTGAATAAGTGAAATACACTTAAATTTTTCCAGATTATGATTGAATGCTCTTACATTGTCTCAAAGGGATTCTTAGACAAATGGTTAATAATTAATTGACTTTATCTTTGAAATGATTAATAGAAACTAATGGAAGAGATGAACATTTCAAAAAGATTACAAGAACAATCTTATAAATCCTCTATGCAAAATTTTATGATAATCCTATCAGCACTTTTGGAAATAGAGTAATACTTGTGGAATCCATAAAAGCTGCCTACTTGATTCAAGTTCTTTATTTTGGAAATGGTTTTTTGGTAAAGATATTGCTTCTTTTCTATACTTTACTAGAAAACAACATTTGAAACAAACTGTTTGCAAAGGAAATGAATCTTTAATTTATTTTAAAAGAATGTATACGTATACTTATTACTGTAAATGATGGCCATATATGTGTATATACATAAACCAATTATGTATATACACATAAATGCAATATAATTGCTTTAAATAATTTATTTATTTTCTTTATTTGAATATTAAAAGTTTCATTTCATGTATTTTGATGCATGTGTGAAGAAATATGCATAAACATATCATTTAATTGATAAATGTAGAACATGTACAATGGATTTTTTTTGATGTAAAATGTACAAAAGAAATAAATATGGTTAGTTTACTTTACTTAAAACTGTTGGATCCAGGATAGCCCAAGTGAAACATACGTAGATTATGAACATAGAATTTTTCTAATTTAATATCAAAAGAAGGTTAGTTAGAATAACCTATTATAAATAAGATTGTATGTTTGAAAAATTATTGATTAGAAGTGAAGGGTGTTTCATTTTGTATGTAGAAAGTTACCTTCTGGGATAGGTGTTGAAAATAGATTAACAGAGAGTATAGGTTTTTCTTTTTCCAAAATCTATCACTTTGTAGTTGTATACAACTTATGCTTGGCCAAGCATTTGTAGCTCATAACATTGAATGGACTAATTTTATGATGTAACTCTCTACCATTTCCTAACATTGATCTTGCATGTTTTAATTTTGTTTAGAAATGCTTGTAGTTATGTTAGGTATGCACCAGATTCCACCTTGCATATTGTTTTCTCTTTCTAAGTATTTTGTGCAGGGTTGAGTATTCTTCAAGTTAGGAAGAATGTTAGAGAAGCATATCTTTGTGGTTGGGTGGAAAAGCGCCTGAACCATGTTCTCGTCCACCAGTTGTGGTGAGATTTGGAGTGGAAACACATAGAATTCCATCTTTGATTATTGTACTTGTACTACTTGATGTAAAAATTGATTTGACTAAGTGGCAATGTTAGCCTAGTCAAACTATGTAATTTTGACAATTTGACATTTAGGAATGAATAAAATTCATTATTTTGGACATGCTATGCTACAATAGAAAATAGATAATTGATTTATGTCTTGAATTTATAATTCATAATGTCATATTTATTTTATTTGGTGTTATTTAAGAATGAAAAATTACAAATAGCCATCACTAGTTGATCCCACGAGTCCGACAAAGAACATAACAAAATCATGCAATGGTCCTCATCATCAATCTTCACACCAAAAAAACCTAGTTGAGAAAATCATATTGAATGCATTCATGTGATGTGTAATAGATCCTCCTTCTTCCATCTTTAGAGAATATAGTTTCTTTCTTAGGAATAACTTATTTACTAGGGATTTCCCTTGATAAATATCACCAAGATTCTTCCAAAGACTAGTTGCAATCTTCTCCTCGTGCACATTCAGGAGCATAGAGTCATCCAAACAAAGTCTTATCAAACCCTTGAATTTATGATCTATTATATCTCATACATCCCAGGCCATGGTTTGAGGTTTAACCCCAGATATGGCATCCCATAGATCTCTTTCTATGAGTATATCTTCCATTTTGAGTTTCCACAACTCAAAATTTCCACCATTAAATTTCTCCATCTCTTTCCTTTCAGATGTGCTTGCCAACTTGCAACAAGATTATAAAAGATTTCTTTGAAAAACTCCAATTGAAACTAGATCTACACAAAAAACCCTTCAAACCCAACAAGAATAGAAAATTTGGCTAGAATATGATACCAACTGAAAGGAAAGTAGAGTGTGGAAACAACCTTCCTAATGAAAATCTTTAGGAGAGGGTTGCAAAACTTTGTTTCAAATCTTTTAGCTTTTACAGTTTCATTTAAGATTGCACATTCATTTAAGTTATTTTCAGATTTATGCATTACACCATAAGACACAAAATTTGGCTGGGAAAAATTTCTTTCAAGAAAAAAACCCAAACACCAAAGCACAAATTAATTTTATTACAATAAAAACTATTATAATACAAATTTCAGAGTCCATGCTCTTGTAGGTGTTACTACATTGTGGTACAAGATTCTAGAGTGAATCTAGTAGCATAACAATATCTTAGATATTAAAATATGTTGGTTGATAGATTTGTACTTTAAATAATCAACTCAAAATGACTCTATATTGCCCAAAGAAGGACTAATTGATAAAAAAAATTGGAGAGATCACCATTGCATTGGTGATCTTCCTCTAAATTTTAATTGAGGTACAACTCCCTCTTCTAATAAAAATTTTGATTTTTTTTTAAATATAATGAAAGCGGGGGTATGCTTTTAACCAAAAAGAAGGAAAGTAAAACTAACATCTATCCATAGCCATGAAAATATATGTGATAGAAAAATTATTTAAAAGGAAAGAAAACTTTAATGTTGGAAATTGGACTGGCAAACAATCAATATCATAGCTCACAAACCAGATTATTAAGAGCTTATTGACTTGAATCACTTGCAACTTAACATTCACTATAAATAAATGAATAAAAAATTATAGAACAACACATCCTCATAGGGAAGGAATATTCAAATCCTCATCTAAGCTCAAAAACTTATTTATAAACATTAGAATTCTATTCACAAATCCATTGCACACAGACAATAAACATTCATAGCAAAATATCAAAATGTAAAATTGATCCTTTGATTGTGATTGATTCTCACTCATGTGTCATAGTGCAAGGGGGATCAAAATTTTAGACCCTTGCAATATCCAACTAAGGGATATTTAAAAATTTACATCATAATGGTATGTATTTCTTGAAAATTAGTTCTTGAATGTTTGTAACTGTCATCTGGCTAAATAAAAAGTTGGTGAAAAACCAACTAATTCTTGTCAAATTATGACAATGTAGTCATTAATGACTATTTTAAGGGTGGTTATGATTACATCACCATTTCCAATTGATATGATAGAGTGAAATGACACTTGCTGTAAGAAATCCCCATGGCATACACTCGTGCGAAATGTTTTCCACCTTTCATTTTTGGTGACTATTGGCATGCCACCTAAGATTATTTTTCGTGAAAATTCTTTAAATGCAGAGGATTTTGTCGATGTATGAATTTAATTTACTAAATTCCCATCAAATCACCTTACTTAATTCATTGAGTTTGAGGCAATTTGGATGTACTTTCAACATTAATTTCCTTCAACAAACTCAACTAGTTTTCTCTTGCCATTCTATAAATAAGCTTTATCACTGCTCACTTTCACAATACTAGTTTCAGCTTCAAGCATGTTGAGCACTTCAAGTGATGGAGATTTGGAGGTTAGGAGTGATTTTGTTGTCATTGAGGGTGTTGAGTGCAACATCATGTGTAGGTTGGTTGAAGAAAAAATTAGAGAGATCTTCCTCATTTGCAATTACATGGAGAAGAAGGTGATTTAGAAGCTTATTGGTGAGAACTACATGTCTCAAGTGCACATCCATAACTCTAGTCTCCTCAAGAATTTTATTTACAATATCATGTGTACCTCTAGGATCTTCGAATGGGGAATGTGTGCTACTAAGCATCTATTGAGGCCAAGGTATCTGTTGTGCATTGAAGATGCCCTAAGAGGTTTATCTATGCATCCACATTCGGGTTTATTTGGTGACACAATTTGCATTAATTCTATACTACAAAATTAGTGAGTTGGTCAGGTAATCACCCCTATATGTTCTAGACTCAAGCACAATAATATGGATACCTTCACCACTTTGTCGAGTTTAATGATAACCTCTTTTCTCCCATGCAGATCGAGTGTATACAAGAAGTAATTGAGGCCATTAGGGTCCTCATCTTCACTCTCTGAGTTTAAGACCCCCTGTGATGAAAAATATCTCGTTTTGGCTTTCAAACTATTTTGTGTAATGTGGATGTTCTTGCAATATTTTTCTTTGCTTCATGTTCATATTTTCTTCTAATAGGCTCTTTCCCTTTTATGCTTGTAATACCCCATCACACAAACCCCAAAGGACAACTATTAACGTGCAATTTTTTTTAAACATATAAGGTATGTATATTAAGCTTTCCAATGTAAGAAGTTCAACTAAATGAATACAAGTTAATCACCTAAGTCCTTTGGGGTACATGAGGTAACATTATGTATACTAACCCATAACAAAATAACAATAAATGAAATTCCAATTCGATAAACCATTCATCCACCATAACTCTAACATTAAAGCATTCACAAGTGATAAAACAACATGAATAAGTTTAACTCAATTTAATAGCCATACACACACATATTATAATCAAGGGAATGCAAGAAAGATATTTCCACAGATGCAACATGTTCATATGGTGGTAGTAATATCACTGGTCAAGAAGGAAATACAAGGTACAAATATGCATTACATCTACTTCCAGTACATTACATTGATCAATTACATGAGTTAACATCATAAAATTTCCCAAAACATGTGGGAGTAATACATCAATACAAGAGTATGACTAAAATACAAAATATATAGTTGGCATCAAGAGAATCTTTGGATCATGTTGCATCTGGATGGCACTGCACTATACGAATTCTAAAGGGGAACCCAATGGGGTGCATAACACATTCCACTTGACCGGGTGGGTTAGAAAACCCACCCCCCATGCTAGGAGAAGACAAGGAAGGATCCTCAACCAAGATCATCTAAACAGAAAACAACAAGACTCAATTGCAATCAAGAGTGACATGAAAATACACAAATATCACAATATCAATAGACCACTTCCAGAGGCTTGCAAAGATAACAAATCATAAGGGGTACTAGGGGAGAGTGTCATCGCATAGTCCTAGCATGGGTTATCTTGGCTGCCTTCCTCTAGGCACCGGCCCCCATCTATAGTTATCCTGGCTGCCTCTCTAGGTGTTGGCCCCATAGGGTGACTCATGCAGAATCGTTAACCTCTCATGGGGATGAGGTAATGACCTTGCCAACCATAGCCTTCTCAGCCCACCCTTAGTCTATGAAAGCCCTAATGGGTGGATGAGGCATCTTTACTTATCTTGTTAATGTTAATCCTATCCAAACCCACTAATTCTTTTAATTATCACTTATTACACTAACTCTTACGTGGGTTATCCAAGTTGCCCCTTTGTGCACCGACCCCCACGAAGAGCCACTCTCCCTAGAAACCCAAACCACAACACCAAAACTCCAAGGGGTTGTACCAACAGAGAGAAGAACTAAATCTCAAAACTGAAACACACGCGAGGCCCAATCATCTCACCAATAGCCACATTCATAAATACTCATGAAAATAGGTACAACCCAAGCATAAACTCAAAATCACAATTACGATCAAACTTTTTCAAATATCAAATCAAATAATAAACTCAATAAACAACAAAATTACTCTCACCTCTGGAAGCCTAAAGACAAAATAACCTCAAACTCCTAACAAAGGATAACATGACCTCGAGGCTTCCCACTTGTCTATACACCAATTCAAAGCAAGTAGAAAATGACCCAAGAGGAAAAATAAGGAATAAATCCAATTACAAAACCTCAAGAGACAATTACAAACAAGGAATCCTTAATCATCAATCACATTTTAACAAAAAATCCATTATAACATTAGAAACTCCATTTTCAAAAGGAATTAAACTTATTTTGAGGAAAACTAATATTAAAATCATAATCACTTAATACATCATTAATTTCCATAAACATACTGTCCTAACAATTATATGAATCCATTCATTCTTAATTTTAGCCATTCTAAAATTACTTCTTTCAATTTGCAAACAAGCAAAGTATGCTTTATTCTACGAAATGTAAAAATTTGATTTATCCAACTCTCTTATATTATATCATTTTTTAATAAAAATTCTACAATATAATTATTAAATAAACTTTCCTTTAACTCAGCATATTACAACCTATAACCAAACATTGATAATTAAATATCACATGATTTACATGTATATACATCCAAGTACATATATATATACACATATAAGAATCCCTATGTATATATATACATGTATATATATGCATGCATGTATATATATAATTTTAAATCTGCGTAATGAAATACGAAAAACATAGCTTATATACATATATACATATACATATATATATTATATATTAATAAATAAAATTAAAAAAAAAACAAATTAAAATTTCAATAAGGTAGCGCCTCCCATACAGGGAGGCCACAGCCTCACCTTTGTTGTGCACAACAACCAAGGGGTTGTTGTGTTCAACAGTCACTTGGATTGTTGTGTGCAACCCATATGAGTTGTGCACAACAGTCATGTGTCTGCTGCACACAATAGTCTCATGGGATGCTGTGTGTAGCTTTCACACAGTTGCTACGCATCCAAAATAGGGAGGCACAAAGGCGTGGGGTAAGAACATGGGGGTTGGGGTGCGGCCAAAGCCATCCCTCCCTCACCCCGTAACCTTCATAAAATACAAACATATATATATATATATATATATTAAAAGGAATATAATTTTCATAAAACAAAATAAAAGCATCTTTCTTCAACAGAAAACCAATTTTCTCTAGAATAATCACAATTTTCTCCAACACCAAAAGTATAACAAGAAAATTGATCGAGAGAATTAAATTGATACCATTGTCAAATTAAAATGCAAGGAAAGAAATTTACGAGTAAAGAACAACAAAGGAAAACCAAGGCCAAACCAGAAATTCTATTTCTCTCCCAGTTCCATTTAAAAGTAAAGATAGAAAAACCTAAACTCATTCTCATTTATTTGAAGGTGAAGATTTGTACTCAGCCAAACAACATAACTGATATATTTCAAATAGATTTTTAAAACACTTATTTTTCAAATAGGAATCAATTTCCAAGAAAACATAAACCATTTTAAATACGATCACCATTTCGAGTATGGAAACTAGACATTCAATTTCAAACAACCATTAAAAATGGATAGCAATTAATGAACTTGGAGTTCTGTGCTCTACAAATGGAGTAATGTGCATGACAATCTCCTCTTCGCTCTTTCAAAACAACCCTTCGTGAATTTCTCCCTCTTTCCTCAACAAATTTTTCCTTGAAGCTAATTTTTGTATAAATTTTTAGAGAGAAAGAAAAGAAAGCCAACAATTTTTTTTTTTGTAGACAAAGTTTCTTGTTCGAAAACCACACCAAAATGCAAGTTGAGAAAACTTCTTTTCTCCAATAAATTAAAAGAAACTCTTTTAGTTTTCAAAAGCAAAAATCAATTGAAGTAGCAAGTTTCCATTCCTTTTAGTTTTCAAATAGAAAAATGAACATGCATTCATCCTTTTTCTTCTTTTCTTGATTTTTTTCCCATTTCGATGAAATATTTCACTTTTATTTTTATTTGATCTAAAATTCATAATTATCTCACAAAATTAATAAAAATCTCTTTATTTCAAATATTTATCATTAACCCAATAATTATAATTATCAAGCTATTCATTATATCATTTTATCCCATTTTGCAAAATAACTATTTATAATTATAAAAAATATTATCTACCTAATTTATTTATTCATCCTTGAATTAAATAACAACATTTAATTTATCAAACTTTAAAACTTAATGAATTTAAATTTAATAATTAATTTAGCAACACTCATCTAACTATTTAATTATTTTAATTAAATAACATTAACAATCTAACAAGGAAATATCAAACATAATCATTAACTAAAATGACACATATGCAAGGATTAAAGTAAATGACCAACACAAAACAATACCGAAACGAAGACAAGGTCATGGATGAATGACACCGTTAGACACAACAACGGGGGTGACAAACTTGGACAGGGACACTTCCTTGTCAAGTCCTTTTTAAAAATTCATACCCATCGGGTTTGTGGGACACACTCAGACCTAACAATGCAGGTGGAGTTGGTGTCTAGTACATGCATCTTGCATGAATCCAATGTAAAATAACATATAAATCTCTAGTACAGACACACTGTGAAAGGTAGTTTCGGTGTAGCAGGGCACTCACGAGTGAGTGATGCTACCCCGTCCTTTCACCAAGACTCACTAGAACACACATCATACTCCATATCTAGAATTAAGCAGTAAACCATATCATCACAACATAGTACCACATAAAAGAAATAACATATCTAGATAGTACAAACACCAAAAATCATATGTCATAAATCATCATAAACAATATCATGTGCATCCAACCAAGCTAAACTGTAAATCCACACAAGTCAAACTAGTGAAACAATTACCATCACAGTCTCGAGTACACAACTCAACATAAAAGAGTATCGAAAAAGTAACAACAACACAAGGGGTATTACAATGCTCATGGTGAATGAATCTAGCATTTATGGATGTATCTCTTCATGTAACTTTTATTTCTACAAGTATGTTTTCTCCCTACAAATATATCTATCAATAAAGCATTATTTGACTTCAAATGCACTAGTTATCAGTTTTTGGGTAGGGTTTTCGAAATAACTTCAAATTCCACCCCAATTGTGAATTTTTTTTATTTTCTTCCATGTTGTATTAACCTTTGAAGTGCTTTAATCTTCTTATTAACCCCTTTATCTTTATAAATACCACCTAGAAAAAGTGACCATCATTTAGCTTGAAAGCAACAACGAGAATAGTGAAGTTTTGGGAACCCTATTGAGAACCAACAAAGGTTTCCAAACTTTATAATAATCCACCAAGTCCCCTTTACTATTCAAAATTACTTGCCTTGATTCACTTTATCCGCCATAAAGATATTTTAGGAACTAAGAGTTGACTCACAACCACCAAAAAGACCAACAAAAAAAGATATTTAGTTAATTCCATGGAAGCTTTGGGTGGGAGAGAAGTTATAAAACTCCACCGGCATCCGATGTTGGTTTGTAAACTGAATAAAAAGGTCGAAAAGACAAAAAATTTGATTTTTAAACTATTTTGAGGGTGCAGTTGTTGCAAGTATGAGCTACTCTAGTGGTGTTGTCATTAATGTTGTCATTGATGTCAACACAGTTTAGTATGTTGCAGATTGTACAGGTATGGTTGAGATGTTGTTGAGATGTTGGAGCTATCTTTATGGTGTTGGTTTGATGAGTTTCCAAGTGATTTTGAGAAAATTAATAAAGAAAAGAAGTCAAAGTGATGAAAATGTTCAAAATGTGCTCTGCATTTCTCCCATGTTGATCCTACGCTTGTGCGGATTTGAAGGCATGTTGATGGTGTTCTCATGATTATATAATTTGAGTTTCAGCTTCTGGTGAAATGATACATGTGAAATTTGTGTTCACCAGTTTGTGTGTTCCTTTGGTAGAGTAAGTGTTCTATGGACTGGGAAATTATTTTTTCTCCATAGTCCTCTATTGTTTTGTTTTAGATCATGCGGATCTGGGACATGTCTTGTGAAGGTCTTTCCTATGCTTTGGTGAAGAGGTTTGAAGTCTTGTGATCCAAAAGACATGTTTAAGTGTTTTTGTGTGTCTAAACAGCCTGGATAGACTGGTGAAGGAAATTCAGTGTTTGAAGCTTGTTGTTTTTTTGTGGATGTATCTGGAAAGTTTTGAGATGTATTCTCATGCATTGGGAATTGTGTTGTGGCATCCACATGTCATCTTCTTGTTGGAAGTGTGTGCATCATTTTTCATTTGTGTTTTCATTAGGTTTGGCCGACTTGATGTTTACACTTCATTCAAAGAATAAAATTTTAATTAAGGAAGCATGTGGTTGATTCAATACTTTTTGTTTTGGTCTTGGATAAATATTTTTATTGGTCCTCTCCCATTCTTTTCCACCACGGGAATGTTGAGTAGTTGACCTATTTTTGAATTTTGAAATGTTATATCTATGGCTGACCTTGGAGAAAGTTTCTAAGGTTGTGGATGGTATAAGAGTAAGTCAAATTGTGAAGAGATGTATGATAGTGTGATGCAAAGTAATGAAAGTGAGCCATAAATCATAAGAGAAGAAGTGTGAGTGTGAGAGAGTTAAGTTGGCAGTTTTTAGTAAGTCGAAGGTTTTTGTAATCCTGTGAATGTGCTTTAATTGCAATGGTGGATCTTTTATTATCTTTTGTATTTATAGGCACCGAGCCTCCCTATTGGACAGTGAGTCATTTGTAGGTGGTGAGCCTTTGTATTTGGATAGTGAGTCCTCTTTTGGGAAGTGAGCCTCTATATTTAGTTTTATTATCTTTATATTGTGAGTTAACCCTCATTGTGGTTTTTCCCTTATTAGGTTTTTCACGTAAATATCTGGTGTTCATTGTGTTGATTTACTTTCTTTTATCTGTGTTTCATGCTCACATTAAACAACAAAATAGTGTGGTTGAAGATTTGGTTAGCCATAAATTTTTAAGTTTAAATTTGTGTGACAACTAATTCACCCCCCTCTCAATTGTCCTATGTCTGTTTAACATCAATTTCTTTGTTTGAAGGGGGCAACTAAAAGTGGTGGTGACAACTAGCTCTGATTGGGGGTGAGGACTATGAAGGACGAAGACACAAACCCAGAATTAAAACCTTATATACCGGTCTCCTATCCATTGGGAAATAGAGTCATGATCATGAAATAAATGGATAAAAACCACACCAAAAATGGAAAAAACCCAAAAATAAAAATAAATAGAAAAACTAACAAAATCTATATACAAGGTAGAGGACACCTACCAACCATCAAAACCCAAAATATTTTATACATAGCCATTGATGGACTAAGAGAAGTGTGACCCATGATGACTAAGAGGAACATGCTTTTGTCTTATTTGTGTATTCAAAAGCATCAATTGAAAATAGACGAAACTTACATGACGAATGGTTGTTTGTACCATCCCCTCATCATTGAAAGAATATTCCCTCTTGCGTTTATGGATCAAATTTTTCATGAAAAGGCCCCAAGTTACATCCTTAGCTACTTCTCCAGGTAAGTCAATTTTCAAAAGAGTCAGCCTAGTGATTGAAAAAAATAAGAGAAGACCTACTTGGATACTGATCAACCTGTAAGGAGGAAGCATAGGCCACCTCATTCCCCTTGCTCAATGTAGGTTCATCATTACTTAGAGTAAGCTTCGCAAGGATTAGAGATCTGTGTGCACTTTTTGAATTACTCATTCCTCCTTCCAACTTGAAAACAAATGTAACTTTTTTCGGGAGCTGTTGCTTATCAGAAAACTCTAAGGTCTTTCTTGTGAAGCAAGAAGAATCTTCTAATATAGGATTCTCACCAATGTATATCTCTTCTCCTATTTTTCCTCCCTATTGTATTTCAATTCTAGGAGTGGGATATCCTTCTTTACTATGCTCCAAGGTGGGGGAACACATAACCTCATATTTATTTTCCTCATGTCCTTCGAGTTTTTCACTACTCATAATCAGTTGAATAGACTGATCAATTACACTATCAACTTCACGAACTAGTATCTCACATTTAGAAGTTATGAAATTTACTTGCATTTGGGGACTAGGTGATTGTTAGATGTCTTCTTGTGTTGAGATAGTATGCTCTGAGGTAAGACTTGTGGTGCTGCAAGAAGGAACATCTTCTTTGTCTTTAGAACTATCTAATATTTTTCTTCAAGTCTAGAGAGTTCAACATACACTTCACTTTAGCTTCCCACCTTGAGTGTGTTTGATAATTCTCCTTGATGTGTCACAGTAAAACTTGGATAATTAGTTGTAGAAGAATCATCACTACTTAACATTCTTAGAACTTCCTTGGGAATGAGGCTTGGGCTTGGAAAATGTTCATCTCCTAAAATTTCATCATGTTTAGATGATGAAAAATCCTCTTTAATCCTTATGGCTTCAATTTTCACTGCTTCAAAATAGACTATGCCTCTTCTCCTCAAGAGGAAATTAATTCTAGGAGGTAGGGCAAACATGAAATAAATTTCTATATTAGACTGAGTAGGCCTATTGGAGCGGGGAATCCATCTCTAGTGAATCCGTCAATAAATATTCTGACATCTTCACCTTCTCTTTTTTTAATATTGAAAAGGGACCTCAAAAGTGCCACCACATCAACCACTATCTTGAATCTCTCAATAAATTTGTCTCTTAGAGTATTCCAATTAGTAATAAGTCCATCATCAATCCATCTGAACCACTCCACTGCTTGACCTTCCAAAGATGCAACAAAAAGGAAAACACCCACATTTTCCTTAGCAACTTTAGAAATGGCACTTGAGAAACATAAATTCTTGTATATGATCTTCAAGATCTCGTGCATCTTCCCTAGTGAATGTTGGGAAATGTTCTCTTAATCCTTCAAGAAGAGGTGAATACCTTGATAATGCTAGGGATCCAAAAAAAAATGCCCATGGCCACAATGAAGTAGAATCCATCAAAAGAAATCATGAAGAAGAAGGGAAAAATCATTTTAATAGAGTCACCAATCCCTTCTCAAGAAGAGATAAATTTAATTTTGCTGTGGTTCTCTTTGGACTGGTAGCAGATTTTTATTTTGAATGGGAAAAGGAAAAGGATTTAGATAGTGCACAATTTAAATCCTCATACATCTTTCAACTATTGGTCTAAGCAGAAATTGTGCTAGTTCTTCTTCCTCTTCAAGCACAAAACTAGCTTGCATGTAATCCATCATGCTTTTGTGATGATGTATTCTTTCTTAGTTGTGACCCAATGTAAATATGGCTGCAAAATAGGAAAAATATTCTCATGTGGTAACACCATCTTTAATCATGATAAGGAAATTATCTAATGTTCTACACACTCCCCAGTAGAGTTGACAAAAATCTATTGGTCGACAGATTTGTCCTTTAAATAATCAACTCAAAATTACTCTATATTTCCCAAAGAAGGACTAATTGATCAACAATAGTTGGAGAGATCACCATTGCATTGGCGATATTCCTCTAAATTTCAATTGAGGTACAACTCCCTCTTCTGATACAAATTTTTGATTTTTTTAAAATGTAATGAAAGCGGGGGGTATGATTTTAACCAGAAAGAAGGAAAGGAAAACCAACATCTATCCATAACCATGGAAATAGATGCGATAGAAAAATTCTTTAAAACTAAAGAAAACTTTAATGTTGGAAATTGGATTGGAAAACAATCATATCATAGCTCACAAACCAGATTATTAAGAGCTCGCTAACTCAACTCACTTGCAACTTAACATTCATTATAAATAAATGAATAAAACACCACAAAACAACACATTCTCATAGGGAAGGAATATTCAAATTCTCATCTAAGCTCATAGACTTATTCATAAACATTAGCATTCTATTCAAAAATCTATTGCACACAAACAATAAACATTCACAATAAAATATCAAATTGTAAAATTGATCATTTGATTATTATTGATTCCAACTCATGCATCACAATTCAAGGGGGATAAAAATTTTGAACCCTTGCAATATCCAACTAAGTTATATTTAAAATTTTACATCATAACGACCAAAATTTCTTGAAAATTGATTGTTGAATGTTAACCGTTGTTTGGTTGAATAAAAAGTTGGCTTGAAACCAACTAGTTCTTGTCGAAGATTATGACAATTTATTCATTCATGACTATTTTTAAGGGTGGTTATGATTACATCACCATTTTCGATTGATATGATGGAGTGAAATGATGCTTGCTATAAGCATCCCTATGGTATACAATCATGTGAAATGGCTGCCACCTTCCATTTCTAGTAATTGTTGGCATGCAACCTGAGATTGTTTCCATGCAACTTCTTTAAATGAAAAGGATTCCATCGATGTCTAAATCCAATTTACTAAATTCCCATCACATCACCTTTCCGAATTCATTCAGTTTGAGGCAATTTAGATGTACTTCCAACATTAATTTCCTTTAGTGGAATCCACTAGCTTTCTCTCGCCATTCTATAAATCAACTTCATCATTGCTCATTTTCACAATACTAATTTTAGCTTCAATCATGTTGAGCACTTCAAGTGATGAAGCTTTGGATATCAAGTGTGATTTTCTTGTTGTTGAGGGTGTTGAGTGTAGTGTCGTGCATAGGTTGGTTGCAAACTAAATTAGAGAGATCTTCCTCATCTGCAGTGATGTGGAGGAGGAGGTGATCCAAAAGATTATTAGAGAGCACTACATGTCTAAGGTGCACATCCATAACTTTGGTCTCCTTGAGTGTTTTCTTTACAATATCATGTGCACCTCTGAGATCTTTGAATGGAGAATGCACTCTATTGAGCATCTAGTGAGGCCAAGGTATCTATTATGCATTGAAGATTCCCTAAGAGGTTTATTTGTGCATCCAAATATAGGTTTAGGTTGTGACACAATTTGCATTGTTTATGCATTGCAAAATGGGTGAGCTACTCAAGCAATCACCCTACTACATTCTGGAATCGAGTGCAATGATATGGAGACCTTCACCCAAGTTTAATGAGAACCTCTTTTCTCCTACACAAATTAAGCATATGCAAGAATTAATTGAGACCATTAGGGTCCTCATCATCACTCTTTGCGTTTAAGACCCCCTGTGATGAAAAGTCTATCCTTTTTTGTGATGTAACATAAAATGTTTATGCTTATATATATATATGGCTTTCAAACTACTCTATGTAATATGGATGTTCTTACAATCTTCTTTGCTTCATGTTCATATTTTCTTATAATAACCTCTTTTTGTTTTATGCTCATGGTGAATGAATTTGGTATTTATGGATGTATCTCTTCATGTAAATTTTATTTCTACAAGTATCTTTTCTCCCTGTAAATACATCTCTATCAATAAAGCATTATTCAACTTTGAATGCACTGGTTATCAATTTTTGGGTAGGGTTTTTAAACTAACTTCAAAGTTCACCCTAGTTATGAAAACTTGTTCATATTCTGCTATGTCGTATTAACCTTTGAAGTGCTTTAATCTTCTTATTAACCCCTTTTTCATTACAAATAACACTTAGAAAAAGTGACCATCATTTAGCTTGAAAGAAATAACAGGAATAGTGAAGTTTTGGGAACCCTACCGGGAATTGAAAAAGGTTTCCAAACCTCGTAATAATCCACCAAGTCCCCTTTACTATTTAAAGTTGCTTGTCTTGATTCACTTTATCAGCCATGAAGACATTTCAGGAACCAAGAGCTGACTCAGAATCACAAAAAATACCAACACAAAAAGATCTTTAGTTAAGTCCCTAAAAGCGTCAAGTGGGAGATAAGTTATAAAACTCTATCAGCGTCCAATGTTGGTTTGAAAATTGAACAAAAATGCCAACAAGACATAATTTTTTTTTTTTAAACTAAGTAGAGGGTGCAATTTTTATTTTGAAGGGGGAGATTAAAAGTGGTGGAAACACAATACAATCTCATATAATGCACTAATGCATTAACATAATTATACACTCATGCATGGGTGCCCAAGATTGTCATGTGTCAATCCCATAGTCTCTGCATGCATGTAAATTGAAATGAACAATATGCATGAGTCCCAAGTGACCCAAAAAACAACCAAATGAGCATACAATCCATGTAAGGCTTGCAACTTAAAAAATCAAGTAACCTCATATGCAAGGCATGCCATAGATAAAATCAAGTCAACTACCAAATTTGAACTCATCTTTGACTCTTTGTCATTCCTAGTGATAACTCGGTCTCTGTTAAGAAAATTTACTCTTCAAACACCAAGCAACAAGTCAAACCAATGCCACATGGAATCATGGTGCTCTTCCTTGAGGTTTTCACAATGCTCAATGCCAGAATGAGTGCCTAGGTGACAAGTGTCATGCTTCGTTGCTCCTATTTTTCTAAAGAAGGAATATTCTCACAAGTGGGCCCCACCAAATGATAACTATCAAACTAGAAAGAAACATGTCAACATGGCACTCATTTGGAGGTATAAAAATTTTCCCTTTCCCAAAGGATCACCCATGTGACAAGTGTCACATTCTTACCCTTTTGCAACTTGCATGTAGGATGCCAACTCTCTGCTAGGTCCCAAAAAGTGCCTTAGTAATTTGGAAACATATATTTTTTATTTAATAAATTAAATCAGTAACTTAGGGGAAAATAATTAATTATTTAATCATAGGACTCACTGAGATTAAGACATTGTAATCCAACAAAACCTTTAAAATTTTGGGGGAGGCAAAAAAACTCCCAAGCAACCCTATGGAATCCCTTGTGAATTTTTAAGAAAGACCAAAGAAAATAATGTCTAGATTTTTTTCTAACTTCATGTAGCAGGATTTTAAAGGATCCTCACATGAGGAATAATACACATTGTGACCTAGTATATAGTACATGTTAACCACACGTGATCCATGAGGATACGAAATGCAATTTAGCCACTAAACCTTAGTCCCAATAAAATCATCTAATGTAAATTAAAATAGAATCCATTAAACTAAAAAAGTTAAACTATGAAAGCTTTTAGAAACCCCTAATTTAACCAATTAATACTTATTCTATTAGGGGATTGGTGTTGTGTTGATGTGGAACAACAACCCTTTCCCAATCCTGTGGGTATTGAGCTTGTTCCAATCAATTCTATTGAAAAGAATCGATGAACCTGATGCAAGATGTGTATTAAAACATGATTTATGCTAAATTGAACATGATGCAAGAGCTAATCTACCATGATTCTATGCTAAAATATGTAGTTATGCAATTTCTAAGCTAATTTAAATGAGATTAAGCTAAAAGATTCAAACCCTAATTAATAAACAAGCTAAAATGAGTGCATGTAAGCCATTAATAGAAAGCTTAAAGCTATTATGCAATTAAAATGAACTAAAAATATGCTAAATGTGTACAAAGTATGAGTGTGAGTGTGAGTGATTTCAACAACATAAGTTTTCAATTGAAAGATGGATCCCTTTGTCTCCAAATAGTGACCTATTTATAGGAAAACAAATGAGAAATGAATGGTTGAGATCAAAAATCTTAATCAACGGTCGAGGATGGAGGAAATGGGAGGCATGGATCATAGATTCTCATCAACGGGTGAGAATACTTGAGATGAGATTTAATCAAGGGTTATCATTCCTTCCAAACAAGCACACTTTTGACCTATTCAAGAGGTCAAAAGTTAACTTGCACAAGAAGTCACAAGTTAAAACTTGCATAAGAAGACAAGTGAAAATATCACTTTTTCAAATGATGGAAGAATAAGAATATTCTTTGGAATATTCATGTGTGAGGGAAAAAGAGCTATTTAGTTAATTAAAACTAAATTAAACTGTGCAAAAGGGGAGGGAATATTCCCCTTTTGAGGAATGTGAAAATGAGGAATATTCCCTTGCAAGTGGGAGAAAGATTAGATTAATTAGATAATTGCTAATTAAACAAGGTTTAATCATGTAATTATGGGAATTAGAAGAATAAAGTGATATTCATTATAAATATTTAATTAAATAACTTAGGGTTATTTTAATTAAATAAGAAGACTTAGGGAATTAAATTAAATACTTTGATTTATTTAATTTAATGAGATGAAATGTTAGCGTGAAAGGGGAAATTAACCCGATTTGATGAATTAGGTTAATAGATACAAATGACATAATTAATTAAATAGCTAGGCTAATTTAATCAATCAAGAAAAAAGAGGAGGGGTTTCAAGAGGAAATGATGTTAGTTATCCAATGTGATCCATCGAGACATTTTTAAGTGTCTATACACATGAGTTGTAAGACCCCGCTTTGCATGTGAATAATACAATCTTAATTTTGTTATATACTTATAGATGCTTAGATATATTTCAGGCAATGCATAGTGTGATTTCATGAAAATGTGCTTGTATTTCATTTTGAAATGTTTTATTATCATTTCCATAGAAGTATTAGGCACTTGTAAACTATGAATGTGAATTGGAATTTTAATGAAATGGATGCACAATTAAATCTTATTTTAGTTACCAAAATAATGTGATATATGATGGTTGCTTATGATTTCATTGGTAATGTGCAAGAAAGAAAAGAGGTGCTAATACGAGAACATAGAACAAATTGAAAGACACCATTTTGTGCTTATGTACTTGATTTCCTTATTTTGGAGCCGAAGGAAAATAGTTACTATGTTTATTCTTTTGGGTTGAAAGGTTATTTAATTGTGTCATGTGAGATATAAGTTGGAGTTAAGGTTTATGAACCCTTATCCAAGTGTGAAACTCGGATAGAACCTTAAGTGGGACTTTAAAGAGGGTTGTTGGTCAATTTCTCTAGTTGGGATACAAAGACAAACCCCCTAGGGTCTATACCATAGTTGTAGGGGACAAGTGGGCATGCAATATGGTCCCAAGGACATGAATTGACCCTTCAAAAGTCCACTTGAAAGGGTGTGACGAATTTGAGTCTTTGGGAGTTGGGAGAAGTGACTTATCACTTCCCCACCACACTCCCCAAAGTTCATTAATGAACTTGGAAAGAGCATCAAATCTCTCACATGTGTGGAGCCACCTTGTAAGGGTCATTGGGTAGAGTGTCATAGTACTTTCCCCATCTCCCCAAAAGTCTCACACATGTGTGAGAGCTTGTGGGGATGTGTGTTGAAAGATCAAATGAGAGAGTGACAAGTGTCTCTCTCTCATTCAGGTGAATTCAAGTTGAATGCCTATATACTTGGATGGAAAAGAGGAAGTGGATGTTACCCATTTCTCCTTTGGAGAACTCAAGTTGAGATAAAAGAAAGGATGAGAAGAGGAGGGTTCCAAATCTTTGAAAGGGTAGTGAGCAAGATGCATTGGCTTGGAGAGGAAGACAGTCTCAAGAGATCAGTCCCTTCATCTAGAAGAAGAAGAGATAAGTTCTTCCTATTTCCATTTACAGTTGTCTATTGGTTGCAAAAAGGGTGACAATGTATGGATTATGTTTGAAAATAGAAAGTAGAAAACCTAGACACATGAAAATGGTGCTATGTTAGTTTCATCTCTTTGTAAAAATGAGAAAGGACTCCATTTATCATTGTGGAGCTTAAAATGAAATTCCTTGCTCGGGGGTATGGCTAGAGCCCACGAGGCTCCATGATGCCATTACGGTAGGGTGGAGAGCAAGCCTTAATCAGTTGTGTCTTTTTCATTGTATTTCCTTAAACTTATTTGTAAAATGAAAAGCTAGCATTTGTTTGTAACATGAAGAGAATGGAAAATACCAAGTTGCATCAAAGGTTGTGATTCTTTAAAAGGCAATATGGAATAGAGCAAGACCTTGTTCAAGAGTTTGAAAATCATTTGCTTCCTCAAATATTTTGATAATATAGTAAATCTAAAAATGATGGGTTTCATTATTTTCAATGCAGAAAATGGAGAAAGAACAGGCCCTAATGATGTGTTTTCCATTGAAATTTTTTGTAGCCAATATGTGTATTCTAAAATGATTGAAGTAGAAAGTATATATATGCTTGGAAGAGTATGTTCTTTTTCGGTTTGATAAACAAAAAATTTGACCCTTATGGAATTAAATTATGCCTGCACACAAACCTTAGTGAAAATGAAGGAAAAATATGTTAACAGTAACCCTATTTCGAGTTGAGACCATCTAGAGGCAGGACCATAGAGACTACGTGAAAATCTGTAACATAAGAGGAAATAGTATTTAGTGCTTGGCCTAAAAATTAAAAAAGAAAGAAAGAAAGAAATGGTTTCTCCTTAGCACTAGCATAGCTCCTATGAGAGGCCTACATAAAACTGAGAAAAGAAGGATCAAGACTATGGGGTTATCAGGCACTAGAATATTTCCATCTGGTATTAACTTAGTTGCAGTAACTGCTCTGCCCATTGCATGTAATATTTTTTTTAAGAAAACACATATGCATCACTACTCAGGCCATTCAACAAGGGTTAGAAAAATATCCCTATAACTTATTAAGCAGCAGGTGCTCTCCTTGTGCATGTATTCATCCGGTTATCTCTTCTTCATTCAGCCTTATTCTCTCAACTGATCAGTAGATATATATATATATATATATATATAACTCAATATTAGGTATATAGAACAGATTAATGGGACAATATTATTTTATGAGGGATCAAGCGGTGAAAGGGAACAACGCAAGTAGCAACTCAAGCTCGAGATAAAACAGATGTACTTGTAGCCTACCATTCTCTATTTTGGCATACCCAACTCTTGATTAACCAGCGCAGGGAGTAAGCAGGCATTCATTCATCATGTGCTCAAGTCGGAAACCCATTCCATTCTATTGCCAAGCTTTCTCCTATTTTGGTTCACTGGACTCGTTGTCTCTCCACTTAGACCAAGCCTCAGTGAAAATTAAGAAAATAAAAATAAAAATATGAGAACCTGGCAGGCGAAATGACGGGTAGAGATTTCGTTTGATTTTTTGCCATGCTAAGAGAAGGGCCTTACATCATGAAGTAATGCATATGATTTAATGGTAGTTGGTGAAAATAAAAAGATAGATAGAAATTAAAACATCACTATGAAGAACAATAACTGATGTTGACAAGAGATTGTGATTTCCTTCCTCTCCCATCAAATCATCGTAGTAAAATGTGCTTCACGAAGCTGGTCTCGAAATTGGTGGTGTCTCTCTTCGTATGTTGTACTAAGTAAAAGCTGATCTACGAATTCCAAACGTCCCTGTCTGGGCATTAATTGAAGGAAGCAAAAAATATCTCATTGTATTCGTTGAAGGCATGATGCAATCTATTAACCACATTCGTTTCACTATCTTCCCTTGGGCAAACCCAACATTAGGATCGCCTACTTGCATGTATAATCGAGTCATAGTCAGAGTGACAGTATCTGTGACTTGCAAGTTAGAACCCATCTCTGGCATATAAACGTTATCTCAAACTTCTTACGTTGTAAACATCCTCACAAAATTGTAAGTTGACCTAACTCCAACCTTGAGAGGCAAAAAAAAAAAAAATAAATAAAAATTGATGGTGATGCGAAGATCTCGGTCCACCGAATCCCTACTGCAAGAAATCAGCGTATACCCAAGAAGGATTCAACATATCTTTTATATGTGGGTGGCCAGCGCAATGATTTGAACCTTTAGTTAATCCAACAGGGAGTAGTTCGATCTGCTAGAAGCTTGTTGCACCGTACTTTGCAATTGGAAGGCATGAGTTAATAACTGCCCATAACCGCATTAATTTAGAGTTGCCTTATAGTAATCCAATGTGGCATGCGTAGGGGAATACTATTGATAAAATTATTTAATAACGAAAGAAGTAGCTCGTTATGCATCACCATTTTAAAAAAAAAAACGTAGGTGAAACAGAGAACATGTTGTGGGGTCTGGAAATGTGCCTGAACCGATGTTAATTTCATACTACCTATCTAAGGCTGAGTTGAACGTTATAAATGGGCTAAGATACTGACATTGATGCTATCCCTGGGCATTAAGTATAGTTTGAAAGACTCTAATACTAATAATAGTGCCCGATGAAAATTAACATTAATACGGGGAACAAGTTCCAGGTTGGTAGTAAAGTCAGTAGTAACTTAAAACAGAGAATAACGAATATTGCAGAATGAACTATTCGCTGAAGGCTCTAATGGCATAACGGTAGTTAATGGTTCCAGTTTAATGAAAGCAATCCCATTGGTAAAAATGCAATTGTTACTGCTACTAGGGTTCCTCTTATCCCGTAATAGTGATAGACTTAAACTATTGTATTAATATCGTTCATCTAGCATAATGCAGTTCACATTAACATTATTTCCATTCTTTAACCATGTATTTATTCGGTGAAATTTCAATGCCAATCTTGTCTGAAACATTCCCTTTTGTCTAGTTATTCTGCCACCGTCAAGAAACCCCCACACTTTCCCTTATATCAATGTCTAAATTATAATCGATAGAAGTATTCAATATGAAGATAAAACCCCAATTATCTAAATGTCCCCTCTTTAAATAGAGCAGAATTTTTAAAAAAAAATTCCTTCTGGTGGTTAAACTGCATAAGCCTATTTATCAATTATTAAGTTAGAGTAAAATGTTGGGAGAGTGGCTTGTAAATTCGTAGCTGTTATCATATATGTGAATTAGCAATAATTATAGCAGCAAGATAACAATGACATTAACCACTTCAAATTTCATTGCTGAACAACTCAATGGTAATCTAGTTTATTATTGTATAAGATGATAAAATTATTAACAATAGGCTGAAAATCATATTAAAATTGATAATTAGTAGCATTCCATTTCAGATTTCGTTGTACGATAAATATAAGATATACAAATTTATCATTAATAGTGTGGACAGTATTGGCGAACACTATCCTATGAATTGCAGCACAAATAATGATAATTTGAAAAGTGGTTAAATTTATATTTCAAGTAGTTAATAGTTTATAGTCAAAACATAAAAATACTACTCTATCTACTCTTGCATTATATTTCACTACCTTACTGTAATCGTTAATCTCATTCGTAATGTCCTTAGGTTTAAAGGTTGAGTTTTGAGTTCTACGTTGCAATGTCTAGTTTGTAAATGTAAAAAAAAAAAAACTTACCAAGAAATGCTGCATGAGGCATCCACATATACCCTCCTATTCACTTTAAATAATACTAGGCCTAGTGTTCAAACTTTCTACTCTGTTAAAATTATATTAGCATAAACAAAGAGAAATTAGGGTGGGCCCCAGTTTAATATATCATGGGTCATTTGATATATGCTTACAAAATTTCCACTCATAGTTTATTTTTCTTTAAGAGAGAAGAAACATAAATAAGAAACATGAATATTTGTTTTTAATAAATAATCAAAAAGTTAAAGTGATTATTAGATAGTATAAAAAAAAAGTAGACAATTTTGTTATGGTAAAAAAAAGAAGAAGTGAGACTATTTATTACATAAAATGCATACAAAGCATATTTAGATGAATAAATACAATTACACATTATATTGATCGTTGTTTTGAAAATGTGTAATTAATATAAAACTACTATATATTTTATGTGATTATTCTACTTGAAATGGAAAGTTTAAATTATGGACATGACAGATTAATTAATTGCATAGTTGATTACTACACTTGTTAGTTTCAATATTGTGCTTTTAAAAAAAAAAAAAATGAAAGAAAAAAAATTTGTTGGGTTTTTCTAGTGTAAAATTCTAGGCATGACACTTGGTATTAGAGCCCTAGGTTGCAACTCTAGGGAGCTCTGGGAATAAATTGGGCATTACGTATTGTGTGTACGCAAAACACTTTGTGCTAGTCAGAAGAAAATGTCCGTAAGATAAATTCTAAGGGACTTAAATGGTGCAATAAATAAGAACTTGGTGATAATTATCCAACCTAACTAGTTTGTAAAATCCTAAAAGGATCAAGAATTGACCATTATAAATGGGTCAAGGAAGTATTTATTTAAGAAACCCAAATCTAAAATCGATTTGTCATTTTAAGTAAATAAGGTGAATGACCTGAGTTACATATTGGACCATTTAGCAAAGGTTATGGCATTAATTAGTCTCTTAACATTAAAATTCCTTGAACCTTAGAAAGATAAAATGGAGATTCTCAAGCATAGTTTTTTTTTTTTTATTTATTTATTTAAATACGTGAATAAGTCATCATGATGTGTATTATTAGAGGAACACTACCTTTGTTGACTTCTTAGGACCATAATTCTTAAATATAGTAAGGTCATAACTTCTTAAAATTTGGAGTTTTTAGGAAGCAACATATTTTCTTATGCAAATCGTTGTATAAATTGAGGAGGGGATATCATAACTACATATGGAAACATGTAACCATAAAAGGAGCAATGTGTTAAGGGTGTAATTAAATGATCCTAAAGTTCTAAACCCCTAAATTGATTAAATCAAAATGATCACAAGAGTGAAAACAATAGAAAATCTCTGGACCTTGTATTGAGTACAATTTGAGCACTCCATACATTTTGGATTTAAAATACTATCAAAGATCATAATTAAACTTTAAAGGTGTAAACGGATGGACCTAAGTGTAATGGATTACTCATAATTTGGGTATGGAATTGAGATACCCATGAAATGCTACCTAATATGCCTAAGACACCAATAGCTTGGCCTTTCCTATTACTCTAGATCTTAATTTACACATAAGGACTTAACTTGTGTTCTTGTGAAACAACTAACGATTCACCTTATAGTTGGTAGGTAAAAATTTCATGAATGATAACATCAACTAATGATCAAGCCTTGTTTTGTAATGTAAGTTCAACTTGGAAGAGTGGTAAAAATTAAATTCTACCTTGAATTAAAATGATGAAACTTTAGAGCTAATTAAGCACTTTCGCAAGTAAACGGTTACTTAGTTCACTTAATGCAACTATAACAACTATCAAACTATTATGTTCTGTTGTTTAAAGATTAAATAGTAAACAAAATAATAGGGTTTCTATGATTTAAGTCAAAAGTGAAGGAAATAGAAGGATACAATTAGATAAGATTGTTGAGGACCAATAAATATGGTGTTGAACTATTCCCTTGTAATAAGTAAACATTAAAAAGATTTGTGACTTAATACCTTGTCAAATGAGGAATTGGAGTTAAAACATTATCTTGGACTCATGATATTAATACTTCCTTAGGAGACTTGTTGCTTCCCAAATAAGAAAGGATGCATGCCATGCATATGAAGTAATAACACACTCAACTACATGTTGAACTTGAAGGTTGTGTGCATGTCATCAGGATTGAATAATCAATTGTATGAAGTTATAAAATAAGTAATGAATTATGAGTGTTTCACGATGTATTATGTGATGGGAAAGCTAAAATATATAGATAAGAGACACTAAAGTAGACTTGTAAAACCTCCAACTAATGTTGTGTATTCTAAACCATTGACTATGCTTACTCTTTAACAAAAAACATTTACACCCAAATGTAACGGAGAAAACCTCATAGTAGGTCAAACCTTTAAGACTTTTACTCATTGTGCACCTTTATAAGGTTAGATAGAACTGTGATTGTAAAAACGATGGTTATAACATCTGATTAAATGGTTCAACCCCGGATAGCAAAAATGTAAGTCTTGTAAAAGGATATTAATGCCTAGTAAGAATCACTATTTTATGAATTATCATGTGTTTTATGCATTGAGTGTGCCTTCTTTTCTCATACTATAATGTTTCCAATGAAAATGGGTTACTCTACTCCTTATTAAGTAGGAAGTTTTTTTTTTAGCATGTTTGAGAAAATGTCATGGAAATTACCCATATTGATATGTCGGTGAACATAACAAATGTAGTTGAATAAAAAGGGAAGAATGGTATGGATATATATAGAAAAACAATTTCGATCATAAATGTGTTGATAGTAAGATAGGAAGTATGGTGTACCATGTATTGCTAATTGTAAAAAAATAAAAAAAATTGAGTATTACCTAAATTACAATGGTGAATTATATGGAAATTTATTTTTACAAGTACGCAATGGATAGATGTTAACAAAGTGAACATTGTGTAAAGAAAATAAAGTTTGTATGGGTGTATCAACATTTGTGTTAATAATGTGATGAAACCATGCATTGTTAAGTTCTAGGAGATGGGTTGATATACCTAAGCTATAGTTGTGTATCTTCTAGTGATTTCTTGTACTTATGCAAATTGAGTAGATATTTCCAAAATTGAAAACAAAAAGTGAATATTGTTTATACAAATAGAATGTGTTAGAGCACTGCTCTTGTTCTATGGTGAATTCTGTAAAGCGTGTTGTGTTAGGACATGTAAAGTGAAACCAGTGAATGTATTGTACCCAAGTATAGGATACAGGGTATCTGACTTGGGATAAGGGTGAGGGAGGTCGAATACGATTCCTTATGAGTACCCTTTGTGATGGCCCTTATGTAAGTTAGCTAGTTGTGTGTTTATGTAAATGTGTTAAATGTGCGGATGTGTATTTATCAAATGAAATATGATGTATTCCCTTGTGTTAGTCTTATTTGTATGGTAAATGTGTACCCCTAGTGTTTGGTTCCCCCCTTATGGGAGTGCGATGCCAGCTAGTGTAAATAGGGGTTGAGAGGCACATGTTCTCCCATCGAGAAATTATGAGCTCAGGGCGTGTCCCTAATCCTGACAAAGGATCTATGTCAAGTTATTGTAATCCTCCCATGGATGTTGACCGTGGCCTACTCCCCCACATATGAGAGCCACACTTGTTGGTTCATAGTGCAAACCTATTCCTTGATGTTATAACCCATGGGAAAAGGATGGAATTTTATGGACCACCAGTTACTTGTAATTATGTGGTTGGGGACCACTAGTGATTTATATTGATGTGGTCGGGGACCACCAGTGATTCATATTTATGTGGTCAGGGACCACCAGTGATGCAAATTTATGTGGTCAGGGACCACCAATTAGTCATATTTATGTGGTCAGGGACCACCAGTTATTCATGTTATGTGGTCAGGGACCACCAGTTATTGCATGCTATTATACTTATGTGGTTAGAGAACCACCATTCCCCTCCTCCCCTTAGGTGGCTTATCAAGTCACATGGTGCTCGTAATGTGCAATTTTTATTGTTGGAATATGAATTATTGGTAATCCTTGATTGATGTTTTATTTTATTATGCACCAGCAGTGTGGAATTTTGAATTTTTTTTATTAGGCTATTTAGCCATTTGAAGGTTGTTATAGTCCAAATTGCCTCAAGGACTTATTTAATTTTATTTTTGAATTAAGTTTGGAATGTTGAAATGTAGCTACAATTGATCTTTATTTGGTTTCTCTTGATTTTATAATTTTATGTTTTATTGAAACATTGGTTTATGATCTTATGATTTCTCAACTTGAGGCTTTCTTAATGTTTCCTAACTGCTGGTAAACGTGGTGTAATGTGACATATGTAAACTGCCATATCCCAGGGGGTTCCCTGGCAGGTTGTATAGGGGAGTAGATGCGCTGGGGAATTATTTTGAAAAGGAGTTGTGAATGGGACCGGTATGGGACGGTCATTAATCCATTTTTCCCTCATTCTATGATTATTCTTATCTATATGGAGGAGTCCTTAGAGAAGGGCCTCGAGTGGTATCCAAGAATATCCATCCTTGTAAACCCCATTATGTGAGCCTTGTGTTGTAAATTATGTGATTGTATGAGGACAGGCGCACCTATTGGGAAGAGCACCCTTTATAGGAGGGTAGGCGCACCCAATTGGGAAGAGCATCCTTGCTATTGTTGTGTGTACATGTGAAATTACAAATAAATGTGATGTGGCATATCTGTGAGCTATGTGAGAAAAATAGTAACATGTGATGCAAAGTTAATATTATTTGAGACATGGTATGAGTGCCATAATTACAAGGTAAAATGCTCTCTTAAGCATAGATTTTGACAAAATGTGAAGCTAATAAATTCTGAGACATGATTGGTCAATGAAACAAAAATATTTCCTAACATCATGAGTGATGTTTATGATGCAAAGAAATTTTGGAGGTGTATAAAAGGTTATGAATCCATTTAGATATAGTTTTGCATAACTTAATTGAAGTCGATTACATTGTTAATAAATTAGAGCTACATGGATTGTTGTTAGCAGTTGCTAAATTAATCATATATCAAATAAATGTTCTTTGGGGAGAAATTTTTCTCTAATTATTTAGATATTTAATTCATGGAAGGGATGTCTTTAATGTGCACTTATAGTTGAATAGTTTGATTGTCTCATCAAGAAAGAAAAACAATTAACAATGTGCATTGTTATATGAAGATTATGTTCCAAACCCTAACGACTTCCAGGAGGAAGTCTAAGCTAAGGGGAGGGGGATGTAAGACCCCGCTTTGCATGTGAATAATACAATCTTAATTTTGTTATATACTTATAGATGCTTAGATATATTTCAGGCAATGCATAGTGTGATTTCATGAAAATGTGCTTGTATTTCATTTTGAAATGTTTTATTATCATTCCCATAGAAGTATTAGGCACTTGTAAACTATGAATGTGAATTGGAATTTTAATGAAATGGCTGCACAATTAAATCTTATTTTAGTTACCAAAATAATGTGATATATGATGGTTGCTTATGATTTCATTGGTAATGTGTAGGAAAGAAAAGAGGTGCTAATACGAGAACACAAAACAAATTGAAAGACACCATTTTGTGCTTATGTACTTGATTTCCTTATTTTGGAGCCAAAGGAAAATAGTTACTATGTTTATTCTTTTGGGTTGAAAGGTTATTTAATTGTGTCATGTGAGATATAAGTTGGAGTTAAGGTTTATGAACCCTTATCCAAGTGTGAAACTCGGATAGAACCTTAAGTGGGACTTTAAAGAGGGTTGTTGGTCAATTTCTTTAGTTGGGATACAAAGACAAACCCCCTAGGGTCTATACCATAGTTGTAGGGGACAAGTGGGCATGCAATATGGTCCCAAGGACATGAATTGACCCTTCAAAAGTCCACTTGAAAGGGTGTGACGAATTTGAGTCTTTGGGAGTTGGGAGAAGTGACTTATCACTTCCCCACCACACTCCCCAAAGTTCATTAATGAACTTGGAAAGAGCATCAAATCTCTCACATGTGTGGAGCCACCTTGTAAGGGTCATTGGGTAGAGTGTCATAGTACTTTCCCCATCTCCCCAAAAGTCTCACACATGTGTGAGAGCTTGTGGGGATGTGTGTTGAAAGATCAAATGAGAGAGTGACAAGTGTCTCTCTCTCATTCAGGTGAATTCAAGTTGAATGCCTATATACTTGGATGGAAAAGAGGAAGTGGATGTTACCCACTTCTCCTTTGGAGAACTCAAGTTGAGATAAAAGAAAGGATGTGAAGAGGAGGGTTCCACATCTTTGAAAGGGTAGTGAGCAAGATGCATTGGCTTGGAGAGGAAGACAGTCTCAAGAGATCAGTCCCTTCATCTAGAAGAAGAAGAGATAAGTTCTTCCTATTTCCATTTACAGTTGTCTATTGGTTGCAAAAAGGGTGACAATGTATGGATTATGTTTGAAAATAGAAAGTAGAAAACCTAGACACATGAAAATGGTGCTATGTTAGTTTCATCTCTTTGTAAAAATGAGAAAGGACTCCATTTATCATTGTGGAGCTTAAAATGAAATTCCTTGCTCGGGGGTATGGCTAGAGCCCACGAGGCTCCATGACACCATTACGGTAGGGTGGAGAGCAAGCCTTAATCAGTTGTGTCTTTTTCATTGTATTTCCTTAAACTTATTTGTAAAATGAAAAGCTAGCATTTGTTTGTAACATGAAGAGAATGGAAAATACCAAGTTGCATCAAAGGTTGTGATTCTTTAAAAGGCAATATGGAATAGAGCAAGACCTTGTTCAAGAGTTTGAAAATCATTTGCTTCCTCAAATATTTTGATAATATAGTAAATCTAAAAATGATGGGTTTCATTATTTTCAATGCAGAAAATGGAGAAAGAACAGGCCCTAATGATGTGTTTTCCATTGAAATTTTTTGTAGCCAATATGTGTATTCTAAAATGATTGAAGTAGAAAGTATATATATGCTTGGAAGAGTATGTTCTTTTTCGGTTTGATAAACAAAAAATTTGACCCTTATGGAATTAAATTATGCCTGCACACAAACCTTAGTGAAAATGAAGGAAAAATATGTTAACAGTAACCCTATTTCGAGTTGAGACCATCTAGAGGCAGGACCATAGAGACTGCGTGAAAATCTGTAACATAAGAGGAAATAGTATTTAGTGCTTGGCCTAAAAATTAAAAAAGAAAGAAAGAAAGAAATGGTTTCTCCTTAGCACTAGCATAGCTCCTATGAGAGGCCTACATAAAACTGAGAAAAGAAGGATCAAGACTATGGGGTTATCAGGCACTAGAATATTTCCATCTGGTATTAACTTAGTTGCAGTAACTGCTCTGCCCATTGCATGTACTATTTTTTTTAAGAAAACACATATGCATCACTACTCAGGCCATTCAACAAGGGTTAGAAAAATATCCCTATAACTTATTAAGCAGCAGGTGCTCTCCTTGTGCATGTATTCATCCGCTTATCTCTTCTTCATTCGGCCTTATTCTCTCAACTGATCAGTAGATATATATATATAACTCAATATTAGGTATATAGAACAGATTAATGGGACAATATTATTTTATGAGGGATCAAGCGGTGAAAGGGAACAACGCAAGTAGCAACTCAAGCTCGAGATAAAACAGATGTACTTGTAGCCTACCATTCTCTATTTTGGCATACCCAACTCTTGATTAACCAGCGCAGGGAGTAAGCAGGCATTCATTCATCATGTGCTCCAGTCGGAAACCCATTCCATTCTATTGCCAAGCTTTCTCCTATTTTGGTTCACTGGACTCGTTGTCTCTCCACTTAGACCAAGCCTCAGTGAAAATTAAGAAAATAAAAATAAAAATATGAGAACCTGGTAGGCGAAATGATGGGTAGAGATTTCGTTTGATTTTCTGCCATGCTAAGAGAAGGGCCTTACATCATGAAGTAATGCATATGATTTAATGGTAGTTGGTGAAAATAAAAAGATAGATAGAAATTAAAACATCACTATGAAGAACAATAACTGATGTTGACAAGAGATTGTGATTTCCTTCCTCTCCCATCAAATCATCGTAGTAAAATGTGCTTCACGAAGCTGGTCTCGAAATTGGTGGTGTCTCTCTTCGTATGTTGTACTAAGTAAAAGCTGATCTACGAATTCCAAACGTCCCTGTCTGGGCATTAATTGAAGGAAGCAAAAAATATCTCATTGTATTCGTTGAAGGCATGATGCAATCTATTAACCACATTCGTTTCACTATCTTCCCTTGGGCAAACCCAACATTAGGATCGCCTACTTGCATGTATAATCGAGTCATAGTCAGAGTGACAGTATCTGTGACTTGCAAGTTAGAACCCATCTCTGGCATATAAACGTTATCTCAAACTTCTTACGTTGTAAACATCCTCACAAAATTGTAAGTTGACCTAACTCCAACCTTGAGAGGCAAAAAAATAAATAAATAAATAAAAATTGATGGTGATGCGAAGATCTCGGTCCACCGAATCCCTACTGCAAGAAATCAGCGTATACCCAAGAAGGATTCGGCATATCTTTTATATGTGGGTGGCCAGCGCAATGATTTGAACCTTTAGTTAATCCAGCAGGGAGTAGTTCGATCTGCCAGAAGCTTGTTGCACCGTACTTTGCAATTGGAAGGCATGAGTTAATAACTGCCCATAACCGCATTAATTGAGAGTTGCCTTATAGTAATCCAATGTGGCATGCGTAGGGGAATACTATTGATAAAATTATTTAATAACGAAAGAAGTAGCTCGTTATGCATCACCATTTTAAAAAAAAAAACGTAGGTGAAACAGAGAACATGTTGTGGGGTCTGGAAATGTGCCTGAACCGATGTTAATTTCATACTACCTATCTAAGGCTGAGTTGAACGTTATAAATGGGCTAAGATACTGACATTGATGCTATCCCTGGGCATTAAGTATAGTTTGAAAGACTCTAATACTAATAATAGTGCCCGATGAAAATTAACATTAATACGGGGAACAAGTTCCAGGTTGGTAGTAAAGTCAGTAGTAACTTAAAACAGAGAATAACGAATATTGCAGAATGAACTATTCGCTGAAGGCTCTAATGGCATAACGGTAGTTAATGGTTCCAGTTTAATGAAAGCAATCCCATTGGTAAAAATGCAATTGTTACTGCTACTAGGGTTCCTCTTATCCCGTAATAGTGATAGACTTAAACTATTGTATTAATATCGTTCATCTAGCATAATGCAGTTCACATTAACATTATTTCCATTCTTTAACCATGTATTTATTCGGTGAAATGTCAATGCCAATCTTGTCTGAAACATTCCCTTTTGTCTAGTTATTCTGCCACCGTCAAGAAACCCCCACACTTTCCCTTATATCAATGTCTAAATTATAATCGATAGAAGTATTCAATATGAAGATAAAACCCCAATTATCTAAATGTCCCCTCTTTAAATAGAGCAGAATTTTTTAAAAAAAATTCCTTCTGGTGGTTAAACTGCATAAGCCTATTTATCAATTATTAAGTTAGAGTAAAATGTTGGGAGAGTGGCTTGTAAATTCGTAGCTGTTATCATATCTGTGAATTAGCAATAATTATAGCAGCAAGATAACAATGACATTAACCACTTCGAATTTCATTGCTGAACAACTCAATGGTAATCTAGTTTATTATTGTATAAGATGATAACATTATTAACAATAGGCTGAAAATCATATTAAAATTGATAATTAGTAGCATTCCATTTCAGATTTCGTTGTACGATAAATATAAGATATACAAATTTATCATTAATAGTGTGGACAGTATTGGCGAACACTATCCTATGAATTGCAGCACAAATAATGATAATTTGAAAAGTGGTTAAATTTATATTTCAAGTAGTTAATAGTTTATAGTCAAAACATAAAAATACTACTCTATCTACTCTTGCATTATATTTCACTACCTTACTGTAATCGTTAATCTCATTCGTAATGTCCTTAGGTTTAAAGGTTGAGTTTTGAGTTCTACGTTGCAATGTCTAGTTTGTAAATGTAAAAAAAAAAAAACTTACCAAGAAATGCTGCATGAGGCATCCACATATACCCTCCTATTCACTTTAAATAATACTAGGCCTAGTGTTCAAACTTTCTACTCTGTTAAAATTATATTAGCATAAACAAAGAGAAATTAGGGTGGGCCCCAGTTTAATATATCATGGGTCATTTGATATATGCTTACAAAATTTCCACTCATAGTTTATTTTTCTTTAAGAGAGAAGAAACATAAATAAGAAACATGAATATTTGTTTTTAATAAATAATCAAAAAGTTAAAGTGATTATTAGATAGTATAAAAAAAAAGTAGACAATTTTGTTATGGTAAAAAAAAGAAGAAGTGAGACTATTTATTACATAAAATGCATACAAAGCATATTTAGATGAATAAATACAATTACACATTATATTGATTGTTGTTTTGAAAATGTGTAATTAATATAAAACTACTATATATTTTATGTGATTATTCTACTTGAAATGGAAAGTTTAAATTATGGACATGACAGATTAATTAATTGCATAGTTGAATACTACACTTGTTAGTTTCAATATTGTGCTTTTAAAAAAAAAGAAAAATGAAAGAAAAAAAAATTGTTGGGTTTTTCTAGTGTAAAATTCTAGGCATGACATGAGTTCCCACAATAATCTTGGAGAACCTAAAATTTCTTTGTCAGAGAGAGGGTTTTTGTGATCTAGTATGTTAGTATTTTTATTTTGGTAATTATAACTTGTCAAAGGGATAACTATGAAGCCTGGAAATAAAAATGGATGTATATAAATCTAAAAACTTCTCCATGAACACTCCACTTCTAACCATAGGTTCTAACCCAAGAAGGCATGATCAAGAAGGATTATATGTAGCATTAAGTCTTATGACACTGAATGGAAAAACCATAAGCTTTGCAAAAAGTATCAAGGAACTTAAGTGCCTATTTGATATTTTTCTCCTCTTAAATGAGAGTGAGGAATGAGTCATTCAAAAAATGACCATTAACAAGATTAGCTGAGGATTTAGGTAAATTAATTCTATTAACCAGTCCTTGAGACACAAAATGATGCAACCACGGTAGGAGGGTCCTCAAAGAGAACAATCTAAACCATCCAGCAAGAGTAACACAATGAAGGAAACATAAAATATGGAGGAAAATGCAGATGAAAATATTCTCATTAACAATTATCTTAGTTACATTCATTCGGCAACATCCAATCTTATAGATTTGGCTCACAGGCCTGATATAACATGTTCAATATTACAACATTCCAATATGCTCCTATAGCAAGCTAAATTCAGATCAACCTTAGTCCACTTAATCAACTTCTAACTCTCCTTTTCATTCTAATGATCGATTACAAGCTTTATACTATATCCATGATTCAAGAAACATCTGTGTCGGCCAAAGATCATCACATTCTCCAAGGGAAGAAAATGTAACGTGTGCATGAATAGGTGGACCTCAAATTTGAATTACTCTTCAACATGTGTGTAAGATGAAGTGTGGACCTATACTCAAGGTCAGGGACACTCCAAGGAACATTTAAAATCACACAATTAATATCCGCAAGTCACGGGGATGGTCCACAATGATCAAACTAGCCCAAAAGTTTGAAATTATTCTGGTGCTAGTTCAAGAAACTGCCAGGAATTCTAGAAGCAATAACTTTATGAAAAAAGGTCCAATCATGCTCAAATATTGGAACAAGGAAAATGAACATGTAGATGATGTAATCCAAGATCCACAAGGTCTGGTGAGAAAATATGACGAATCCACTAGCAAGAACTGAGCAAAGAACAAAAATAAGAACAAAGTTGAAAGAAAATATTTTTGGTTTATGCAAGATTGCCAAGAACCAAGGATGCTCCTACACCAGACATCTAGGCTTATTGAAAAGTGAGTCCCTCACTTTTCTGGGGCTAAAGGGAAACCAAGACGGTCTACCTCATCCTAAGAAATCCAAGAAGAATCCCCAACTGGTCTACCTTTCCATTTCATGAGATATTGTTTGTATTGTCCTCCACGAGTCTTCCTCCCATCTCTGACTTCCAAAATCTCTTCAATCTCATCTGATCGTTGTTTAGGAAACTAATTTTCCAAATCTACTTTATTGTCTTCATTGAATTCTGCTTCATGATACTGATATAGATCTTCAATGTTGAATATAGGTGATATACCCATACCTTCCGATAACTCCACTTCATATGAATTTCGTGAATCAAATTTCTTCAAGATCTTACAAGGTCCAAACTTCCTCATCTTCAACTTATTGTATGTACCATCTGAAAATATCTCCTTCCTCAAATATACCATTACTTCATTTCCAACTTCGAATTCCTTATGTCTCCTCTTTTCATCTACTTTCTCCTTATACTTCTGGTTCAGTTCTTCCATTTGTTGTTTCACTTGAATATGCACTTTCTTCATGTGTTATGCAAATTATTCTATTTTTTGTTTGAATATGTGCCTCAATCCTTACTGACATAGAACTCCTGAAGGGAAAAGTCACTGTGACATTGTTCATGTCTGGGTGACTAACTATTCTGAAGCTCTTAAAATGTTCCTATCACTGTGACAGTGTTGAAGTCTTGCTAACAAGTCTATTGCTGTGACCTTGTGTGTTTGTTGTGACCTTTTGGCGAATGGAAAACTTCGGGCGATAGTGTGATCTTATCGAGCGTCGGGGAGATTTGGCCGAAGGGTCTATTGTCAGTATGTGGTCTCACCAACTTGGAATGTCTCACCGATGGTAGCTGGCTCTTTCGGTGAAACAAGGGTTTCGGTAAGATGTCTCCACGAGTATGAAATGTCTCGCCAATAGGAGTCTTCACCATAACATAAAGATCCTAGTGTGAGGTCTTAACAAACAGTGAAGGTCACGCCGACGGGGACACATCCAACCATTCATCGGTGTAACTCAAAGCGATCGGAGTGAGGTCTTAGTGATTGGAGGGTGTCTTGCCGATAGCCTAAGGTTATCGGGGTAACTCAATAGCCTCGATAAGATGTCCTAGTGACATTAAATTATCTTGCCGATGATGAGATGCTTTCGGTATAGGTCTTGTCGAATGGTAGTCGTCGGTGTGACTTAGGACTTCAGTATGAAGTCCTGGCGAAGGTGATAAGTCTCACCGACTACTGGGCATTTTGGTATGACATCTTCGACCGGTGTAAGGTCTTGGTGAAAGACATAAGTCTTGCCGATATTGAATGGTCATCGATGTAACATAAAGACTCGGTGAGAGGTGTTGGCGAGATCAGTCTGTCATGCTAATAAGAATGTCTATTCGTTGTGACTTATGGTTTTCGATATGAGTCTCGCCGATAAAGGAAACTCTTGCCGATAGGAATGAAATGGACTTCGATGGTTTCAGTATGACATGTGACACTTGTTATGATTGTCTTGCCGACTATTGGAGACTTAAGTGGATATTAATAGAGAAACTTTGTGGCATCGGGGAGACACTGTTAGTGTCTCACCGATATGCCTACAAAGTTTGGACGTCGTTGACCGTGTGACCATCATGTGTGGCATCCTGCTAGACCAATCAGAGGAAGCGGTTTTCAAACTGATGACGGTTGGATTTTTTGTAACTGTTGTGACACTAGAGAAAAACAACTTGCAAGGAAAAATTTGAATCGGCATGGAAACTTTCTTCGATGGAGATCTGGCGGATAAGGATGCATAGAAGACAAAATCAAAATGTGATTAGTTTTAAAGCAGACCGATTCTATTGAGATAACTATGTGTAAATCGAATGGTTGTGTGAGCATTTTTCTGTATCAGAGTTTGAACAGTGTAGCTACTGTGAAATACTAGAGAGTTGTCTTTCTGATTGTATGTAATTGTTGTTACTGTAATACAAAGAGATTCAGCTTGGTGTGGTGGGTTTTTTCCCGAAAGGGTTTCCCACGTAAATTTGGTGTTAATTGTCTTTGTGTATTTAATCTATTTCTGTAAATATTTCATGTGTATCTTAATTAGATTGTAATTTGAAAAATTAAAAGTCGTGCATTGCATTCTTCCCTATGGATTTGACATTAGGAAAGTGTTTCTGCACCTCTGCTTTCCTTAGAAGTGGTATCAGAGCCTGGCCAATTGTGTTGTCCTTGTGAGTGGGTTGGGTTTTTTGTGTTAAATCCTTTTCAGTGGGAGTCTAGTAGAGGTTTGTTAATTTAATTACAGATTGAGATGGCGAGCACATCCGAAAGGATGGAAATAGAGAAATTCAATGGTAGCAATTTTGAGTTGTGGAAACTCAAAATGGAAGATATATTAGTTGTTCGTGATCTTTGGACTACTATGTTTGGAACAATGCCTCAAGGCATGAAGAAAGAGGATTGGGACCTAGCAGACAAAAAGTCTAAAGGGTTGATAAGGCTTTGTTTGGTAGACTCTGTTCTTCTAAATGTGCATAAAGAAAAGACTGCATCTACCTTGTGGAAAAGATTAGCATCCATTTATTAGGGCAAGTCCTTGGTGAACAAGCTGTTCTTGAGGAAGAAGCTGTACTCTTTAAGAATGCAGGAAGGGGGGTCTATTGCTGATCACTTAAATGCTTTCAACATGTTGATTGCTTAGTTGACATCTGTTGGTGTAAAGATTGAAGATGAAGATCATTGCATGTTGTTGCTTTGTTCTCTCCCTGATTCTTGGGATCATCTGGTGATGGCCATTGGGAGTACAACATCCACATTCAAGATGGAAGACGTTGTTTCTTCTCTTTTATTAGAAGAAATGAGAAGAAAATATTCTGAGATGGAAAAGGAGGCTCTGGTTGTCAGAGGTAGACCAAAGGAGACAGGCAAGAAGAAGGAAAAGAAGTCCAGATCAAAATCAGAAGGGAGATCAAAGTCTCTTGGCAAGAAGTCCAAGGTGAAGTGCTGGAACTATGGGCAACCTAGTCATGTCCGAAAGAACTGCAAGGAGGAGAAAAAGAAGAAGAAGAACTCTTCTGGAAATGATTCTTCTCATAGTGATGCAGATGCCTTCATTGTAGCCTTGGCTACACAGGCATCAGATGATGTCTGGCTGATTGATTCTGGAGCATCTTTCCACATGACATCTCATAGAGAATGGTTCATGAAGTATGAAGAATACAATGGTGGAAAGGTGTACCCGCAAGTGATTCATCTTTGGAAATTGTTGGTCGTGGAAGAGTCAATTCAATTCCCTGATGGAAGAGTGAAGGGAATCAATGATGTGATGCATATGTTGGCTCAAAATCTACTTTCTGTAAGTAATGAATGATATCGAGTGCAAGTCACGTTCTCTGGAAATGGCTGCAAGATGACTAGAGGGTCTATGGTGCTGGCTAGGGGTGCTCAAATTGGTACTCTGTACAAGCTGGATGCACTGGCTATTCAATGCAACAGTGTCTCTGCAAAGTCACTTAAGGTTGCTCATGAAGAAAAGAAGGAAAATGTTCCTGATGGTGTAAACTCCATGGAGATTAAACTTCCAGCAGAGAAGACTATGCTCTGGCATCATAGGCTTGGCCACATTGGTGAGAAAGGTTTAAAAACCTTGAAAAATAAAAACTTGGTAGAAGGGCTTGAAGATTGTAACCTTGAGTTTGATTTTTGTGAACATTGCATATATGGAAAGCAGCACCGTGTTTCATTTTATTCCAGTCCTCACAAAACTTCTAGTTTGCTTGATTATATACATTCTAATGTGTTTGGTCCAGTGAATGTTCCTTCTTTGTCTAAATCAAGATATTATGTGTCGTTTATTGATGATTCTTCAAGAAGAGCATTTGTATATTTTCTAAAAAGTAAATCAAAAGTGTTCAGTCGGTTTAAAGAATTTAAAAACCTTGTAGAAAATTAGACTGGTAGAAAAATAAAATGTTTAAGGACTGACAATGGCGGTGAGTTCTATTCAGATGAATTCGAAAGGTACTGTAAAGATCATGGGATCAAAAGACACAAGACTACACCTTACACTCCACAACAAAATGGAGTTGCTGAAAGGTTCAACAGGACAATAATGGAAAGAGCATGAAGTATGCTGAGCAGTGCTGGCTTGGAGGAAGTTCTGGGCTGAAGCAGTCTCTACAACATGTTACTTGGTAAATCGCTCTCCTAACTCTGCTCTTGTTGAGAAGACGCCTTTAGAAGCATGATCTGGAAAGAAGCCCTCTCTGAGACATATTCGTGTCTTTGGCTGTGAGGCATATGCATATGTGCCATTTGAAAAAAGATCCAAGTTGGAAAACAAAGTTGTAAAGTGTATATTTATAGGCTACAGTGCTGGCATAAAAGGATACAAGCTTTGGAATCCTGAGACTGAGAAATTTTTGCACAATAGAAGCATTATATTTTGTGAGCCGAAACCTTCTACATTAGATCTACAGTCAGAGAAGAAATCAGAAAATGAAAAGGAAGTAGTAGCAATTCCTTAGACACTAGATAAAGAGGAATTGGAAAAACAAAATGTACTTGATACTGAGGAGAGCTCAAGCAGTTATGAAAGTTCTAAAGAAGATGAAGAACCACATCAACCTCAGCCTGTGAGGAGGTCAACTCGTGAAAGAAAGCAACCTGATAGGTATGGGTTTTCTTTAATTGAGTCTACTTGTTCCTATGCTTTAATTTCTAGCATTGATGAACCTAGGACTGTGAAAGAGGCATTTAAAATGTCTGATTCAAACTCTTGGTTGGAAGCCATGAATGAAGAAATGGCATCATTAGACAAGAATGATACCTGGAGTTTGGTGCCATTGCCTAAAGGCAAAAAAGTTGTGGGCTGCAAATGGGTTTTTAAAAAGAAAATAGGTCTGGATGGCAGTGTGGAAAAATATAAAGCAAGGCTGGTTGTGAAAGGGTATTCCCAGGTAGAGGGAAATGATTATGGAGAAATATTTTCTCCTATAGCTAAGCTGACATCCATTATATTTATTTTGTCACTTGCAGTAGCGTATGACTTAGAAATTGAGTAGATGGATGTGAAGACAACATTTCTTCATCGGTGTAACTCAAAGCGATCGGAGTGAGGTCTTAGCGATTGGAGGGTGTCTTGTCGATAGCCTAAGGTTATCGGGGTAACTCAATAGCCTTGATAAGATGTCCTAGCGACATTAAATTGTCTTGCTGATGATGAGATGCTTTCGGTATAGGTCCTGCCGAATGGTAGTCGTGAGTGTGACTTAGGACTTCGGTATGAAGTCCTGGCGAAGGTGATAAGTCTCGCCAACTATTGGGCGTTTCGGTATGACATCTTCGGCCGGTGTAAGGTCTTGGCGAAAGACATAAGTCTTGCTGATATCAAATGGTCATCAATGTAACATAAAGACTCAGTGAGAGGTGTTGGCGAGATCATTATGTCATGCCGATAAGAATGTTTGTTCGTTGTGACTTATGGTTTTTGATATGAGTCTTGCTGATAAAGGAAACTCTTGCCGATAGGAACAAAATGGACTTCAATGGTTTCAGTATGACATGTGACACTCGTTATATTTGTCTTGCCGACTGTTGGAGACTTAAGCGGATATCGATAGAGAAACTTTGTGGCATCAGGGAGACACTGTTAGTGTCTCACCGATATGCCTATAAAGTTTGGACGCTGTTGACCGTGTGACCATCGTGTGTGGCATCCTACTGGACCAATCAGAGGAAGAGGTTTTCAAATTGATGACGGTTGGATTTTTTGTAACTATTGTGATGCTGGAGAAAAATAGCTTACAGGGAAAAATCTGAATCGGCATGGAAACTTTCTTCGATGGAGATCTAGTGGATAAGGATGCACAGAAGACAAAATCAGAATGTGATCAGTTTTAAAGCAGATCGATTCTGTTGAGATAACTGTGTAAATCGAATGGTTGTGTGAGCATTTTTTTGTATCAGAGTTTGAACAGTGTAGCTACTATGAAATACCAGAGAGTTGTCTTTCTGATTGTATGTAATTGTTGTTACTGTAATACAAAGAGATTCAGCTTGGTGTGGTGGGTTTTTTCCCGAAAGGGTTTCCCACGTAAATCTAGTGTTAGTTGTCTTTGTGTATTTACTCTATTTTTGTAAATCTTTCATGTGTATCTTAATTAGATTGTAATTTGAAAAATTAAAAGCCCTGCATTGCATTCTTCCCTGTGTATCCTAGGTAACCCATGCAATCTAACCACCTCTTTAAAAAATAAATCTGCTACATGTAATGCATCTGTTGTCTTCCTGCAAGGTATGAAATGTGCCATCTTAGAAAGTCTATCTACCACCACAAATACATAATCATTACCTCTTTGTGTCCTCGGTAAACCAAGTATGAAATCTATACTGATATCCTCCCAAGGTCTCTCTGGAACTATCAAAGGCTTATACAATCCTACATTTTGACTACTCCCTTTTGCAACTTGACAAACTCTACAACTTTGCACAAATTTCCTAACATCCTTATGAATCTATGACCAAAAGTAATTCTCACTCACAAAAGCCAGTGTCTTATCAATTCCAAAGTGTCTTGACATTCCTCCACTATGCTTCTCCTTCACCAAGTTATCCCTCATCGAACTCCAGGGTCAACTGATTACCTTTGAACAACATATCCTCCTAAATGAAATAATCCAACCACTGGCTTCTATCCTCCAAAATAGGTTCTTTACAAGATTTCCAAGGTTCTGCAAAATCTGGGTCTTCAGCATACAAGTTCTTCAATTCCTCAAAGCCTAATACCTCCACTCTCATCTCTGTCAATAAATCCCTTCTACTCAAAGTATTAACAAATCTATTTGACTTCCCACTCCTATGCTTCAAAACAAAAGTATAACTATGCAAGAATTCTACCCATCTCATGTGTCTCTGATTCAACTTACCTTGACTATTCAAATATTGCAATTCTTGATGATCTGTATTTAACACAAATTCCTTAGGCAAAAAATAATGTCTCCACTTCTTCAAGGCTTGAACTATAGTATAAAACTCTTGATCATACACTAAATATCTTCTCCTGGCATCATTCAACTTCTCACTGAAATAAGCTATAGGTCTCCCTTCTTGACTCAATACTGCTCCAATTGCATTTGCACTTGCATTACAATCTACTTGAAATACCTTACTGAAATTCGGTAAAGCCAACATAGGCTACTTAGTCACCTTCTGCTTCAACAATTCAAAACTATAGTTTGCTCCAAATTTCCATCTAAAATCCTTCTTATCTCCTCTCATTAATTTTGTCATAGGACTATAAATAGAACTGAAATTCCTAATGAAATTTTGGTAGAAACTAGCCAATCCATGAAATGATCTTACCTCTCCAATGCTATTTGGTGTAGGCCACTCAAAAATTTCTCTTACCTTCTTAGGATCCATCTTTAATCCATCCACAAATATCACAAATCCTAGATAGACCAACTCCTCCTTCATGAAACTACACTTCTTAATGTTTATCAACAATTGCTCTTCTTTCAACCTCTGCAAAACTTGTCAGATATGCAACAAATGTTCTTCTCTACTCTTACTAAAAATCAAGATGTCATCCAAGTAAACAATCACAAACTTACCCAAAATTTTCTTCAACAACTCATTCATCAATCTCATGAAGGTACTTGGTGCATTTGTCAATCCAAAAGGCATAACCAACCACTCATACAATCCTTCATTTGTCTTGAATGTTGTTTTCCACTCATCTCCTTCTTTGATTTTGATTTGATGATATCCACTCTTCAAATCTATCTTTGTAAAGTAAGTACCTAGCTCCATTCAAACAATCCATAATGTCATCCATCTAAGGCAAAGGAATTCTATACTTCACCGTGATCTTGTTTATGGCTCTAGAATATGTACACATTCTCCATTCTCCATCCTTCTTAGGTGCTAGCACAGTAGGTACTGTACATGGACTTAAGCTTTCTCTGATCAAACCCTTCTTCAACAATTCTTTCACTTGTCTATTCAATTCCTCATTCTCTGTTAGTGTCATCTGGTGTGCTGCCTTATTAGGAAAACTAGCTCTAGGAATCAAATCCATACAATGACTAATACTCCTTACAGGTGGCAATCCATCAGGTACATTATCTAAAATGATCTCCTCATATTCTGTCAGTATCCCTATTATCTCTTTTGGGTGTTCTTCCACATGCTTCAAATCTTCAGCCTTCTTGGGAACTAAGTTATAATACACATATTCTCATGTCTCAATCCATCAAGGAATCTTCTTCCATCAACCAGACAAAACCTAGCATTCACAAAAACTTCGACTGTAGGAACATCTTCCAATGGCAACAAAATATACTTCATCCCACTAGAAACAATGGTGTATATGTTCTTCTTTCCATCATGAATAGCCTATCTGTCATACTGCCAAGGCCTTCCCAACAAAATATGACATATATCCATAGGCATGATATCACACAAAGCTTCATCATGGTAATTTCCTATCTTTAATTTCACCAAACATTGTTCACTTACCAGTATCTTATGCTCATCTTGAATCCAAGCAATCTAATAGGGCTTTGGGTGTTTCAACCTTTCCAACCCCAATTTAGTCACCATGTCTTAAAAAACTAGGTTCTTAGAACTTCCACTATCAACAATCACATTGCAACATTTACCATTCACCTTGCATCTAGTCCGAAACAAATTATTTCTCTGTAATGGCTCCTTTTCCAATTCACTCTAACACAATACTCTCATGTTCACCAACACTTCTCCATCTTTAGGTTTATTAGATGATCCAACATGTTCTTCCTCAACAAAGGTTGTTCTCCTATTGTTCTCTATCTTTCTGCTTGTCTCTCCCTAATTACATTCAAAAACCCTATGTCCTTCTCCACCACACTTATTCCCCTGAGTATTCTTTTCTCTTTATCATCCTTTCTATAAATTTCATTCCAATAACCACCATATCCTCCTCTTCTGTAAGAGTTTCCATCACCTCTATGGTATGAATTTTCATTCTTACTAATCTCCTTATCCTTATTTTGATCTAGAAAAGATCCTCTTCCTCCTCCAGTAAAATTTCTTCCTCTTTGAAATCTTCCACCTCTTCCTCTCTGTCTTTACTCATGTCTTTTATTCAACTTCTCTTTTACTTTTAGGGCACATTGATATGCCTCTTCCACACTTTGCATCTTGTTCAAACTAATTTCATCCTATATGGATGACCTCAAACCATTCACATATCTAGCTACTTGCTCAACCTCATCCTCTGAATGTCCAGATATGATATTCAACTTATAGAATTCCTCAGTATACTCTGTCACACTAGATTCTTTTTGCTTCAAGTTTTGCAACTTCTTGAACAAACTAATCTGATAGTCTGTAGGCATAAAATTTGACTTCAACTTATTCACCATATGATCCCATGAATTTATCTTTTCTTTTCCTCTTCTCTGCCTATCTATTTGTAAATGTTCCCACCAAAGGGATGCATGTCCTCTCAACTCTGTACAAGAAAACTTCATCTTCTTATCTTCAAAGGTACCTTCAAATTCAAAATACTTTTCCATCTCTATTATCCAATCTAACAGTACATCTTAATCCAACTTACCATTATAATCTGGTGGATTGAAATGTGGTCTTGTATTCACTTTTGTTAAGGCTCTTATGAACCTCTCTTCTCCTTGATCTAGGCTTTTTTGCTCATCTCTTCCTCTTTCTTCCTATACTTCTTCTTCATCCCTCACATCATCAACTAGTCAAACTCTTCTCTGGGCTATTTCAATTGCATCTAATATGGAAGTAATTCCTCTTAACATCTCCATCATAGCAAGGTCTGTATTTCCACGTGTTCCATTTCCTCTAAAATTTCTTCTTCCCACCATCTTCACACAAGTCCTCGGCAACTGTAGGTTAGATCCTCAATCCACCACCCCACAACAAATCTTCAACAGGACTTCGCAAACTCTGACGATCTTGCAAGGAATGAACCTCGCTTTGATACCAATCTGATGCAACCATGATAGGAGGGTCCTCAAAGAGAAAAATCTGAACCGTGCATCAAGAGTAACACACTGAAAGAAACAAAGAATATGGAGGAAAATGCAGATGAAAATATTCTCATTAACAATTATCTCAGTTACATTCAACCGACAACATCCAGACTTACAAATTTGGCTCACAAGCCTGATATAACATGTTCAATATTACAACATTCAAATATGCTCCTATAGCAAGTTGAATTCAGATCGATCTTAGTTCACTTAATCAACTACTAACTCTCCTTTTCATTTTAATGATAAATTACAAGTTTTATACTATATTCGTGATACAAGAAACATCTGTGTTAGCCAAAGATCATCACATTCTCCAAGGGAAGAAAATGTAACATGCACATGAATAGGTCAACCTCAAATTTGAATTACTCTTCAATAGGTGTGTAAGATGAAGTGTGGACCTATACTGAAGGTTAGGGACACTCCAAGGAACATTTAAAATCACATCGTTAAGATCCGCAAGTCACGAGGATGGTCCACAAAGATTGAACTAACCAAAAAGTTTGAAATTATTCCAGTGTTGGTTTAAGAAACTGCCAGGAATTTTGAAAGCAATAACTTGCTGGAGAAAGGTCCAATCACGCTCAAATCTTGGAACAAGGAAAATGAACATGTAGATGATGTAATCCAAGATCCACAAGGTCTGGTGAGAAAATATGACAAATCCACTAGCAAGAACTGAGAAAAGAACAAAAATAAGAACAAAATTGAAAGAAAATATTTTTGGTTGATGCAAGATTGCCAAGAACCAAGGATGCTTCTGCATCACAAAATACACCAAGAGGTAGAAAAATCCTTCAACAAAAAGAAGATATAGGGTTGGAGCCAAGATGGAACCTTGGTAAATAGATTCAAAAAGTCCAAAGACATTAATTTTTTGTCCATTAATGGTAATGCAAGCTGAGACATCAACAAAACAATGGTAACAAGTTGAATGAAATAGGACCCAAAACCCAAAGCTCTAAGCATGACCAAAGTAAATGGTCATTTGTTGTGATAATAGGATTTGGCAAAGCCAATTTTTAAGGAAAATGGACTTTTTGGGAACACATGTAGCCCATTCTATACCTTCCAAGATGGAAATAATATTTTTCATGATATATCTAGGTTTAATAAATCCTATTTTCTTAGGATTCACAATTTGAGGAAGGATATGGTGCATGTTCAAGGCCAATGTTTTGGAAATTGTCTTGTACAAAACATTGAGTAGGGTGATGGACCACCAATTACAAATTTCCTTTAGGTCTCTAGATTTATGTATGAATTTGATATTGAATATTTATTAATTATTTCCATAATAACTTGGAGTGGCAGACTTCAAGATAAATTTTATGTAGATCCTCACCAACACAATCCTAGAGGACCTTATAAAACTCACAAGGGAAGCCATCACACTTAGGAGCCTTTCCATTGGCCATACTGTGAAAAAATTCCTTAAGGTTAGTGATGAAGAGCGATTAATCACAAAATGATTATTTTGAGGAAATCCAAGAGGAAATAACTTAGAGGAATTCTTAAAGGGCCTGATCTCTTTTAGGAGAATTTTCCTAGGTAGTGAAAACTTAAAATGTTTGGAAAAGGCTTGAAGAATTAACGAAAGCTTTATGATGAAATTTTGTTCATCATTTAATCTATTTGATACCATGAGAAGTATGACAAGCTCTAAGTTCTTGAAAAAATTCTTTAGAGGCTTTATCCCTAACTTTGAGCTAATGAAGCATAGATTTGATTTGAGTGCCTCAAGTAGAATAATTATCAATTTTTTTTTTGGTGTTTAAGTTATACCACTCTAACTTACAAAGCAAGGGAAAAAGAGTCAAACTAAAGAGTGATCATATTCTTGTGAAGCTTTGTAGTTGTGGCATTGTATGCATTTTCCAAAATTTTCTAATTAGTACCCATAGATACAAAAAGTGGGATGTTCACCTAATGGCTCTATTCCACCAAGAAATACAACCAATTGGCTAAGTGGGTCAGGATTCAAGGTTAGGGTTAGCATATTTTCCTTCAGGGAGAGAGATTATTGTCCATTTATCTTTAGATTTCAAGGTGGGAACCTCTACAGACCAAGAAACCTCAACTGACTAGGGAGGTGATTTGGCCTAGGGGGCTACCAATGCACAATCATTTATTTTTTGTTTTTCATATTATCATTGAAAAAAGAATTGAGTAGATTGAGGTAAATCACATGCTGGATGTGACAAAGGTTACAAATATAAATATCTACAATTTCTTTTAGATCCTTGGTCAAGTCAATCTCAACACAAACATGATTTTGTAGATGAGCCTAATAAAATATATTAAGCTCAACACAAATGACCTTCACCAGGGAGATGAAAATAGTATGTAAAAGGTTCTAGCATGGAAGGGATGAATCATAGAACTTGAAAAAAAATAACACATGAAGTTTCTCCTCATCTATGATAGAGAAATCTCACATCTAGGCTAAAAGACCAAGAAAGATGCACAAAAATACCAAGGGCCATGCTTAAGGATACCCATAGCATGGTTAGCCCTAGAAAATGAAATGAAAGAACCCTTCAATGAGGTTCTAGAAAACATCAAGTCAAACCATATCTAGTTTCCTTTAATTTTTGACCCAATCTTGGATCATTTTCTCAAGGGGAGTGCATCCAAAAAATACCCTATTAAAGTCAAAATTTCTAGTCATTTACAAAAAATGTCAAACTTGAAGGACAGGTGAAACAACAATAATTGGGTATTTAGAATGTGTACCTCATGAAATACCTTTGAGACAAACTTTGAGGGTTTCTTGTTTGAGAGAGCCATTTTAAAGAGCCACCAAATTATGAACACCAACATGAACTAGTTGGTTGAAGCCATTTAAGGCCATAAAAATGACTAGTTAAAAAATCATAATAAATACAAGAGAAAAAATGTTTTCTTGCACCAAGGGTATAGTATGACATAAATAAAGTTAAGAACTGTAGAAAAGACAAAAACCCTACCAGATCCAAGTTCCCCTCAAAATTTCAAGAAGCACAATCTTACAATTCATTACATGTGGATATTCTTATTCATATTGTATATAGACATGCATATGATAGTATGAAAAATGATAGAATTTTTTTGAGGGAGTATCATTTCCATTTGAGTGATAACTATCTACTCCATCAAATTTTTTACAACATTGTTTCAAAATATTTTTTATAAATTTAAGAGAAAGGGAGTTTATATGACACAACATATCATATAGCCAAACAATTATACATAATAATTCAAAAATACTGAAATATTTCATTGTCTTTGAAGTCGAGGATGGTAAAAGAGACTATGACGGATTTAGAGCATGTGTGAAGAGAGATCTTGCTAGAAAGTAGCTATTTTTTTGGATACAAATAATTTAAAGATGCAAATACAATTTAGATTGGCGTAATGTAAAATTATCTACAGGGTTAGGTGAAAACTTAAAAGTTTGACAATTATTTTGGTTAATTGAAGAAGAAAACATTCTTCCTTGACATGATTGTGAAATAACTATTGGCTCAACAAAATAACTTATTTTAAAAGTTCAAATGCAAACACAAGGATTATGTGGACAACAAAACTTTCTTAATTTTTCCAACTTTATAATAAATGTGAGTGGAAAGTGTGTGGAAATATAGAATGGGTTGAAGAATGACAACATAGATCCTTAACACCTGTACAAAAAATATGATGATCATAAAAAAAAGTTATAAGATAATAATCAATTGATATCATTAGATGACTACAATCATGTTTTAGACCTTATACAAGAAGATGCATTAGTTCAAGATCTAGTTTCATTATATATTGTTTTATAATTTATAATTATGTAAATGCATGTATTTTTATGAATTATATATTTCATTTGAACTAATTTATTGAATTTATAAGTTTTTTAGGATGTATATGTTGTTTTGCACCTAAGGTAAATAAAGAGGAAACAAAGAATTGGTTGGCTCGATGTTTTGAGAAAAAATTAGGTGTTAGAGCCTAGAGTAGATTATAACTATGAGTATTTGAAAAGTTATATGGTTATTGTTGGCACCTAGCTATTGAAATATTTGATAAGGAATAATGGTCTTCTTGCATTTAAAGATTAGAAAACACATAAGAAAATTATGCACTACTACATAAGGTTTGCAACAAATTTACAATTGGTGAAGAATGAAGAGAAACCATTTACAAAATATCTATGAACACTTTCTATTAAAGATCATGAGATAATTATAGATGCAGTAGAAGAAGAAAGGATTCAGATGGTCTAATGGAGTTATTTTTTAAATTAGTTTGTAGCTATGTATAAATATCCTTAAACTTATAATATTTATATTTTAACTTTAATGTATATACTAGTATATTTTAGTTTAAATTTTATATAATACTATTGGCAAGAAGAATGGGGAAGTACAGTTCAGAGATCTATACCCAAGGACCTCTTATGTAGTCAGTTTATACCCAAAGGATACAGTAAGAGAAACATGAATTTGTGGTAAGTTATTAAGATGAATAGATACTAGATACTATGTTAACAACATAAGAATCATTCATCCATTCATAACACATGCATAGATAAACCCTTATATATCCTTATATTATGTTCTAACTATATACAAAATTCATGTCTTAGTCTCTACTCATATATATCCCTATGTATATTCATATATATTCACATATGATTTACATTTACTTATATGCTTTCCCATTAAGGGGCATGACTCCTAATTACATCTAATGTCTTTTCCTTCCTTCACGACCCATTTTTGGTAGCTTGTGGCAAGATCTACTTTGACCCTTGACCTACAAATATCATCCCCCTTTTTAAAATGGTGTCTTGTCCTCAAGACATGATTCTTAATTAGGAAGGAGATGCTTATATGTTCCTTTGAGGTGATTCAATGTCTTGGCCCACTATATTTTTTCCCTCTATAAAGTGGAGACATGGCTTTGAATCTGAATCATTGTTTCCTCTACATCAACCAAACTATCAAGGATTTGAATAGTTTTGGCTATTCCTTGTGTTTCCCCCATTATCCCTAATAGGTGGGCCAACTGGTTGTTGATAGTTTCCTTCATCTACTTGATCTGCTCCTTGATCTACTCCCTTTGGGTGTGGAGTTACTATAGTTGGTAGTGGAGAGTTTCCACTTGGGCTCTTATGGTGCCATCTCTGTCTTGGAGAGGGTTATAGGTTCGTGCCACTTGTGCTATTTGATTCTCTGATTGGGCCATTTGATCCTTTAGACCATTTTTTATGGTAGGCCATTGTAAGCAAAATTAGTAGATAAACCCTACTTCCATGATCATATCACCCAACCCTTTGATATTTTCCTCTAATTTAGAATGTGCAATAGTGCACTTCTTGCTATATTCCTCTATTTTACTCCTTATTACCCCCCCTTATGCTTCTTTTCTTATGGTTTCATTTGTGGTAAAAAAATATCCTTGTAGGGTATCCACCAATATTTTGAGTTTTTGGGGCATGGGAAGTGAAGTATCTCATGGTAGGTGGGGAAAGGTTTTATGTAGTGTATTTACTGCATCCTATAGTTGATCCATAGTGCTCACATGGTCACTTAGTAGTTCCTCCCTTGTGGTGGCATGTAGAATGTCTCCCAATTTTATCTTCTATAGTGGGGAAATGCTAAAAAATTCCACTTATGATCCCACCATTGGTACCTATAGAAGTTGCAGTGATGGCACTTCTTGGATTTGTTAATGTTGTGCCAAAAAAAAACTTGATGGTAGAGATAATGGAAGTGGGAGTGGTTGTCTCCATAGTGCTAGTATCTTCACTTTTATCATTTTCTTCTCTAGTTAGATTATTCCCTGGTGGGTGGGGCCTTTCTACCTCTTTTGCATTATTATTAATCTCCTCATAGATATTTCTAGTGACATCCTTAGTTTCTTTCCAGATTTTTCCTATGTTCTTTGAATCTTCCTCCATGAGTTTTGACCCTCTTTATTTTAGGTGGAGTTCTTGGGCTTGTTCCTACTTCTATTCTTTAGTGATATTTGGACCGATTGTGGAGATGACCTTCTCCCTTATTTCTTCTTCTTTATTGAGTGCCTTGGCCCTCTTTTCTCATATTGTTGTAATTATTTCCTCTGGAAAGTCCTTTGTTGATTCATCCATCCCTTTGCTAGATTGGTTGAAATACCAGAGAAGGCATTATATATATTGCCTTTATTTTCCTCATCTTCTTCATACATGTTCAATACCTATAGTAGCATCTTCAAATGGAGGATGACATTGGTATTCATCAAGATGTCAATTGGCATTTGGGGTTACTCTGAAGTTACTTGAGGAGTGTGTGTCAAAGTTTATTTCCCTTTTTTACTCCTTTTGAGAGGTTTCTTGACCTCTTCTTCACCCTCTGTAATGTATTCTACTCCTACCTTTTCTACTTCTTCACCTGTCCTATCCTTATGAATTTTCCTTTTTTCCATCTTTTTGGGCCTTGCTTGCTAAGGTCTCTTTTGTGGGTTGAATTTTGGTGGTTTCCCCGATGTTGATATTTTCTATTCAAAGTTGGTGGGGTCTTCTGATTTGCACAATGAAGTTCTATGAATCCTCCTTAACCTTCTTACAGAGGAGGGTTCTAACTGCATTGTGGTAGTAGATAATTGAGTGAACCTACCTTCCTGTATTCCCCACTATTTGTGGAGTTTATCTTTATTCTTATCCAAATTTTCTTGTGCCTCCTTATTAATTATACTCTCCATTACCAATTTATAAGTTACAAAATTCTCTACATTAGGATCCTTAGGTTGGATTGGAAGGGTAGTGGCATAAGCATCTACCTCTTGTGCGGTGAGTTCATAGGGTAGTTGTGGTACCCAAATTGTGCATGGTTCTACTCCCTCCATATGTGTGTACTCTTTATCCACCATGAAGGTTATTATGCTAGTTAACTAGGTGGTGGACTCATGGGGAATCCTTTACCTTTCTTGTATATATTCCTAGAAGGTCTCAAAGAACCCCCAGTATGTGGCTTTATAGGATTGGAGGTCTGGGAATTGGTGAATGTGATATTTAATCTAAGATGCTACCATTTGCTTTTGCTTCCAAGCATTGCCTTTGAAGGTGGGTAATTCTTTAATAAAATAAAACATTAAGCATATCAATAATGTACCATACCAGAAGTGGTACTTGGAGTTTTTTTATTTTCTATATGTTCTCCATTAATTTCTCTTGCATGACCTCACATAGGTCAAAATATTTTCTCTCCACTACCATTTGGTAGGCTGTGTGAATTGTAGTGGTGGTGGTTGAGTCCTCCCAATTAGCATAGTAGAATTTGTACACAATCCCCATTATGACATAACAAACTCCATCATTTGTGATTGTCTTTATGTTCATACTCTAGCCATCAGGGTTTACTCCGATCAGTTGTTCCACCTCGTTATTCTTGATGGCCTTCTTTGTGAGGATGTCACCTACCATTCTAAGCCATGTCATCACATGAATTTCCTCATTCATTATTTAGTAGGATTTTTCTAGGTACATGAACTCATCATGCGCCTAGCTCAGTATAATTCTTACCTGCACATGTTCATCACAAAAGTTCAGGTAGTCTTTCTAGATATCCAACTTTTTCTGGTCAATATCTATACATTATGCATTGTATATCTTCTCGTCATCTTGGAGGAATATTCTACAGAATTCCTCAAAATTAGTATCTAAGAGAACTCACCATTCCTATTTGTTTCTAGAGCCTTATATGGGTACTTTTGGTACTTGGGTCGAGGCTTCTTAGAGATTTCAACTACAGTTGGTGTGGCCATTGTTTTAGCAAATAATTGTGTAGAGTACATGGAGCTTCTAGGGTTTGATCTTATTTAAATGAACACACAATGAAAAATGTGTAGGATACAAGTGAGTGTTTGGAGTGAGGTGTGAGATGTTAAATAGGTGAATGGGTGGTAGTTTATTTAATGTTGTTTCCTGTTATGTGGGTTTTTCTAGCCATTTTATTTTTTTCATGTGATAAGTTAATTTTTGGGTTTTTAACTATTTTTGTTTGTTTTTATGGTTTTAAACTATAGTACACAATATACACTAGTATTTGGCTTCCTTTATTTAATATTTTTAGTCTATCGACAAGTGGTAATGTTTGAGGCATGCGCCATTTACATATTCAGTCATAAGGGCGTCATTCATTTGTCTAAGTTTCACTGCTCTAGATTCATTTATATCATGGATGTAGTATGGTCCTAGTCATATAATATTCAATTTGTAAGGAAGATAAGGTATCAAAACAACTTCCTACACTAATCTTGAGGGGAGAATAATGCAAAAAAATTATAAATCTTTTCAACAGTTACAAAAAATTAAACAAAAATAAACATAAATATCATGCATACCACAACACAGTGATTTATGTGGGGAAAACCCTTTTGGGAGAAAAACCCCACACTCCAAAATTCACCCAATATATTATTTAGACATCACAAAGATTACAATATACTTGCAGAGAAAGCTTCATAGGAGTATCACCACCAGAGATCTAGAGACAACATGACTATTATCAAACTCTTAGAATACATCACCATCTATAGTCATAGTACAACACCCTCATAAAATAGGGTTACATTCTAGGAAAGGACAAGCTGAAAAATTATCTACCATTGGATCTGAGACCTAATAATGAATGGTCTAAATTGATAATATAACATTATTTAATGTATATTGACCATTTAAGAGTTTTTGTTAACAAAAAAATGTTATCATTAACATGCATCCCACTACTCCCCTCCACCTTGTGCTCCCACTGTATATTACACTTATCGGTGTATCTAGGATATATATATGTATATATATATATATACATATATATATATATGTGTGTGTGTATATATATGTATATATATACATACACACACACACACATATATATATATATACATACATATATATATATATATATTAAATACATCCTATCAACAATAAACCTTATATAATCGCAAGGTTGAGACACATTTTCCCAACAAATCTCCCACTTGTTGAACACCTTGCAAGAGCAATGAGAGGGAGTAAACATCATCTCTTAATTGCTAGGGGTCGAAAGGCCCATAGTCTCTTAACACCATCTAAAAATCTTTGTGCTCACATGCTTAGCTAAAGAATCAACAACATTCATCAAATTCTCTTAACCAACTTCACCTTGCCATCTTTGACCATATATATAACAAAATGATATAGTACATCAATGTGCTTGGTCCTGGCATGAAATGTCAGGTTCTTAGCTAGACATATCACATTGTGACTGTTGCAAAAAAGTGTCACTACACCTTGTTTTATTCCAATACCTGAAAACAATCTCTTAAGCCAAATGGATTCTTTACAAGCATGAGTAGCTACCATAGACTCAACTTTAGAAGTGTACAAAGCAACCACATCCTATCACTTACACATCCAACTAATTGATCCACCAAATAAAGTAAACACATAAGCACTGGTGGATCATCTGCTATCAACACCACTTTCCCAGTTTGACTCCACATAACCATGAATATAAATGGAAATCTTGTCTTTAGTCAAATTACTATGATAACACAAGGAATACTCTAAGGTACCATGCAAATATTTGAAGACTCTTTAAGCTGCATCTCAATGAACTCTACCAGGATTAGACATATATCTAGAAAGAAATCCCACTGCTTGGGCAATGTATGGTCTAGTAATAACCATAACATACATCAAACTTCCAACTGCACTTTGGTAACCTTTCACAACCAACCTTGATTTGTACTTCTCAATACCTCCATCTTAACCAATATTTTTCTTGAACACCAATTTGCAACCAATAGTTTTTTCGTCCTTCAGGAAATGGTACAAGATCCCATGTATCATTCTTTTTCAAAGATGTCATTTCTTCATCCATATAAATCTTCCAAGATTTTGCATCATTCATACCTAATGCCTCTTCTACCGATCTGGGTTCATTCATGTTATTATTCAAAGAAAAAATGCATCTCCAATCATCAGGTGAATACCCTTTAGGTGGTTATCTATGCCTTGTAGACCTATGAACAAGTTGAGTTGGAGGTTCTTCCTTCTCTTCTAAAGATTCAAAGCTAGATGAGCTCTACTCAAATTCTTGTCTATCAATGGACCTCAATTCAACTTTCTTAGGTGTAGAAGGAAATTGAATCACATCTTCCTATTTACTTTGTTCTAGTTGCAATGTAATAGAAGAAGGCTTAGTTTCTCTAAAAATAACACTTCTATTATATATTACCTTCTGTGCAATAGGATCTCAAATCTCTTATCTTTTCACACCACAACTATATCTAATGAAGATACATTTCACAACCTTGTTCTCCAATTTTGTTTTGTTATACTTTGGAACATGTGCATATGCCTTGCAACTAAAAACTCTAAGATTTCTTAATGAAGGCTTGCAACCTGACCTTGCCTCTATAGGCATCTTATCAACAAGAGTTGATGTAGGAGACCTGTTAATTAGGTAACAGACAGTGGAAACAACTTCAACCCAAAACCTTTATTCTAGACTAGCACCACTCAACATACTCCTAGCCTTCTCCATTAGTGTCCTGTTCATTCTTTCTACAAATCAATCCTATTGTGGAGAATATGGAGTTGTATTTTTTCTATGAATACCATAATTTTTACAAAATCTATCAAAATCATTAGAGAAAAATTCACTCCCATTATCAATCCTCAAACATTTTATTTTCTTTCCAGTCTACATCTCAACCATTGCTTTAAATTCTTTAAATTGACTTAAAACTTTAGATTTATTCTTTAGAAAGTATACCCATGTCCTTCTACTTAATCATCAATAAATGAAACATAATATGTGGATTTTCCAATTGAAGGAATTTTTGTCAATAGGATTACACCCATGATGCAAAGCTATAAAGCTCTGCAATCCTATGAAACATTGGAGTATCCTCAAGTTGTGGGTACCCTATAATGCGGAAAAACCTCTAGGTTATGGGCTGGTTCCCTTATGATTTTTCTATAAAGCTAATGATTATGTAGGAAAAGGGATAGAAGGCTCTTTGGAATAAAATATAAAACTATAATGAAACAATCGTGATGCACCTAAAATATGGTAAACTTGCAAACTGATTCACAAGGACCTTTCAAAGTTTTTATCTGCACAACTAGATCTGAACAATTCAATCACATAAATATTTCATACAAAGGCTTTAATGAAATTATCCTTTTCAAAGGAAAACAATGTTTTCACAACACAGATGATAACTCTGAATTATATGCTTAGTGTATAACCTATGAAATTGAACTTAATTGCATTCATACACTTATGAGTGAGACAGAAAAATAAAGGTTTCAAGATTGAAACACAGTAAATTTCTTATCAAATCAAGCATAAGGATGACACCTAAAATTTGGAAGGAAAACTTGACAATATTGAAAGATGAAAGGAAAATTTTGTAATTGACTAACTATGATAACCTATAAAATTTGTATATATTAAAATATAAAACTGAGTTACAAGATAGTCTCTTTGCAAAATTCAAAGGTAGAAAACAAGAACTGAGAAAAAGACTAAGTATTTTCTCAATATATACAATGTATGATAACTCTAATGTGCCAAGATTTGGAACTGAAAGTGAAAAATGTCTCAAGAATATCCTCTCATGAACAAAGAAGAAGAGCCTCAAAAAGAGGGCCCACAACTGAAGCAAATTGAACTCTGAATGTTGCAAACTCCTCCCCTTAATGTGCATGATCAAAAAAATTCCAAGAACTAATATAGAACAAAGGTTATGGCACAAAAATCCTCACATTTGCTCCACTTTGTTTTTGCATGATCAGTTAACTGAAAGAGACTCAAGTCTATCTTTACTTTTTGCATTAAATCGAGCTGAAATAACACTTCAATTTAGAAGGCATGTCATTTCTCCTTCATAGCAAATTTTAACAATTATTTAAGGAAACTTGAAATTGCACTTTTGCACTTAATGGAAGAAAAGAAATGGGTTTACAAAAGGTTAATATTCACCCCTTATGACTTACATCTCCATAACTCAAGTCCACAGGCCCCTTTGATCACTAGGTCGATGTATTTACAAGTCAAGACCACATCATATCATGAACATGAAATGATTTTGATTTTAACACATAAGTTAAAAAGCTATCATCGAATTAGGGATTTTGAGTAAAAGCTATTGAACCCTAATCCTTTTTCATTATTCACTTGTTCACTTTTGGAGAAAACCTGCTGTGCCACCAATGGATAGGGTTTGAAGCTTGAATTTCATCATTCTTTTTTGTTTTTGAGAGATTTTTTGAAGATTCCTTTAGGAAAATGTAAAGTAAGTTCTTCTCAAACAAAAATCTAGACATTTTCTCAGTATTCTTCATTTTGAAGGGAATTATTGGGCTTCTATGCCACAACTGTAGCATTCTTTTCTGATACATATTTCTTTGTTTACTATCTCTATTGATATTTCTCCACTTTGGGCCAGCACAGATGCCTCCATTTTGAGCATTTTGGAAGCCATATCCATAGGTTTTAGATGTATTTCTTCAACAACAAATGATGGGTAAGTATCTCACCATTCGAGCCATTCATTTTGCTTTTAAAATATCTACAAATACAAGCTCGATTTGAGCTCATTGTTACAAATTGAATGAAAATTTTGCTTCCTTCATGCATTTGTCTCTACCTTACAGCCGTGGCTTGCATTTTTTTTCTATCTGGGTATTTTATTTTCTAAAAAATGAAACTTCATAGTGCCTTCATGGACACAGCTACACTGTGAGAGGCTTTTGATCTTTTTTTACCTTTGTATTTGAGCTTCTATGGCCATGACATCTTTACATTCATCTGGGTTTTCCATTTTCTAAAAAATGAAACTTCATATATTTCATACCACAACTTTACTCATGATTCTGGGTATTTTCCATTTAGAAAGTGCTTAAGGGTTTCTTCATTTTTTCCTAAATATGATACTAAGTGTAACGCCTCGCCACACAACCCTAGGGGAAGTTGCAATTTACTACACAAATGAACTATTTTTTTTTTATTATAATTAAGAACAATTAACATGCAAGTTCAGGAACCATTGCCAACCAATCCCCTAAGGTCACGAGACTGAGTTAAACCCAAACAAGAAACATGAATTGAAACCATAACATTTAATTACTTAAAGCATTAAGAATGCATACATTCCAAATAAGATTAATTTTACATCCAAGGCATAAGAGATACCACATTTTCCAATAATATAATTTACATTACGATTACAACTCTCATTCCCCAAATGCGATAAATCCAATAAGCATGATTATAGATTACAACATCCACCTCGATAACAATGAGGGGTAATAAAATACAATAATTACTAAAAGAATAAAGCATGAGAAGAAACTGGATCCCACGAGTACTTCTCCAACTGAAAATCTTGTCCACACGAATAAGAAGAAAACCCAACGGATTAAGGTGCACGTTCCACCCAACCATGTGATACCCGAAGGCTCACCCCTCGTGTTAGGAGATAGTAACTAGGAATTCCTATACAAGACCATCTACCTCTAGACATGGTCTAAAACATAACTGAACTAAAACAACTACAACCACAATATCACTTAACACAAAGTTACAATGCTTCCAGAGAACAATGATCATGAACATCATCTGTACACCACACAATATCTGACTGACTGCTGACATAGGAAGAGTGTCATACATAAATTGCTATGAGACCCAAGCTCAGCTGTCCTAGGCTACCGAACCCCCATCTTGGGTTACCCTGGCTCAACTCTACCAGCCATCGTACCCTCATGCAAAACTATGTGTCTCATCTCATCTCGAGCCTTAACAAACACATGCTTCATGAGAGAGGCATTCATTACCTTTATTAGTGTGAAAGTTCCCCATTAATTCTTTTAAATTATCGCTTGATTAAACCCTAGGTGAGTTACCCTGGCACCCCTTTGTGTGTCGGACCCCCACAAAGAGCCACTCTCTTATCGACAACACACACGGTACAAATCACAATCCAATGGGTAAACTAGATAAGATGACCTCTCCAATTCCAAGGAGGCAACGAGCAAAAGAAACTCACTCCAAACACTAGAGGAAAACAAAATACAAACCCCACTCCTTCCCAAGGAGGCACAAACCACATAACCCTCTCCTAATCCCAAGGATGCACAAACCAACCCCGTTCATGAAAACCATGCGAGACAACATCATACAACTCTACACATTTCCCAGGGCGATTCACAAATCAAACCACTACATGAAACATCCCAACCTAGAGAACTCCTCTTGAAGACTTACTAGACAATTAACCCCATTTTCCCAACATCGAGAATGAATGAAACATGATTTAGAAAGCATTTCCAACAACTCAATATACTACTGTTAGGGTTTCCTAAACCCAAGCCAAGTAATGACATAGTGCATGTAATCAATTAAATAATTAACAATATTGGCACACTCAAAAGTAAATCAAATCACTTGGGAAACATTAAGGAATTTAAAATTAATAATTTAATTCTATTTGCTTAGTCATAGATAAGGATTAAAATAATCTTTATAAATAAAGTCATTTGCTTACAACACCCACTTTTACATAAATCATTTGATTATATAAAAAATCAACTTTTTAAATAAAACCATTGATTATCTAAAATCCTTTTTTTTGCCTCTAATTACGTGACAATAATCATCTTAAAGAGATTCCTACTTTAAATATTTAAACATCATTTGAATATGTCCCAACCTGCCTTCCCCAGGGGCGGCGGCCTGTGTGGCACACAACCCGCCTTCCCCAGGGGTGACGGTCTATGTGTTCACACAGTCCACCTCCCACAGGGGGCGGCGACCTATGTGACTCACATAGTCGCCTCCCCTTGGCTGGGCGGCGGTGGGGATGGTTTCCCAACCCTACAAAAAAATCAAATTTTATTTTAACAACATTTTTAAATATAAAAATAACCTCCCCATACTATACAGACAAAGAACTTCACTCTGTAAAAAAAAAAAGAGTTTATTTACCAGAAAAAAAAAAAATAGTATATTTATAAATATACTTGTGTGTATATATATATATATATACACACAGGTATAATTATAAACATATATACCCAAAATCTCCATTTTCAGTTAAATTGAACAAATTTTCCTCACATAAACAACATACCCAGCAAATATAAATTCTTAAGATCAAATATTTTGCTAAAATTTATGTTTGAAGAGATTGAGTTTTCTACAAAAATTCCAAATCATTCTCAATATTTTAACAGTGGTTTTTCTTTCTTTTCAAATTTAAAACAAGATTTTGACATGGGTTTCCCATTGAAACTCAAACAACATTTAGAAAATTTACAACACTATAACCAAATTTAAACTCTTTTCAAAATTAAACAAAAAACAAAAACAAAGAAGAACCCGATTTTTCCTCCAAAGCTTGAAGAACTCCAAAAATGGTGCTTTCAAATCCTGTTTTTTTATTCCAGCTCAACCAAGGAATCCACTTTGCTTCTTCCAAATCCAAAGACTTCTTCAAAATCCAAGAACAAAGCCATATCCAATCTTTTTCTCCACCCAATTCAAAAATTCCCAAAAATTATATGAAATAGCAATTGCTCAAATAGAGTTTCTCCAATTTTGGTCAAACCCCTAAAATATCCCCACCCACTAAATTTATTGAACATTTGGAGGATATTTCCATTTTTTAAATTTAAAACAATTTTACTTTCTAAATGATATTTCATGCATTTTTCAACATTTCATTTAAACAAAAGAATTTCAAAGTTTGCAAAGAATTTATTTCATCCAAAATTTCAAAAGTGAGATTTAAAACACATTTTTATTTTTATTTTAATTTAATTTTAAATATCCAATTTGATTTCCATTTTCATTTTAAATTTGAATCTTAATATACAATAATGCCAAAACAACTATTTCATTTAATTTATCACCATTAACCTAATTAATCAATAAACTAAATCTAATTTTACTAATTAAATCATATTAATCAATAAAATAAATAACATTTCAACAATGCAACTAAATACATTTAATCATCATTTTTAACTACACCCACCATTTAATAACCTTTAAAATTTGAAATTAAATAAATACGCAAGGTGAAATGGACCAAATTAAAACCACTAACCCGACAACAACCTGACGACACACTATGAATAGGGTGACGACTTGGCATGGAAAACCTAGCTACTATCTCCCAATCGGTTACCGTTGGCCAATGGACACGCTCAACCTGGAAATCAAGTAGAGTTGATGTCCTGCACCTATCAACCTGCAACGAAGAGCACATCGAACATGCATATATATATATAATATGATCAAACACACCATGAAGAGGAAATCTCAAAATCGTAGGGCGCTTGCAAGCGAGTGGTACAATCCCATCCCCTTCACCAATACAATATTACTAACTGATGATTCTAACATCAATGATATGATGAAAAGCATAAAACATCATTAAATCAAATATATGCTAAATTATTCCAAAACATGCCATAAAGATAACATCAGAGTAAAATACCATCAAATTAAAATATTACATACGCATTGCTTAACAGTTGTGATCAAATAGTAACCAAGTTCCAAAGTCAACATAAACAGAACAAAGCATTACAAAGAAAACACTGCCGATAAAGGAGCCAAAATGGAGGGGTGTTACACTAAGGGAGACAATGTATTCACTTCTTGATAGGAATAAAAAGAAAGACCTATAATGAAAGGTCATGGCTATTTATTTTTCTAGGTATTTGCTTCTATTCCTGAAAAGAAGCATTTCATGTACTATGGAGCTATAAACAATTGATAACATACCATTTTCTTTATTTGTTGTTTACAACCCTCCATTCCTTATACTATATACTTTATTCATAGTCATCACACTATATTCATCATCATTGGTGACCTGGGACTCCTTATCATGTGTGTTGAAGTTTATGACATCATAACCTTGAATGATAACAAGTAGGTCTGTCTCTTTGCATTAGCACTAGATAAATTGCATAATAACCTTCATTGGTTTCCACTGTAGATGATTGTTCCTCTTTTTTTACACATGCTCCTATGAACATAAACATTAGCTTCTACAACTTCATTATTTGTTGTATACTTGTTTACAATGCTTGAATTCAGAAAATGAAAAGTATCTATAGGTATTACATTATTCATTTCTTTTCCTGTAGATTGTAGTTTACTTTACATTTTGCAAAAATGCATGAAGCATTGTCTATCTTTAGGAGTACTCAAATATATAGCTGTAAAAACTCTCCATTGAATGTTTCTTTTGAAACATGAAATCTTGTAGCAATGTTGAAACAAAAACTTGAATTTGGTGTTTTTATTGTGCTTATATTATGATGTTGTTCCACTTATAGAAAACATGTTTTCTTTAAATTATTGTATATAGATCTGCTACAAGTATTAATCTTTGAATGGTTTCCTATTGATTCTTATTGCTGCTCCATATTTACCACTATGTGATGAATTCTTTTGTCCATCATTTCACTTTAGCACCCTTGTGAACCATGCACTCCTTTTGTACTCCATATGCAAGCACTAGTTATTAGGCATCTTGATGAGCATGTTTATGAAAAATCTCCATGTTACCACCACTACTAACAACATAACAAGCAACACCTTCTTTGTTGCCCTATTTAATGAGACACTTCAAACAACACACTTGACATAAATAACACATGACATGGCAACAATAAGCATTTGTCTCTACCTAGCAATATAGATCTCTCAATATGAAAATGATGCATTCTATCATATTTTGTACTTGATTTGGGCATTCAAATGAGCTCTTGTCCACTCATAATTTTCAATTCATTACACTCTAGATTGTCTGTTATGAGTGGAAAATGATCTTAAATCTCTTGTAGTTGCTTAATGATTTACTCCTTCAATGAATGTTTCCTTTGAGAAATTATGAATGTGTTTCCTTCCTCAAACCCCTCTTAAAGTTAAGGGGCAACATGATGGGCTCAACCCTTGTGGGAGCCCATTTTACACCACATGCTAAAATGTTGAACATGATGAACCAGTAATGAAACATGAACTTGTACTTGCACAATGAACAAACATGTTAGATAAAAATAGTAAAATTCAATGTTCCTTCTATTGATTTGCTTTGGATATCTACATGTATCTGATGAAGGTTGAATTGAATTGATGCATCATAGTTGTAGGTTCTATATCTGTTGATAAAAACATATGATGAGTTTTACATCCTAAGCTCTAACAAAAAAAATTCAATCAACTGCAAGTGCTTCATGAAGACCTAGTATAAGAGGAGCTAAAGACAAGAAGACCAATATGAAGATAGAAGGATCAACACCAACATTTCTAGGAAATGATAGATATGAATTCTCTTTATGTGTTTTTCTCTTTACTTCATCTTCAAATATATAACTTACTTTCTGTTTTGTATCAATTTAATTTAGTCATTCACACAGCTTGTGTGGGGCCTTTGAGCACCTTTTTGATCTTCAATAAACAAGACATCAATATTGTATACATTTGCATCTCAACATGAATGAAATACAACATTATGCAATCTTTGTAATTTCCTTTCTATTGTAAAGTACTACATAATAAAATTGAATCTGATCTGAAAAATTCATATGCAAAATGATAATAACTTGCAAAATTTTAATGTAAATACCTTTCACCTTAGATGTAGACAATGGTTGTAGCTCTACCAGAATGAGTTGTAGGTGAAATTTTTGGTAACAAGAACATCTACAAGATCAAACACACCAGAATGAATAAGATCCAGTACACCACAAGATTTATGAGAACTTGAGTAAAACTGAACACAATTTTGTTTTTCATAAATGCAATGCTCACAGAAATAAAATTCAAGATTACAATCAGACAAACCTTCAACAAGGTTTTATTTTTCAAGGTCCTTAGACCCTTTTCTCAAATGTTGCCAAGTATCTAGTTCCATAACATAGTTTTCTCTACAGGTAACTTTGATTTAGAAGATAAAGCACCCTTGGATACCCAAAATACATGACCATCTCCTAAAGGTGAAACCATCGCCTCTTCCATATACTTAATTTTCATTGAAGTACTATTTCACTCAACAATGCATGCATCAAGCTTATATAATGTACCATATATAACACATGTAGTAATCACCATAGCACCTGTAACCATCTTGCATTAGAAAATACCACCTACACACCCACATCTATTAGTTTTCTCACAAATAAAATTTTTTGTGCTAATCCAGGGATATGAAACACATCATTAATCCTTTTTTATTCTACCATCAAGAAACCTGATTTTAACTTTACCATGACCAACAATATTTAAATAAGATTCATAATCCAAGTACACCTTACCTCCATCAAATTATTCATATTTAAAAAACCAATCTCTATTAAAAGTCATATGGAAAGATGCACTTAAGTCAATTAACCATGCATCATTACTTCCACGAGTTGCCAAAACTACAATTAATCTGACACCATATTCCTTCTCATACTACAAATAAGAATCAAATCTCTTTCGTTTCTTCTTCTTTTATTCTTTGCAGTCCTTATGAATATGTATAAGCTTACTGCAATTCCAACAAATAACTTTGGACTTTCTAGGAGATTTAGATCTCCCCTTGGGCTTGGATTTTTCATGTTTCTCATTATTCTTTCATTTTTCCTTAGGTATTCCATGAACATTTAGGGACCCCTTCACACTGATGGATGCCTTTCTCCTCATCTCTTCAGAAAGCAAATAACCCACCACATCTTTAGTCTTCAAAATAATAGAAGTACTCCCAATAGCCATAACAAGAGAATACCATGAATCAGGTAAAAAACAAAGAAAGATCTAATATTTCTCCTCTTTATCCATTTTGACACCAAATGATGCCAATTGAGCCACCAACATATTGAATACTTCTAGGTTTTCTATGATTCATCCACCCTCTTCCATTCTCAAGGAATACAATTTCTTCCTTAAGAAAATTTTGTTCACTAAAACTTTGGCTTGATACATCTCACCAAGCTTCTTCCATAGTTTCTTTGTAGAGGCCTCTTCATGGACACTAATTAAAATAGTCTTCCAAGCACAATCTGATTAGACCCTTGGCTTTACGGTCCACAACATCATATTGGGCAACCAAAGTAGGATATTTAGGCCTTGAAACTTTCTCATCAACAACATCTCACAGATCTCGATCTATCGACAAATCCTCCATACTCAACTTCCACATCTTAAAATCATTTCCAAAAAAAATCCACCTCTATTCTCCTTGATGAACTTTCCATTTAAAAATTCTTGCAACAACATCACTAAGTTCCTTCTAAACAAGCTCCCACTCAAATTTGGATTAGTTAAAAAAACCCAACAACCCACAATTGTAACCAAAGGTGATCAAACTCTGATACCACTTGTAAGGAAGCTAAGGTAGTAGAAAAACTTCCTACACTAATATTGAGGGGAGAATAATGTAAAAATTTATAGATATTTTCAATAGTTACAAAAAATTAAACAAAAATAAACATAAATATCATGCATACCACAACTCAGTGGTTTACGCGGGGAAAACCCTTTCAGGAGAAAAACCCCAATCCAAAAGTTGTCCAATATATTATTTAAAAATAAAAAAGATTAGAATATACTTGTAGAGCAAACTTCTTATTGGAGTATCACCACCATAGATCTAGAGACAACACAAGCACTATCAAACTCTCAAAATACATCACAACACCACAGTCGTAATACAATGCCCTCATAAAATAGGGTTACATTCTAGGGAAAGAAAATACAATGGTTAAGAGTTTTTGTTAAAATTAACACACATCCCACTCACCCCTCCACCCTGTGCTCCCATTGTATATTACACCTATTGGTGTAACCAATATATATATTTATATATGCATGTATGTATGTATATATATATATGTATGTATGTATATATGTATGTATGTATGTATGGATATATATATATATATTAAATATATCCTCTCAATAATAAACCTTATATAATTGCAAGGTTGAGACACATTTTTCCAATAGTCACCTTGTGTATAAGTGATGTATTCTCAAGCCAATCATTATGTGCAAACTTGGGATTATGGAATGATATGACCCATGTGCATATTTTTTGGTGTTCGTACACTAATGACTGGTATTGATTGGTATGGAACTAATACTTGATGACAAATTGTTATTATTCTAGTGTAATTGGCCTAATAAAAAGAATAAGCTTAATTAACAATCATGTTTTAAAAGAGAGATTAGATATCTCATACAAGAGAAGAGGATGAACTGTCCCTTTATCATTGGTGTACAAAGTATGAATCCTCTAACCCAAATGGGGATATGTAGGTGAGGTCATCATGAACAAAACCTCGAGGTTTAGGACTTGGTTTAGGGATGTAACTAATATTGGGAGCTTACCAATTTCAAGTGTAAACATATGAGTGGTGCTATAGATTTATCACCACGATGATGGTTGGAGAAGTTATGAAGTTGACCCTTCTAGATTAGATGGAAGATGCTCGGTCAATTAAGGAAATAGTTTTTGTGAGATGTGCAAAAAACATAGTAGTAATTAAGGGGCGGTTGTGGTGTCTACTAGGATTGCATCATGTGATCAATCCAAATTTTACTCTTTAGGGTGTTCCCTATTGGTTGGGAGATGAATGCAAGGATTAACATTTTATTTCTTCTCATAAAAGATCTCATATGTCCTATGGATTTGAAGATCTACTTCTTCAAGTTCTTTTTCTTGATAAGTGGTTGGGGAACATTGTGAGGTTTAATAAATTTTACAATTTCTTCATCCATAGATCAACCACAATGCATCATTTATGTTACAAGGGGATGTGGACATGCGGCCCCAATATAACCCACCAAATCCACACTCCTTTACCATGGGTGCTACTATTACAAGTATTCCCTTCCAGTACAATGAGGAGTGTTAAGTATTTTGGACTTGCCCCAATATTGACATAATACCCCTTTATCATGATGGTTATTGACCTTCTAATATGTTGACCCATTTAAACAAACAATATATTTTGCTTAAAACCCTTTTTATAAAACCCTTATAAAACCCTCAATATAGTGCTTTAAAACCTTTTTATATTATCCTTGGAATTTTTAATTAAAATATCTTGCCAATTTACATATCCACAATAGATTATTTTGTTTGACCTTTTTGATTTGACCCATTTTTTAATTTTTTATTATAAATCAGAAAGATTACAAATAATACATCCCATAATCCTAAAAAAAGATCCATATTCAACATAAAATACCTACCAATGTGAACCATCAATGTTTACTCAATTTCTTTTTATTTTTTATTATTGAATCCAAGGTGCTTGCTAGAAATTATGTTCTCAAAAGAATCTTTATTTTTTATTTCTATATTTTTCTTTTCTTTTGGTTTTGAGTTAGTGACAAGAGGAGAGAGAGTGTCCTCCTCTACCACAAAGCTATTATCCAAGGAAGATGTAAAGATTCCATCTTTACCATCTTCAACAATGAATGTCTCCCTTCTTAGTATTTTAGGATCATCTCGAGTTTCCTCCTCTTTTTGAACCACCAACACCTCTTCAAGAGCCATCTCATAAGAAAAAATTACCATAGAAACTCCTAAAGTTCCATAGGAGGACCATTGAGGAAAAGGTAAAAGGGGTTGAAGGAAGAGGGGTTTTTATCAAATTTATCTTGATTTTATTTTTACATGTTTTGTTTTCTATTTGATTTTAGATGATTTTTTTTGGCCTTAGAGGGCGAGGCTTCTTTGGGTAGTTTCTTTGAAAGTGATCATGCTCATGATAAAAAGTTGCATTTGAAGGGATGTGCTCATAGTTAATTTTTTAGGAGTGCTCTAACTCTTTTAGCTTTATATTAATTGGTTCAAGAAGTCTTTTAAGAAAATCCACCTCCACACACATGCATACCATAGAGAGGATCCTTTCTTTAGGAAGAACCCAATTCCTATATGTTCCAATATCATTATTGCCTATTTATTTTAGCATCCTTAGTCCATAACCATAAAGGAAGAAAAGGAAGTCTTACCCAAACCAACATCTAAGAGGGTGACTCCTTTGTTGGATTGAAAATATACCAATTTTCTAGGTACAAATTTCTTGAGCCGATAAACCAAGGGCTATTTTGAACTTGATTAGTTATTTCTCTTCTTTGAATAAGAAGGCCACCTCGAAGAAACCCCTCCTATTGAGAGAAACATTGATATCACCCTTGATTAGTGGTCTCCATTCCTTATCTAATTGGGTATTCAACAATTTGATAAAAGGGAAAAACACCTATAAGTTTTCCCACTAAAGCCAAATCATGATACTTGACAAATAGCATTATTAATTCCCCTATTAGGATGTTAATAGAGGGTTACTCATCCCCGTTCTAAAGTAGATGATAAATTTTAGTGCCAAACCCCTAGAAGGGGAGATCTACATGTGAGGATGTAGAAACCAATATCCACAAGCCCATTATAGTCACCATATTATGATACAAATGAGGATTCATTACTCATGCAACACAATTAGCAAGAAAAATTATATCCAAAACCTACTGAGCATTCATAAACTCAAAAATAGAATTAAAAAAACTGGTAGAAATGAGAACTAAGAACCTTAACATGTAAAGGTAACCTAAACTTGAGTGAAAAATAATTTACACTGAAGACCGCATGAATAATATAAAAATAATAACTTGATTAAGATGAATTGGCTACTTGGCCAATATTAAACCCTAATAACTAATAGGAGTACACAGTTCTAATCAAATCATCAGTCAATCTTTCAATATTTGTTACATTTTTTATATGTATAGTCTAGTATGTTTATTGGAAACAAGTATTTTTCTTTTAAACTTGGTTATGTAGAAATCAAAGGTAAAAGATCACTCCCTATACACCACAATAAATTAGTTGCAAAAAAAAAAAGAACAAAATTTTGGTGGATAAGGCTAAAAACATGTCCAATGGTGTAGGCTTAGGAAATTTGGGTAAAAATAGTAACAAATAGTTTTTATTTAATCAATAGATCACCTACCTTAGATTTGTGACAAGATTCCATAGTAAGCATGATAAGAAACCCTTTCTCAAATATTTAAAGTTTTTGGCTATGATGCTTATATGTATATTCAAATTCAAGAGAAGAACTAGAAGATAGCCTATACATCAATGAAGTGTACATATTTATAATATATAGTACATGTGTTAAAGGATATAGTCACATTTTAAAGGATATAATCTATTGAACCTAGAAAAATAAAACATGGAATATAATTGTAATGTATGTTTAGATAAGGAAAGGGGGTTCAACAATAAAAAATACAACCAAAGGAAGAAATTGAATGAGTTCATGTTGATTTAGATAGGGGTGAATCTATGTTGGAATTCAAGGAAATTGCAAAACATAGATTAGAGAGCATGTTGGAAGAGGAAAATGTGGAACCATAGGATGCCAAACCAACAACTCTAGTTTTGAGAAGACCAAATCAAGTAAGAAAAATACTAGAAAGGTATAGTCCTCCAAATTTCTATTCTACATTTACTTTATTGGTGAAGGCCCCAAGGTTTTTAACGAGGCCCTTGGGATCAAATGAAAATATGTTTTCACTATTAGAATTTGGAAAATAAATGACTACATGACTAAAAAAAGTAGTCATGACAACTAAAAATGATTAAATTCTTGTCATTGTTTACAACATAGCTATAAATGACTAAATAAATGACTAATTTGTTCATCGTATGTGACTAATTTAATCACTAGGATAAAAAAGAAGTGAAAGACTAACTTTTTTTTTGGGAACCAAACAACTTAAAAGAGAATTTTGACTAAATTTTTATGGGGTGCCAAACAATGAAAAAGAGAATTTTCATTCCATCTGTCTATTGAGCCATGCAAAAAGAGGAAGGTTAGGGGTTTTTTAGTTTTTTGGTTGGAAGAATTCCAAATATGTTTCAAGGGCATGGCATAGAACCAGTAGTTGGTTTCCTTTGACATCTATCTATGTTGTTGAGAAGATCTGGGATAAAGGAATGTTGAGTTTGATCTGAAGAAAAAATTTCTTTATTAGCTTTGAATTCATCCACACTATAGAGATTTACAAGGGTTTGAAGACATGTTACATGCACGAGGGGAGCGTCCAAGGTTTTGAGGATAGATCATGCCCACGTTGAGTAATATTTGAGGTTTTCCTGGAAGACTTCATCCTCACAGATCTTGCCAGGTATACTTTATGCCATTAGGGTTTTTAGTTTTGTTTGAAGTTTCGAGGAAGAGCTTGCTTGTCTCCTCATGAAGGTTTTATCCATGTCATAATCCCAAACTAGGAAGTCAAATCTTTTATTAGGAAAACAACCACCTTCATAGGTGATACTTTCATATCACAATATAGATCTTTTGAGAAGATTGTAGGACATGATATGTTTAAGACATGACAATAGTCTCATTGTTGAAGTGTCAATGGGTTTTACTGGTTATGAGGAGTTTTTCTAGTTATGAATGGCAATATGTATGTCTTTGTAAGGAAAATAATGATTAATAAATGGAAATATGTATGCTTTACTATCTTGATATCACCAATATCGACCACCATTAAAATTCAGCCATGACCTATGGGTGAGAACTTCTTCTTTGGCCAATAGGTTTTTGTCCTTGGCCATTTACAAACTAGTAGGGTTTTTTTCCTCTGGTTACTGACAACATGTGAGGTTTTATCCCTAATTCTATTCTTTTGAAAAAAAATGCTCAAGACAAATCTTTTTAGGGTTTGATGTGGGTGTTCAAAAGTAATGTACCATTGCATGTTTTCTTTATCTAAATTATCATGACTATAGATTCTCTTTCTTTTAATCCATACTTTTCTACCTAAATAAACAAGTTTTTTAGATCTCCCTTATCACCCATTTTCATGTGGCTATAACTATACCATGAATCCTTCACGATTGATCTTTCATGACTATCATTCATATCTAAAGATGGCAGTTTAAAAGTCTTCAAGATAATTGTGCTTTTTCCTTTCATGTCTTATAAATATTGATAACCATGACTATCCTATTGCAATGAGGTCAATCTCAATACAATTACTTGATATCCACTTATGCTAGATTCAACTATGACTAAGGTCATATTTACTATCATGTATGAGCTAACTGTCCTCATAAATTTTTGTCACTATCCATTGGTTATAGTAGTTTTGTCCCTACTTGATATTCCCTTAGCTTCATGATACTTGTCCTATTTATTACAGTCATAGTGAGTATCTTTTGCATATGGATTTCCCTTATATCCATTGACAATGACTATCATATTTTATGTCTTATAACCATCTTTTATTATCTGCAATCTTCCTTTCTATAAATGTTTATACATAATTCATTTTCATTTGTTAATAGGTCGACCACTATTGAATGCTCAAGGAGACCTTCATGGTGAAAGCCTTTGCCATTTGTAACATGAATATATTTAATAGAGCACTATCCTCTTCAAAACTCTGCTTTCATGTCTTCATGAACCTCTCATAATCCAAGGTATAGCTAAGAGTTGTCCATGTAGCTTGCACTTGACACTGTCATGGTGATGAATCATATGCAAACTTCTTGTCCTCATTCATCACTAGACTCATTCTAAGTATTCATTGTATTTTGGCATAAAAAAAACCTTATCATTTCTATTTGATCACTTCCCTTACAGATTCCTTTTAAGTAACATTCATAAGGTTTAGAAAATATTGATCACTCTCTAGAATAGCCCATTAAACATGGGTTGTGCTTGAATGCACTACATAATTGATATAAAAAAAACACTTTGCATATCAACTAGAGTTATAGGCTCTTTATTGCAGCAAGAGGTAATCTCTCTTGGATCATGCTATCAATACATTGTAACCTATTAAACTTGAGTCAACCTGAATGCACCCAATGATTATTGACACCTAATTATGAAGATGGTGATTAATTTGTACATGAATTATGCTCATATGAGTGCCTCCATTTCTATCACAACATAGCCACATTAAACTTGGGTCACACAAGAATACATCCTATATTTGTTATAGCACAATTGTGCCACATGACCAACAAAGTTATGGATCACATAATTACAATCACAATAATTTTTTCCTCGGTTGTGCTCTTATGGTGATTCCATTACCATTACAACATAACCCTTTGAAATTCTATTTTTTTTATAGGTAAATATGATTTTATTGATAGGAAAAAAGAAATTTACATCATGCCCTTTCAATGGAAGAATTGTCTAGAGATGCCCATCATACACAACTACCCAAATACAAAACCCAAACTACCATACCATCGACTAGCATCACTACCAATTCCTTTTCCAACCCTGCTAGAAACATAGAGATCCAAAACTGTAATGAGGAGACCTCTTCCACCCAAGAGCACTAGACACGCCAATCACCTAGCCAAAGGAATGAAGAACACTACCCATCTCCACCAAAATTATTACTAGCCAAAAATTATCTTCTCCACATGGGTACCCATCTATCTCCATACCGTTATCCTCCAAGAACTCCCTAAACAACCACCTCCAATCCACTCCACCCATGGGCTCGAGAAATAGGTGATGCTTCAAAAATATTAGCCCACACCGTGCCCACGCTCGATGCCACTGCAATGCCTTGCCCTTAATATCCAATATGAATAGATACTATTTCACCCTCACCTAGGAAGGAGCACCCTGTGCATGTCCCTTGGACAAGGTGACTTGATGACCAGTTCCGCTATGATCACAACATTTATTACACCTTCCAGTAGGCTCTCCCAAACTAGCTTCTGAATGATTAGAAAATTCATGACCTTCAGGACATCTAGATTGAGCAAAGAAACAACAAAACAAGCTACAATGTCCACATTAGTGTGCCACCTCTCAGCCATCATCATAAACTCCTCGCCCAAGAGCAGCTGGACTGCCTCCAAGACTAGAACGTCCCAATATTTGAAGACAAACTTCAATCTACTATATTCAATCTTCCTAAAAAATTCCCATAGATTCCTTGTCAATTATAGACATACTAGCATTTCCATGGTTACCAGTGCCATCTGACCATCATAGGAAAAATTTAAAAGCCTGAGGCTCCCATAAAACATGTGACATTCCATCAACAATTATGCCACCACCATCGACTAGAATCCCAACTAGTTGGGGACTGTACAAGCCATCCCATCCAAGGCAATGTACACCACATTTAGCATTAAACACCAACACATCGCAAGGTCACCGTCACCCTCCAAAACCATGCCAGCCAGGCACTATGTTGTCTACCACTAAACAACATGAACCCTTTGGACTTATATTGCTAAAATCCTTACATTTATTATTTTCTATTTGGATGGATGGAAATTCAATGGTATGGATTTGTATGCAGATCATGCTCATATAAGTGCCTTCATCACCATTACACAATAGTAAATTGGAATCTCCTTTCTTGAACCTTTACTTCATTTTTTATTGTTAGGGTTTCTTAGTGATTATTCCATTTCCACGTGTCATATTGTTAAAAGAAACCAAGCAAAAAATCATTTTGTTTTTAGTTAGCTCTTGCTAACATACTTTTGGAATAAATGTTTGATTGCATTACTTTGAGTGTGAAGAATTTTGTTTTCTACTTATAATATATTCATTGAGAGTTGTAGTAGAAAGCTTCTTATGCTGAAACCCATCCTATAAACTTGCTTTAAGCTACATTTAGGAGGCTTCATGGATTTTTTGTGATTTTTATAGCTTTTGTTTTGATAGTAAATGGCATCGGATTCTTTCTAAACCTGAAACGATTTATTAATTATGGCTTTATGATGATAAAATGTTTTATTTAGAAGGGGTTAATATGTGGAATTTTTATGTGCAGGAAGAATAGATTGTGATGCAACATTTGTGTATGGAAAGTTCATGTAAACATGAATTTCTATCACAAACATAACCAGGTTGGAGAGTACCTTGATCCGGTTTGAAACACTTCCAGGAGTTTTCACTCGGAAGCATAACCTAAGTATAGGAATACAAAAATCAGTGGATAGAGAAAATCATAAATCTATTGGTCCAATTTCATATCCAATTTGAGGTCATGAATATTAGACAGAGAAAGTTCATACATTTTAAAGATAAAATCATAAATATGTTGGTCCAATTAGAGATCCGATTTGAGGTCATGAAGCTTCAAAAGAGGAAGTTCCTACATTCTAAAGATAAAATCATAAATATGCTTGGTCCAATTTGAGGTCCAATTGTAAGGATTTTTCTTTTTAATTATACTTTTTGACATTTGGCTTGATACAAATTTTTACTTTAGAATTATGTTATTGCTTTTCTTCTAATGTTTTCAATCCTCATTTAAGGGAAGAGTCCTGAAGATGGTTCCTTTAGATGGAGACTACACTTTTCCACTATAGGTTCCGTCTAGAAAAACCATAAGCTCAAGTACTGTCATACTCAACATGTAGATAATTGTTGTAGCATAACAGATAGGCTAAATAGTTGTTCATATACCATTGTTTCAAATTCAAAATTGTTGGCTCTTTCACAATTGTTTGCTTAATTTATTTGATCTAAGACAACTTGTTGTATAGAAGATGCTCTCAAAATCATAGTAAAATCCTTTATTTTGGGAAGACTATTCAAAATCTTCCCATCATAACAATGAACAAAAGCATCAATCATTAACGTGAAATTTGCAAGAGTTTCATCAAATCCTACTTTTCCACTCTCTTTTCCATTCTAAATTTTATTCCCAATTTCATCCATGAAGAACTTGGTCAACCTATAGATCTTGTTGTTAGCCATAACTTTACTAGGTGTCAATGATAGCTTCAAGTTTTTACCCAAGCAACAATTGAAAAAAAATGACCTTATCAAATACAATGTGTTGAAAAGATATTTGAATTTATTCTAGAAAAGAGTTCCTGAGAATATAATGTGTAGTTTTGAATCAAAGTTTTTGCATGAATTCCATATCTTTGATCAACTATTTTGAGCTTGATGACTTTCATCAGGAACATATTGGAAAAATTATTTTAGAGAGCACAGGTATGCTCATTCTTGATGAAGGTCATCAAGCTCGAAATAGTCAATCAAAGATATGAAATTCATGCAAAAAGGTTAATTCAAAACTATGCATTATACTCTTAGGAACTCTTTTCCAGAATAAATTCAAAGAGCTTTTCAACACATTGTATCTAGTAAGGCTGAATTTTGTCATTTGCTGCTTGGGGACACCTAGTAAAGTTATGGCTAACAACAAGATCTATAGGCCGAGGAAGTTCTTCATGGATGAAATTGGGAATAAAATTCAAAATGGAAAAGAGAGTGTAAAAGTAGAATTTGATGAAACTCTTGCAAAGTTTAGGTTAATGAATGATGCTTTTGTTCATTGTTATGATGAGAATATTTTAAATAGTCTTCCCGGAATAAAGTATTTTATTGTGATTTTGAGAACATCTTCTATACAATAGGTTGTCTTAGATCAAATAAATGAAGCAAACAATTGTGAAAGAGCTAGCAATTTTTAATTTGAAATAATTGTGTCTTATGTTTAGACCCCCCCTGTGATTCTCTCCTAGAATAAGGTATAACAATTTTGAATTTGAAGCAATGGTATATGAACAACTATTTAGACTATCTGTTATGCTACAATAGTTAACTATAGGTTAGAACATATCCATATCAATGTAAAATAGCAGGTGCAATTCACCTCAAACTCTATTGTGGTAATTTCTTTGTAAGGAAGTTCACACTTCATGAACATTCTCTGTGCACATTAGTATGTTGGCTATTATCTTGATCTCCTTTGTGATCAAAAGAATAGTGAAGTTCATTGCATAACTCATTACCATTTTGCAATGCTATGGTCTAATGCTCTTTTAGTTATCTTATGTCTCACTATGTTCTCAATTACCATGTGCAAATGACTTAGAGGATAGATCTTTGTCACCATTTGACATTAACTTTCATTGTTTTTGAACTGTTTGTTATGATTCAATCACTATTTGACAGTGTTCTCCCTTTCTCAGTCCTATAGGACAAATGACAATTCACAGTTTGCAACTCTTTAACAATGGCATTCCTTTTAGTGATCTCAGTCACCTGATTCAATGTATTATCTTCTTCATTTCTCAATGCTAACAATGCCTACACAATGTTTTCTCAGTCACAAGTATAGTGCTCCTTCATTTGAATATATTATGTTTCTTAGACAATAATGTTTCAATGAATTCATATTTTGTCTTGAAAATGTCTTGTTGCACTTGTAGAGTTTTGTTCTGCATAATATGTAGTCAATATTCCTTTAAATGGAGCTCTTTATAGAGGTGGTAGGATAATGGTGTCAATAAAATAATAGTGTTAGTGAGAGGTATGATAGTAGATACACTGAGAATGGAAGGTATAATGTTTTGATAGTAAAAGGATCATTTATCTGCTTAGATCTTGACACAAGTTTCCCCAATACATAAGATAGTGTATAATGTATTTTATTCCACAGTATTCACCTAATTCCATACCACCCAAAGAAGCAATGATTGAGAGTATATGTGTCCTATATTTTGCATTCCAAATGTGTCTTTCTAATGGTTTTCCACAATTAGGACGAAGGTATGTCATGAAATATTTGTGGTCACCCAAAACTAAGCCTTACAAAGAACGTTTGCACTTATGCAAAATACCATAAGCTACTTCAAAATACAAATTGGAATATTAATGATTATATACACAATTTTTTTGCCACAATTTCAAAATACACATTTATGATAATATTCACACATCAAGAACCTTGAAAGGCTAGAAACCTTGCTCTCATTATTCCTAGGTCACTCCTCAGGAGCCCATATTAGTATTTGTGGGCTCTTTACAATAGCTTATCCACTGATGAGAAGGATTCACTCATTTCCTAATGGAATGAATTGTCATTTGCTCTACTTGAATGTGTAATGTGATGTAGCACATTCAATGTCACAAGGCATAGTTTGAGAGTAGAATTTTGAGACTTGATATCCATAGAATCCAATTTCTTGCAACACAAAATGCAGAACCAACATCCCAACCAAAGCAACTTAGCTTTAATATGCACAAAAAATGCTTTCCCACATGAATGGTGGAATTGAACTAAATTTTGGGGGTCCCTTGAATAGAAAACATACACAAACACAAACTTTTTTGTAGCTAGTAAGGAGAAAATAAATGGACGATAAATGGCTCCATGATAGCCTGTTATCCTTGATACTCTCTTGGAGGAAAATCTTGCACACTCACCACATTTATGAGGAAGCTTAAGTACCGTTTTCTTAGAAAATTTTGTGTCTGAACTGAATTCCTAAATTGCATTCACATTCAAGGAAGGTGCTTTCAATATTGTTATTGCTAACTGAGCACTCATGCTATCTCCTAGTTTTCTTCCAACTAATCGGTTGTATGAGTGATTATTTCTCATTAAGGAATAATAATATTTGGAAGAGGATTTTTATCAGATAATATAGTTGCAAGTTCCACTTCAGATCACCAAATCCTTCACAAAACCTTTTGCACAACCACTGCAACACTGCACAACTATTGTTGGGCCTTCACGATGATGCATGGAGCTTTCCCTACAACACCTCAAAGGCCAAACAACAACCATGTGGTGTTTGGCTATTGTTTGGCCTTTATGGTGCTACAGGAAAAGCTCCCTGCATCACTGCAAAGGCCCAACAATAGTCGTGCGGTGTTGTAGTGGTTGTACAGAAGGTTTTGTGAAGGCTTTGGTGATCTGAAGTGCAGCTTGCAACCACAATATCTAATAAAAAACCACTTCCAAATATGAATTTGATGGATGTTCATATCCTCATCTAAAGATCCAATTCACACATAAGTAGGAAGGACACTTTCAAAGGTTGAGGAGTCAGGCTTTACACCCACTGGTTGCATTTTCTTAAAATATTCTAAGGACTTTTAAAAAAAACCTGTTTTGAACATATCCTTCAATCACAATATTCCATGATATCACATTTCTTTTAGACATTTTTGAAACAGTTCACTTTCCTTGTTTATGCTTCCACATTTTCATGTATGTCTAGAAGGCCACTTGTAACTACAACCTATGACAAAAAAATCCCTACTGTTATGCTTTGATGGATATCCCTTCATTGTTACTGGATATTTGATGTAGTGCACATTATTATAGTGCAAGCCTATTTTTTAGACTATTTCATTTAACATCACCAATATTCTCCACAAGAACACTATCTCTGTTTAAAATGATGGAAATGGTTCACATCTCTTAGAATAATTCTTCTTGCAACAATCATGGAGATGAATTTAGATGCAGTGTGAAAATCAGAACATACTCAAAGGTTCTTAACAACTCTAATAATTGTACCAGGGGCCATGTTTAACAAACCAAATGCAATTGCTAACTTTTCACTATGGTGGCAGATAAATGATTCTTTTTTCTTCTATTCCACAACATTAAGTAAAAGTCTTCAATTTGGAAATATCCTGTTGCTTTCATTTTCCAAGACAATTTCTGTAATTTTGTATAGCTCTCCCATGTTTGTGGATGTGATCCATCTCCTACAATTTATTAATTGATTTATCTTTTTGCTATTTTTGGACTTACTTTTATAAACTTGCAATATACAATACACTTTTGTTCTTTTCTAAATTAAGACTAATAGTAATTTTGTTGAATGTATTGAGGCACAACTTCATTCATGGTGGAAAAGGTAGACCTTGGTGCTCATATCAGATGGAATGTTGCATATAAAGGAGGAAAAATTCTAGTTGGGTTATTGTTGATTGTATTGAAGGAGAGAGCTTCATATATGGGACACAATCAACACTCTCCTTCTTGGATTCTACACGTTGCAGCTTGCTCCAGGAAGATTGTCCATGTTGTAGAAGTTTTAAGAGATAAAAGGGGCATGTGATCACATTGAAGGGCTACAAACATGTGTTTCCATCATTGCAAATTTTTTTTGGAGAAATTTCTTTCTTGTAGTCATTTATGTGCAATATTGTAACTCAGATTTTTATTCTTGTGACTGAAAATAAAAATTGTAGTACTCTATTTCTAAGTTGTAACTAGAACACCTTTCTTTTATTAATAAAGTTCAATGATTTTTCCTTCTCAATGGTTGACTTATTGTGTGCAATTAATGATTGATGTGTATTTCTATTTTTTATGTTTGAATCCTCAAATATTAGTCAATTAAAATGACTAAATATATTACTAATTGACGTCAATTAATAATTAAATTGACGAATAAATATGACTAAATATATGACATGTGAAATAAAAATGACTAAATATACTACCAAATTGATCAAAATGATGATTAAAATTAATGAATAAATACACTACCAATGGAAAAAAATAACTAAATAAAAATGACTAAATAAGTGACCAGATTACAACAATCAATGAGTAAATATACTACGTAATCGATCAATCAAAACAACCAATAAATTACTATAACTGGTTTAGTCATCAATCTGGCTGTGTTATAAATGGCTGGCAATAAACTACTAATGGTCACGTGACCATTTTTAGTCATTTATAAGTAGTTTTTAGTAGTTTTTTAGTCATATATTGTTGTTTATGTACTAGTGTTTGGATGAAGAAATCAAGTCCTTAGATAAGAATCAAACATGGCACTTTGTGAAATTACCTACTGGAAGAAATAATTGTTTCATACAAAGAGGTGTTTAAGAAGTAAAATATAGAGGGAAAATAAATAAGTACAAGGCTTCCTTAATAGAAAAAGGACTCTTAGGCAAAGGGAATTGATTTTGGTGAATTTTTTTCTTCGGGTATAAAAATAATTTCAACAAGATTTTTGTTGGCTATCACTACTACTTTTGATCTTGAATTGGAATAGATGAATGTAAAGACAACATTTCTTCATGGTAAGCTTGACAAAAAAGTACATGACATATTATTTTTTTAAGGTTATGTCGAAGGAGGGATTAATGTGAAGGATTAAAAATGTACTTTATGGATTGAAGAAACCACCAAGGATGTGGAATTAAGAATTCAACATGTATGTTTTGGGACATGGGATTAATCATAAAAAAGTTGATCCCAGTGTGTATTTAACATGAATATTTTGTTGTAAATTTATCTTGGGTATAGAAATTAAAAGGGAACATGTTAATAGCAACTTTTAGTTACATTAAAGGAAACATAAACTAGTTCAAAATTTAGTTTAAAGGGGAATTGAAAGAGATATTTTTGTGCCATTCCCTTCCTTTTTGATGCAGAGAAAGGAATTATCCTAAATACACTTGACTATTCTAATGCCCTTCACACAAAGATTTGTTGCAAACAAAGATTAAGGGTATTGAGATTCAACTTAAACATATTGCTTTTGAATCTAAATGAGCACTTAGCAAGAAAAACAACAAAGGACATGAGATATTATTTTTTTCAAACCCAACACAACACATCTCATAGGTTTCCCAAATCATGATGACCAAATAAGGCATTGGTTTTATCAAACCCTCAACCAAGCAGGCTTTATTCCTTTTTTGATAGTATTTTCTCTAAGACAGTCATCCATAACTCCCTGTGGCCAAAGATCTTAGCCTAAGAGCTTGGAAAAAATTAGAAGGTATCAAAATAGAACTGTATTGAAAATTTGAGCATTTTTCACCAATCCAAGTGGGAGATAATATTTTTTTAGTGTTTTTGGAAACCCTAGTTAGGGTACAAGACTATCATCACTAAAAATGTAATAACTTATGCAAAAATTAATGAAATGATTCCAAAAAAAAACCAAAATTTCTATATTTAATAGCTTTATCATCCTCATGCCTACCCTTGACCGTATCAAGTTGTACAAAACCTTACCAAGCAAGTTTCTTTCTATTTCATAGTAAAAATCTATAATTGTGAACACTAAAACGACCATAAATTCTACATAAAAAAATGAAAATTCATGAAATAAAAAGCATCTGAAAGAGGAAAGGTTACTTCAAATTCTCCAATTTATTTTGAGGTTGTACCAACCCGTACAAGTTTGTACCATGAAGATTATAGATTGTTTACACAAGAAAATGCAAGGAAAAATGTGCCAAAAATGAGTTTCTTTCATTCCCACACTTCTCTAACCTTTTCGGCATGAAAATATATCATATTTAACCAATTACATCCATTCATATCACCCAAAACTGATTCCTAACTTCCCAAACCAAAATTACAATTTCAAGTGACAACAATGACAACTTTTTGCAACTTTTTGTAACTTTTTACAAGTTTGCACCTAAAGATCAAAACTAATCCAATATGACCCCAAATGGTCTTAAATGGTCCAAATTGACCTTATTGACCCAAAACAAATCAAAATTCAAAGTTTTCAATATGACACAAAAGTGCATCAAAGATGCCCCTGCATCATTTTTTTATGTTCTTAGTATTTCATGTGATTTTAATGCTACTTGTTACACTTTTAGGCCTAGATGCATAAAAATGATTTTCTATACATCTTATAGTCAAGACTATGGAAGTTTTATACTACATATTTCATCCTAATGCTTCCATGTTTCATATTTTTAGCAAGTTACATATTTAGTTTCCTATCTAACTATTTGAATAGAAAACATATGCACATATTAGTAAGATATAACATAAACTATTTTAGACATTCTTGGATGCTTTTGTATGGAAATAAACCTTGTATAGTTTATCCAAAGTCTTCTTTAGTAAATCTATTTATGGAAGAAGAATTTTTATTTCATTGGATTCATAACTCTCCTTGATCTTGATAAGATTTGGAGGACTCTTGATCTTTATTTGGTCAAAGGTACTTTAAGTCTAAAATTATATTTATTCTTTGTGCAATAGTTACAAATTATTTGTGTGGATTCTTTAATTACCTCAAGTTGTTCATATGAACCTCTATTTGGACTCATCTTTATGAGAATCTTTTAATTTTTTAGATATTGTTTTCCACAATTTTTCTCCTTTTTCTTTATTTATGAGATAATTTTTGGTACATTGGTACCTAATATGGCCCAATTTTTGGGATCCATAATCGTCACTACCTACCTAAGTTGTGCTTATGGTGGGTATTAAAGTGTATTATATTTATGCATATTTACTTCATTAACCTAGGTTTATTATGCACATAGGATAATATTGCGTAGGTTTCCTCTCACACATAGGTGTCATCTTGTTGAGAGCATATTCTATATTTAATAAATTATAGCTTATTTGGTGTCCTCATTCAATTATCATTGGTTATGACTCTACTCTTGAGTATTTCTAAATATTCTCAGCTATACCTTACAATATTGTAGAAAGGATTGTTATCTAGATATAGTTAGGTGAAACAAAGACTACTCCTTGATCCTTTGTGTTATTGTGTAACTATTTTCTGGCATGTTCCTTCATTGTATATTTCTCATTTCTATAATACATTAAATATTGTTGAATCTTATTTTTTGAGCACATGCTTATGAATTGTTCATTGGATTTTGATATTTCTTGGGTTTTATCTTGTGAATGCACTCTTGGTCTACCTTCATATAATAATTTGCATGCATATTTCCAACATCGAGTATTATATGGAACTCACTCTTACTTTTCCCATGCCCATGGTGTTATCAATGGCATTCAAATTCTTGCAATATTCTAGAGAAAAAAACTCATCTAGGCATAATGGGGTAGCTAGAAAACATCCCTATGAAATCGTGTAATTTCATCGTTACAAAATCTTGACCAAAATACATGCCCCTTATATTAGAGCTTTTAGAATTTTATTTATTGTCATGTAAAATAATTTAGGGGTTATTTCCATTGGTATACATAATGGCACGACTCATGAAACATGCTACAAAATAATAGTATGAAGATTTCCTAGTAAGGATGGGTGTCCACACTATCAAAAGATTAATGAAATTTTCCTTAGAGTTATTTTTCAACTTCAAATTCATATGTCTATAACACTTAGGATTGTGGTTTTTATCTAGTGTTTTTCCCTATTAATTTGTGTATTGTTGGAGTTTCATAGGTTTTGGGTTGTCCATACCTATATGCCCTCCCAACTGATTCGAACAAACCACCTGATTCATTGCTAAATTTGTATAAGTGTTGTTTCATTAGAGTATTAGAGTTACTTGTCCCTCGATAACATTCCCTTTACCTTGTGGAGCCTTGAAGTTTGAAATTATTGATAAGAGTTTAATTCCTTTCCACCATTTTGGATTTTCAAACCTCCTCATCTATCTATCCATTTTTACTAGTTCCCATTCATCTCGACTCCCTATTTTTGATTGATTATTTTCAAAAATTCTATAACTTTCATGATCAAACTTTTAGCATTACCGTTAATTGAGTACCACATTTCACCAATCTCTAAAAGTCTAAAACTATGTTAATCTCCTCTATATTTCTTATTAGAGTTAAAATTTGGCCATTCCCATCCCTTGGTACCAAGTCATGCCCTACCTCAAATTCTGATCTCTTAAACCTTGACAATCAAGCAAGTCAAGATTGGTAAGTTCAATGGTTAACTTGCAAAATTTTGTTAAGGTTATAAATGCTGCAAGTTTTATGAGTTTGAAGAACCTACAAAATTATAATGAAAGTAAGCCGAAGGAGTTTAGGTTTCCAAGTTTGTGATATTGCAAAGTTTACAAGTTTACAAAATCTAAAAAAAAAAAATGATTGACCATGTTAGAAAATGTGCAAAATATTGAAGAAAATAAAGAAATTTGTGATGTTCTTGTTTTCAGTAAGTTCACGAGTTCGTGAACTTGTCAATTTGTCAACATGGTTTATAGGTTCTTCACTTCAATGAAAGTGTGAAAAATTGAAGTGAAAGAGGATATAGTATATATTAGAGTTATAGAAAGGATGTCCACCCATTCAAGTCCAACATATGGTGGAAAGTTCAAGAATATTCAAAAGTATATCATGCTTAAGTGGAGAGCATAGTATATGTTGGAGGTGCAAGATTATAATGTTTGAACCATCTAAAGGATTAATAAAGGGAGAATGTTTTAAAGGTTGCAATGGCCCAATGAAGCTCCATAATTTTAAATGGTCAATATTTCAATATTTATTCAAGTTATAGGAACCAAATAAAATGGTGTGCTTCCTTTGTTCATCCACTCCTATCAGGAAAAGGTGTTTTGTCCACCTTGCATAATGTTATAATGCAATATTTATTTATTATGTGGTGCACCAAGGGAATCTAGGGATGCATGCATCACATGGGTCTAAAATCCTTGGGGCCACTTTATGTGTTGTATGTAACATTGGATTAAATATTTAATGTAGAGAAAACTTAGTACCAAAATTAAATTTGGGGGTTAATGGTTTTGTAAGCTCATGGTATGGTCACATCGTTTTATGTAATACCACTTGGTGGTTTTGTGTGATCTTTTTTCTATAAAATAAAACACATGGGTAGTTGTCTAAGGTTGGCTAGCTTGGCTATTTGGCTAAGGGTTTAGTTTCCCTATGGTATCAATGGTGTTTCCAAATTTTACTATTTTAATAGTGAAATGCTTGTTGAAAGTTGGATGCTCCTTTTAGGATTGGAGAGGTCATAACTTGTGCATATGGAGTTAGATTTTGGACTTATTATAGTCGACAAAAATATTTTTCAAAGTGGTACACAATTGATTAAGTTTGGAGATGTTTTGGTATGATTTATTTATTGTTATTTCCATCTAAGCTATTTATGGGTTATTTTGACTATGGTGATTTTGTGAGTTTATGGCTATTCAGATCGTGGTGATTTGGTGTTTGAGTCATTGTATACTCACATGCACATCTCTCATTACTCTCATTTGATATGGATATCAGTATATTATTGACTTTGTATGTTTCATTGTTGCATCTATGAGTTGTGTAGTGTTGTAGGTTGCCTATGCTTATAAGTTACATTTATTACTTGGATGTGGGTTGTTTATGCCCATAGATGCTTCAATGTTGTTATAGATTTAGATTTGTGGCTTGGTTTAGTCACTTGTTTTTCTGATTTGGTTGTCATGTTGAGGAGGAGAGATGGTATTACTAGGCACAGTCATGATGTGGGACTTATGTAGTTGACTATGTGATGTAGACATGTGTGACATGGTTGGAGTTTTTTGCTAGTACATTTGATGGTGAGCATGGTGTCATGGATGTTCCTTTTGCTTTAGGGACTTTGGCATGACATGATTGTTTATGCAGGTGATTTTATGGTGGTATTGGATTGATTCCAGTTTGGTTTGTGGTGACTTATCTTCTTGGATTGAGGATAATGGTTTTACTTTACCTCTTGGGATCTCATGTTACCTTTTATTTCTTTGATTGTGTGAGTTCCTTTAGTTGATATTCATTGAGGAGATTGTTATCATGATGTCATGGATATATTGTTTACATGATTCAATGGGAGCTTGTGATAGTGATGGGTTGGTGGTGTTGTATCTTCTTGGTTTGGAGATTATGGTTTGTATGAGTCTTCCCTTTAGGGGCTTGGTGTTGATTTCTTTGATCATGTTGGGGATATGGAGGATCTTTATTTAGAGGATGGTTTTCACAATGCCATGGAGAGCTCAATATCACGGTTTAGTGGAAGCTTGTGGTGATATGGATTCACCATTTGATGGTATATGATCTTCTTTGTAGGATATGGTTATCTTCATGTGGTATGAAGATGTTGACATCTTGGTTAGCCATGGAGGACTCTTTTAGTATTTGGATGAGGTGTCATGATTTATCATTTGACATGTGATCCTTGTTTTGATAGGATGGTTATGTTATTATATCATGATACACTCTTGTTTGTGCACATTAGAGTTTTGAAATGATACAAGCACATGATATGTTCATTGGAGCATATGATCTTCTTTTGAGGAGATATGAGATCATGATGTCATGATTGAATTCATGATTCTACAGTTGGGATTTGACATTGATCTTGGTTGTTTCTCTTTGTATTAACTACAATGATAATTTTCTTGAGGGATTCATGGTGGTGTTATGTTACCTTTAGATTTTGGCATGGATTTATTGGCTACATGTGCTCATGTTACTTGGAGACATGGGTGAGGCTAGGAGATATCTTGGGGTTAGAGACGTGTTGAGATGGCTACTCATTGACAAGGTTTCAGTTGGAAGTCTAAGGAGCATATACCTTGGTTGGACATGAGTTCAACATGGACATATGAGGAGATTGTTCTTAGATGAGTCATGATGACTTGGACATCTTGGAGGAGCATTCGCATTCCCCACTCTTGGTCTACTCAGTGGTTTATCATCTGAGAGGTACTGCACATTGTTATTTTCAAATGCATTATATTTTATGATTTATCTTCTCACACATATGGATCTTGGGCTATGGTTTTCTAGTTTTGGATGGTTCATTTGAGGGATGTTGGCATGTTTATCTCCTTATGAATTGTGATATTATTCATTGATGTTGAGTTTAGGAGATGTTATTGGGAGTATTCCCTTGGTTTGGGAATTGATTTGTTTTGAGATGCATACATCTTGGTTATGGTTAGATGTGGATAGTGCTATTCTCTTTGGGGTTTTATAAAGGATATCATACTTTTCACAACAAAACATTTAAAGGTGTGTCTATATAACAACATCCTACATGTTTTTATTTGCATGTTCTCTCGTTGGTCTTGCTCTAATTCTTGGATGTTTGTATTCACATGACATTGAATTTGAGATCTTGTGTGGAGCTATGATGGTCACTATTTTTGTGGTCATGTGTTACTACTTGTAATTTTTTTTTTTGGTGATGACATGCCGATTCCTTTATCTCCTTCCTTTGTTGAGAGTGAAGAACTTGGGAGAGCTATGGAGACATGTGGTGAGAGTTGTATTGCAACATATTGGTTTGTAGGATTTGCATATCATTGTGGATGTTCCTTGGTACTACATGATATTGGTTACACTTCTATGTGATGTTATTTGTGGATCTTTAGATGCCTTGATCATTTTTAGATTTGAAATTACCTATGTAGTGGGAGTTCTTAGATGTGTATGTTCATTATATGACAGGTTTGGAACTTGGAGCTTGTGATTGGATGTTATGGTTTGTATATGTTGATGGCATGTGGTTCACTTGTTATGATTTGTATACCTTTGAGGTATGGATAGTTCAATGTGTTAACATTTTATATGGGTACTATATTCAGCTATGGTTATTATATCTCGACAACCATTGATATATACTTGTTACTTTTGGATTTATTTTTTCTATATTGGGATATTGATTGGAGACAACACTTATGATTCTTTGTGACAGTTAGTGTGGGGATCACTTTGTATGGATTCTTATCTTTGTGCATTGACATGATAGAGGATGAGATAATTCACGATTGAGATGGTGGTTACCTTGATTCTTGTTGCACGTATCTTGATGGAGCACATGGAGCACTTTGATTCCTTGATGGTATATGTGGCTATGGGGATTGTTCCCTTTTTCATGTTTGATTTTACTTGTTTACACCTTATGAAATGTATACAACAAGTGGGATAATGTTAGGAAAAGGTTTGTTGTCCATCTTGTATAATGCTATAATGTAATTTTTTTATTAGGTGGTGCATTAGGAAATATAGGGATGCGTGCATCACTTGGGTCTAGCATTCTTGGGGCCACTTTATGTGCTACATGTAACATTAGATTAAATATAAATAATGTGGGGTTACACATGGGAAAAATATTTAATGTTTTGATTATATGGGAAAAATAGGTTTTGAAGGGACCTGAAACCCTTTACAACAAAAGACACAAAATGTTGCTAGAAAAGATTTTCAAGAAGCTACCTGCAACAACCCAACAACCAAAAAACACAGCAAAATAGGTGCTAAACAAAGATATAACAACTAACTACCAACAACACCCGACAACCACAAAACAAAAAAAGCAACTGAAAAGAAACCTATAGCCAGCAGAAAACAAAAAGAAACAAAGAAGAAGACCAGGGGCTCCAAGCTACTCAGGGTCTTGGCCACTTTAATCTACTAGTTCCTATGTCTTTCGACCATATCCAACAACTCCTTCTCAACATCAAAGCATCTCTTCCAATAAGCCGACCCTCTAACATCAGGTCCTTTTTCATCATCCTTAGTAGTTTTTTTACCTTTTCCCTTAGCCGTGTGCTCTTTCTCCATTAGCTCAGAGAAATAAACTTGATCCTCCCTGAGCTCACTAATCTTTCTGAAAAGGACTTCCAAAGAGTCTACACTATTCTTCACAAAGATATGACAAGCCTACATTATTTTTTTGATATCAACATTCGTACCCAAATCCTTGGCTTCCAGAGCTACCAACTTTTCCTCACATAGGGATTTTAAGTCATGATAGGAACTTTTAAGGTCCACTATTTTGTCAATAAAAATGCCAATAACCGAACCCTTGGGAACATTCTTTAGATTATCCTTTAGACCTCTAATTTTAATATTAATCTTAATGAACTCCTACAAAGTCCACTTAGCAAACTTAAAGGTACCAGTGGCCCCAGCCGTAGCCATATCCAACAAATCATACATGGAGGTAGTGTCATCATCAAGGTAAGAAAAATCCTCGAAAAGAGGATTTATCTTCAAGGGATCCTATTTATCTTTTTTCTTCTTCGCATCCTCCTCATTCAAACCCCTTATCTCCTTGTCCTACTCCATCTTGGGCATATCCTGCATTGGGGAATCCTCAATGGCCACCATCTTATCACCAAAATCCTTGGCATCACCAAACACATTGGGATCCTTAGCTAGAACATTTGAGGCCTTGTTCTTTAGATTAGTGATGTGCTTTGACAACCTTCGCGGCTTGTCCACCAAACCCATAGCAATATAATGTGTCCCCACCTCAGGACCACCACCAACAACATCCTTACCAACAACCAACTCCATAGTTCTGGGAGAGGAATCATCTGACCCCACTTTCATGTTTTCACTCTCAGAAAGGGAAAGTTGTTTAACAACCTTTTTACTCTTAGAACCACCCACCTTCCTCTTCTTCTTCGAAGTAGCCACAACCACCAAAGATAAGTCCTCCTCCTCTTCCTTCCATTCCTCCTCCTCATCTGAAGTGGACTCAAAGCTCGATGACACATCACTTAAATTTTTCTCCTTACCCTTGATGGTAGGAGCAGGGGTAAGAGACTTAACATGCTCCATAATCAATAAAATAAGCCCTTCATGGAGGATGGGAGCCCTCCTATTCTTCAAATAATTTTAGTACCAAAATTAAATGTTGGTAATCAATAAAATAAGCCATTAATGTTGGGAACAACTAGTGCCAAAATTAAATGTGGGGATTAATGGTTTTTTAAGCTCATGGTATTAGTCACATAATTTTATGTAATACCATTTGGTGGTTTTGTGTGAGTTTATTTCTATAAAATCAAACACATGGGTAGTTTTCTAAGGTTGGCTATCTTGGCTATTTTGCTAAGGGTTTGTGAGCATCTCTTGTAGGAATTTGTGAGGGTTGAAGCATGGAATGGGATGTGTTGTTATATGCTTGTTCACATAGAGTGCTTGTAGAGGGATTGATATTTCAAAGGTATTCATGGAAGACTCTGAAGATGTATTGTGATGTTTATTTCTGAATAATACATGAGTGATGGATGATTTTGGAGGCTTGGTTTTTCCCTCTTTAGGGTTTTCCCAAGGTATATATTGTGTTATCTTTGATGGTATGTTGTGTATTCTTTTGCATATAGATTTTGAATACTTGTTGGCATATATTTCTCTATTTGGGTTATGTAGAAATTATCTTGGTTGGATGCATATTTCCTTTGAATTCCATCTACTTGTTATTATTGTAAGAGATCTCCCAACTACCTTGCATCCTCCTTTAGTTACCTACATTAAATTTATTAGATATCTCTTCATCTTGGGTGTTCATTGTGGAGGGAATTCATTTGGGTAGTTGATTTCAACTTTTTGCAATGTTTTCTTTTAGAGAATACACCTAGTTGGGTTAAAGAGGTTTTGAATTTTATTTTGAAGAATTGAACGACAATGGATTGGAAGGGAGAAGTTATGAAACCAAAAAAATAATGGTATTCATAGGAAGCCTTAGAGTTTCATTTTGATTTCTAAATAAAGATATTTTGGTATTGTAACAATCTGGGTTTATCCAAAATTTGTAATAACATTTGTAACCTTTGTAGATTAAGTGATTAAAGGAAAAATAAACCTTAACTAAGTATCTCCTTGTGTATGTCATGCATTTTTAGATGTGTTTCTAATTTTAGTTGACCAACTAGATGACTATAAAATCCTTGTAAATATTTTTCAAGGTATATTCTCAAAGTAATAAAGGAAACGTATGTTTATGCCCATAAATTACTAAGTAGACTCATTTAATTATGAAAATATCCATTTTCATTCTAAAAATTGTGTAGAGCTTAGCTTATGTGTGTATTTTGAAAGGTATAGTCTTGTGTGGTATCTTGATTAAGGTATCAACTTAGTTTTAGTTATCAGATATTTTGTATGGAATCATAAATTATGTTGGCCAACTAGATAAAGGCATTAGTGTGTTATTGGATTCTTCTCCCCATCAATCCCAAACAAACTCAATATAAATTAATATAATAATATATTTTTTAGTTTTATCTATTCTAGAGTGTGTTCCAATTGCCATGTTTGAATGCATATAACATCATAAGGGGTTATCATAAAAATATTCATTAAAAATTATGTGGTATATTATTTTCTCTAATAAGGTGCTTGACATTGAATATTTCAAATCAACATGTAGGCATGAAGTAACAATTGAAGTAGGGGTGTGCCATGTACTGAGTATGATTTGTGTCAAGGTAAGTTTTTTGCTTCTATGGTGATATCTATTGCAACACCTTAGGGAAACCCCCTTGGTTTAGTGGAGCCAAAAGTGAAATATGTTTGATCCACACCAGTAATTGATCTTGAGTTTCCCAACCTAAATATATGTTTTATGGTATTCTTCCTAGGCTCGACACTCATAGCATCTAGGAAACTATCCAACCTTGGGGATTTGGGATTTACAACTTTGAGCCTGAGAAATAATGACATGGATTCACATGAAAATTTGGAGAAAGGAAATGACTCATGCAACAATTATTGTAGTATGGTCTTCATGAATTTTGTTCTAATAGATCTTGCAATACTTTTCTTGGAAATTGGCATGAGAGGTTGGTCATTTTTAAAGTGTTTCATATTGTGACAAGTTTCACCCATATGTGGGGACTATCTCTATAATATTTTTTACATAAGGGATAAAAGTTTTAATTTGAGGATGGTGGAAAATTGAAAGAAAATAAAAAAAGGAACAAAAAGAGAAAAGACTATGATAGCAAGTCCTAGGGTCTTTATCTCTAGCAAAGGGAGAGGTATTTTGTATTTTGATGATTTTGTTAGCCAAAATGTATATTGAACATTTGTAACTTTTGAAGAAAGAATGTAACCAATAGATTCAACATTGTTTGAGTATTTCTAAGAGTATTTTGTGCATTTTTTAGATGTGTTCTTGACTAGTTAGTCAACTCCAAAAGATTGCAAAATCATTTCAATGATTTTATAATATATCTTCTAAAGATAAGTAAATAAATGCACAAGTTTTTTTTTGGATTACCAAGTAGAATCTTATAATTTTTTGTAACTTATTTATTTATTCATTTCCATGTGTAGAACCTAGTTTATGTCTATATTTGGATAAGTTTGGTCTTTAGGCATATCTTCATTACAATATCCCATTTGGTTTAGTTATTAAATGCTCTACAAGAATCTTGGATTTTATTGCATAGCTCAAACATGCACCAATATGCATAGACTAAATCATCCCCATCACCCCAACACACCTCTAGACAATCAAAATGAAACATCATTTAATCTTGTGTTTTCAATTAGTTTTGTTCTTTATTATGTTTAAATACATGAAATAGAATTAGAGGCTATCTTTGATCACATTTTAAATAGTTAGTGTGGTAGTCTATCTTCTTAATTAGGTGCTAAACCTTAAGTTCCTCAAACTAGCATATAGGCATGAAATGAAAACTAATAGTCCAATGCATTATATGTGGTTTATCAAGATAAGTGTTTAGTTTTTGTCATAATTCCTTTTATAGCACCTTAAGTAAGCCCCCTTTGGTTTAGCATGGCTTGAAGAAAATTAGGAGGTTTTACATACCTTAACAATTGGTGCTTGGTTTCCTAAGCTTGATTGTAAGTGTGGTATTTTCTCCAAATTTCATGTACCCTTGGCATTTGGGGGAGATTCAAATTTATAGACTCTGGCTTTACAACTCAGGTCACCAACATGTAGTACATAAATTAATTCTTATAATGAAGTTTAAACTAAAAATGATACTTTATAAGGAGATAATTATTTGTTTCTCACAAAAAATGTGATGAAAAATATATTTAGGCGGCTTGAAAGCGTGACTTACCATGGATTAATTAGGATGAGAGAGATAACTATAAAATAATTTGTGACAACTTTGCACTGATCAGCCTGGAACTCAGGTCGAAATAGGGACAGTGTGCTTTTGGAACCAACTCGAACAGAATGAGACTAGCACACACTAGTAGAATTTGACAAATATATGACTACATGACTAAAAATTTTAGTCACAACAACTAAAAATGACTAAATTCTACTTTTTTTTGCAACTTAGCTTTAAATGAGTAAATAAATGACTAATTTGGTCACAGACTAAAAATTATTTAGTCACACAAATAAAAATGACTAAATAGTTAGTCATTTATTTAGTCACAATCCATTTGAATAAATAAATAAAAAATCAATAGTACTATTCCTAATTTTCATTTTAATAAACATACTCTCAAACTTTTGTCGAAACCTTATTTTCACATAGTCTGCCAAAATGGAGAAGTATTTTTCAGGTGTAGCCCGCCAAAATGGAGAAGTGAAATGACTTCTTGTAAATAATTGAAGCTAGTTGGGTTCAAGATTTTTAGTAAAGAATGACAGAGAATGGTAAGGAGATGTGCGTGACAGGAGGCATAGGATTCATTGTTGCTTATCTCATTCCTGCTCTACTCAGCAAGGGTTAAATTGTTGACGCTATTGTTTGTAATCCGAGAATATATTTGCATAATTTCAAATTCCTTCAAATGCTTTTGAAGTATCAATGTATCCTATATAGGGTTTAGAATGATTTTTTTAATTTTAAAAAATAAATAAATGATGTATTTTCCTATGATTATATAATGTGGAGAAGATAGGGTATGTATGGGATCTTCCTAGTGCAAAGCAATGATTAAAATAATGAAAGCATACCTGTTAGAAGAAGGAAACTATGATGAAGCGATAAATGGAGTGGATGGAGTGTTTCATACTGCTTTCCCTATCATAGTACCAAATGATCACATCATGGTAGGTTGTCCTCCACTAGAATTTTTTTTAGTTTTGATGACATAAATTGGTTTAGTTTTACTCTTTGTGAAATATATTGCCAAGCAAGAGGCCTTCATTGATCCTAGTGTGAATGGGACTCTCAATGTCCTTAAGCCTTGTTCAAGATAAACCTCTATAAAGAGAGTCATGCTTACATCCTCCTGCTCAGCTATCAAATATAACTACAATACTCAAGAGCTTTCTCTTTTAGATGAGTCCCATTGGAGCAATCCAGAATACTGAAAACAATATAATGTAAGTATAAATACCCTCCTTTGAAGATTATATTTCACCAGTTAGAAGCATTGAATTGCTTGTACAATAGTAATTAATAGGCACTACTTCTTGTGATTATAAGAGTAAACTTGATCATCTTGGAATAAACAATAAAAATCCCAAAAATGTCTCCATAAACGTATCCATGAAAGCTTTTACTTCTTAGGATCAATTCACATCTAAATATTTTTAAATTTAGGGTATGTTTTGCCTGCAACTTTGGTATGCATATGCAAAAACTCTTACTGTGAAAGAGGCCTAAAAGTATGTAGAGGGGAAAGGCCTCAATCTAGTTGTGGTAAACCCATAATTTGTTGTTGGGCCACTTCTTGCACCTGAACCTACCAACATTCTTGCCTTAGTCCTAAACATAATGATGTTAGGTTGGAAACTTGCATGTGGTGGGAAATTATTTCAACAAATCTGGGGCAATGTATGTGAATTTATGAGATTGTATAGGACACTGATAGTGAAATATTATGGATAACTACTACAAGCTTCAGTTTTAGGTTGAGAAAACTTAGAAACATACGGGTTATTGGACTCTATCCTTGATGTTTTAGTAGTTTTACTTTTCTTTCACACTTGTAACTCTAAAACTTGTATAATGCTTGTCAAAATTTATATTTTATAACTTAATATGCTAATACTGTTATCTATAGGAATAACTTGTGTTTGCTTTGTTGATTTTGATTTTGTAAAGAATATTGATTTATTTTCTCTAAAGAAACATATTCTCTCTACTAACATGGTGCTATACATTTTTTGTGATTACAAAGTCAATTGTTAGTGACAGGACTATTGCATTCTTATTAATGGACAAGGAAATGGGTATGTGTATGATCACCATGGAAAAAATAGGCCCTTAAGTGGTGAAAAATTTAGAAAAATCAGAGTTAGGCAACTTGAAATAAAAATTTGAATAAGTTATCTATATTATTTCAAAAATATGTAAGAATAGAATTTGTACCAAATTGAATGTAGTTTCTAAACTACTAGGTTTATTTTATTTTTTAAAATCTATTTGGTGAAAATCTGAAATTTCAATGTAGTAGTACTTAAATTTTAGGGAAAAAATAAGTAGGTGTTTGTTTGACCACCATAACCATAATAACTGATAATATTTTTTATAAAATTTTAGATATAAGTAGAGGTCTCATGTACGGATGTGATGCATATTTGTTTGTAATTTTTTTCCAAGTAAATAATTAATTATGAATTTTTTTATTAAAAATTTTAAAAAATATAAAAACTCGTATGTTTGACCACCTTAACTTGGTCAAAACTTTATGAAATTCATTTCTTTTTTTTAATCCTATAGTATGTGAAGCATAGAATGTGGCACATATTTTGGATTCAAAAAATGTGATACCGTTGGAAAGCTATAGGTGTTTTTCAATCAGCCTATCAATTAGGACTTTAGTCATAAAAAAAATAGAAAATGACTAATAATAATTTATTAAATTCAAATTAAAGCATAATTTATATTGGTGGAAAGCTAAGAATCTCATTTAAAAACCCTTTTCGTTTCATCAATTTTGGGTAAAAAAAATGTTGTCAGCCACATACCCTACACATACCCATCATATTGCCACTTTTTGGCCCATCATGATCTTGCACATACCCAAATATACTTTTCCATGTCATGTTTGCAATCACCTTCCCCTATTGTTGACCAAGGGATTGCGCTGCATAAGGTTTGTAATGTTACTTTATAGCATGGTAAATGCAACTCATTTTACATCAAAAGCCTTATTTGGTGATGTAGTTGAGTTTCCACATATAGGTTATATGCTTTGCTTGATTTACTTTTAATAGAATATCTCTATAAAATATTTTTATCTTTGGATTGCATATAATAAATTGATTATAACTATAGTAATATAGAAGAAAATGTAGAAGCTAGTGTCATAATATACAATTTTATGTTCAAGCATTTTTTGTTCTTATATAACTAATTATTGTTTAGGTCTTTGTAAAAGTATTTTCATCATCAACTTTGGAACATACATCAACATAATTATAATGATAAAGAAAACAATAAAGGTTGGTGTCAGAACATACAATATCTTACATTGAAGCTTTTTGTTTGAATCACAGATGATACATTTCATAACAATGTCACTAGGTGGTAAGGGCTATCTAAAATTTATGGGAAATGAGGTATGTACTAAGACCTTTTCCTACATCTTTACTATAGGGTTAGAGAAAAGCAATAAATTCTATTCTTTATACATATCATTTTTGCAAAACATATTAAGAGTTAGCCAGTAGCCTTGGCCAAGTGCAACATGTTTCTCCTACCTCTTGCAAGGTCTTGTCATTTTATGTAAAATTCATTCTCATAAATTCTTCTGCTTGGATATTAATAATCTATATTGAGAATGTGAGAAAAAACTATTAAAATCTTAAATACTGTATAAATCTTACAATAAATACTAGATATTAATGTCCTTTATTTAGCTTTGCAATGTGGTCTATCTTCTTTGTGTCATTGCTCAGTCAAAGGGCTTATAATTATCCTTCATTTTCCATCCACATGGGCTCCATTTTTTGTTGAAGGGACTACTCTATCATAAGGTTTCCCCATCTGAACTAATTGCTTAGCATTTTCATGGTCAATGACAGTCCTTTATGACAATCATAAAGGATGTTGACAAGATTCATTTACTGTCATAAGACTATTGAAAATGCTCTTGAAATCATTTCCTTGCATTCAATTTGATGACTGTCCTTTATGGAATTTTGGATTTCATTGATCCTTTACACCACAGTCCTATTTGAAATGCCATTATAATTGCCCCTTATAAGCCTTGCATTACCTATCTTTTGAACCTTCATTTATGCATGAACTTTGATTTCCATAGCATTGCATTTGGTAAGGACTGAATTTTATTTGATGCTATCAATACCACTCACTCTGTCCACTATCAAGATCACTCTCTTTATCCACTATCAAAAGAACTTGTCCACTTGTCCATTGTGTCCTATTTTTCTTACATAAGAAATTTCTTCAATGTCAAAATCAGGGATAATATGCAATGCATTTTTTTGAGATGAGGTATTTTTAGTTCTAGAAGCAGGGTATGTTTGTGAAGTTTCTACACCATGAATACCAGTGATTATGTGATGACACCAAAATTTAGTAGTAGAGATACATTAAGCACACATTCTTGATGGCTGTGTAATTTTGAATTTAAAGCTTTATCTATTTTCATTTACATACACATCTTATCCCACACTAATTCCAACCAGAAGAGGTTGAAATGAGAATAAAAGACAGAATGTATAATCTTGAATTGTGTATACATCAGGTGAGTGAGAATATGAAAGTATAATTAGTATTCAGGTTGCATTCTTGAGTCACATCAATAAATTCCAATGAAGGATCAATTCCTAATACTTTATTATCTAACAACAAACTATTGCAAGGTGTGACCCTTGGTCTTCCTTACAACACTAATGCTTGGGTTGGTGACATGGTCTAATTGCCTCATGTGGTTCTTAACCGAAGCTTGTATCAGGCATTGACAGGTCAATCTTTTGGTGCAATGGCAAGTCCAACAATTGTTATCAGAGCTGGTCATAGGTTCAAACCCCGTGCTTGTGTTGGGGGGCATTGTTGCAAGGTGTGACCCTTGGTCTTCCTTGCAACACTAACGCTTGGGTTTGTGACATGGTCTAACCGCCTCTGGTGGTTCTTAACCGAAGCTTGTATTGAGCATTGACAGGTCGATCTTTTGGTGCAATGGAAAGTCCAACACAGAAAACATAACTTGAACAAGTTCCTTGATGTCTACATTTAATTCAAACCATCTATGTGGCTTTTCTTGAATTAAGAGCTATATTCCCAAGCCTCTACTTACAAGATCAATTTTCTCATGGATTTTCCTTTAACTGATGAACTACTTGCTCTCATTTATCATGTTATTTTTATCTTAGTAGTCTCTTTCCTTGCATGGTTTGCAAACATTGGCAAGTAGATATTTCCTATTTTGACATGCTTCCTATTACTTTGCATCTAGAAATGTACTAGTGTTATTTTTAGTCAAACCTTGACTAACTTCCCATTCACTTGCAGGGTCTGCAAACATTGGCAAGTAAATTAAGCCTATTTTGAGATTCCATGTTATGACTAATCATTTACAATTTTCCTTCCATTTCTATAGATGAATGTAGAAGCTGATATGTAGACTTCCTTAGGCTTTAGACATTTTGCATCCCCACAGAGCTAAGCATACCAAAACACCTACACAATACAAAATGAAAACATATGAGAATTGTAGAGATAACCTTGAATAGGAGCTTGGAAACCTATATAAAATCACTTCCCATGAGCCAAAAATAACTAATAATATATGTCCCAGATCCAATTTATAATCCTTCTAAATGATCCACTCTTGCATCTGCAGGTCGATCTACATAACCTTCCCTCAGAGAATGAGGGAAGTCAAGCTTTGTCTTAAAAGGAAAATTTTCCCAGCACCACTTTTTAATTTCCAATCATGCAGTTGTTTTTTCTTCAAAAAATGGACAAGCACAAGGATTCTGTCAACCTCTAAATCATTGAAACTGGATGGAACTATTGATTTGATCCCTTTTAAGACTGCCAAATCTTTCGCTTCAGAGTTTAATCTATAGTGAAAATGGAATGATGTTCTCTTCACAAAAATTACCATTTTCTAATTTAAAAGTGATCTTTGCATTAGTAGAGCTTGAATTAACTTTAACTTCTATCCAAAAAAATATTGACATTCTCAATTATTAAAAGAATCCAATGTACTTTAGGATTTGCAAATCTTTGGGTTTGTAGCTTAATTTATAGTCAAATCCAAAAAATCCTATGCAAAACTAGTTTATGCAAACAATATGTAATGACACTGAGAAAATGCCAATTTGTGTTTTATTTTTTGCATAAAACACACAGAGAAAATGGAAAAATTCCTTTATCCTTCATGCTTTGATGGATCTCCATAGCCTGTTCCAAAGCTCCCATTTTAGCACAGGCAGGGAGTATGCTGGCAAAGGTTATCGAATTTGGATTTACACCGAATAATTGCATTTGATTGAAAGTTTCTAAATCCTTTTCAACAAATACATTTTTTGCATATCCCACAACCATTGCATTCCACAAGATGACATCTCTTTGAGGCATTCTATCAAACAATTCACATGCCTTGTTAATGCTTCCACATTTTGCATACATGTCTACCAGGGCAGTTGCAACTACAACAAATGACGAAATTCCTCTATCCTTCATGCTTTGTTGGATGTCCATACCCTATTCCAAAGCTCCCATTTTGGCACAAGTAGGGAGTATGTTGGAAAAGGTTGTTGAATTTGGCTTTACACCTGCTAATTGTATTTTCTTGAAAGTTTCTAAATCCTTTTCAACAAATCCATTTTGTACATATCCTGCAACCATTGCATTCCATGAGATGAAATATCTTTGAGGAATCCTGCCAAATAGTTCACATGCCTTGTCAATGCTTCCACATTTTGCATACATGTCTACTAGGGCAGTTGCAACTACAAAAAATGACAAAATTTCTCTATCCTTCATGCTTTGATGGATGTCCATACCTTGTTCCAAAGCTCCCATTTTGGCACAGGCAGGGAGTATGCTAGAAAAGGTTGTTGAATTTATCTTTACACCTTTTAATTGCATTTGCTTGAAATTTTCTAAAGCCTTTTAAACAAATCCATTTTTTGCATATCCCACAACCATTGTATTCCATGAGCTGACATATCTTTGAGGAACTTTGCCAAACAGTTCACATTCCTTGTCAATGCTTCCACATTTTGTATACATGTCTACCGGGGAAGTTGCAACTACAAAAAATGAAAAAAATTCCCTATCCTTCATGATTTGATGCATGTCCATACCCTATTCCAAAGCTCCCATTTTGGCACAAGCAGGAAGTATGCTGGAAAAGCTTGTTGAATTTGGATTTACACCTAATAATTGAATTTGATTGAAAGTTTCTAAAGCCTTTTCAACAAATCCATTTTGTGCATATCCCACAACCATTGCATTCCATTAGATGACATCTCTTTGAGGCATTCTGGAAAACAGTTCACATGCCTTGTCAATGCTTCCACATTTTGCATACATGTCTACCAGGGTAGTTGCAACTACAACAAATGACAAAATTCCTCTATCCTTCATGCTTTGATGGATGTCCATACCCTGTTCCAAAGCTCCTAATTTGGCACAGTCAGGGAGTATATTGGAAAAGGTTGTCAAATTTGGATTTACACCTACTAATTGCATTTGCTTGAAAATTTCTAAATCCTTTTCAACAAATCCATTTTGTGCATATCCCAAAACCATTGCATTTGATGAGATGACATCTCTTTGAGGAATTATACCAAATATTTCACATGCCTTGTCAATGCTTCCACATTTTGCATACATGTCTACCAGGGCAATTGCAACTACAACAAATGACAAAATTCCTCTATCCTTCATGCTTTGATGGATGTCCATACCCTGTTCCAAAGCTCCCATTTTGGCACAGGTAGGGAGTATGTTGGAAAAGGTTGTCGAATTTGGAGAGGTCTATCCCTTGGAAGGGTGTATCCCAACCTTCCCTGCTCTCCTGCATACACTTATTGAAGTGTCTGCAGGAGAGCGGGGAAGGGTTTCTCCTCACCAAATTCATTATTCCCAAATATGAGCAACACAAATACTCATTAAGGAAGACCCTTTCATTATTCCCTTAATGGATTGAACTTTCAAGGAGGAAAGAGGCGTGCAATCAAGTCCCTCATGTACAGATTTGATGGATACAATCAAATGATAACTGCTTTGGATTTTATCAATCCTTCCAACCTTCCTCACTCTCCTGCAAAGGCTTCCAGTCATGCATGTGGTGATGTGAGGCTTTCTTGCATCACCATGGGCATCGTTGGAAATCTTTACAGGAGAGCGAGGAAGGCCAAGGTTGTCGAATTTGGAGAGGTCTATCCATTCAAAGCGTGTATCCCAACCTTCCCTGCTCTCCTACTTACACTTATTGAAGTGTCTGCAGGAGAGCGGGGAAGGGTTTCTCCTCACCAAATTCATTATTCCCAAATATGATCAACACAAATACTCATTAAGGAAGACCCTTTCATTATTTCCTTAATGGATTGAACTTTCAAGGAGGAAAGAGGTGTGCAATCAAGTCCCTCATGTACAGATTTGATGGATACAATCAAATGATAACTGCTTTGGATTTTATCGATCCTTCCAACCTTCCTCACTCTCCTGCAAAGGCTTCTAGTCATGCCTATGGTGATGTGAGGCTTTCTTGCATCACCATGGGCATCGTTGGAAATCTTTGCAAGAGAGCGAGGAAGGCCAAGGTTGTTGAATTTGGAGAGGTCTATCCATTCAAAGTGTGTATCCCAACCTTCCCTGCTCTCCTACTTACACTTATTGAAGTGTCTGCAGGAGAGCGGGGAAGGGTTTCTCCTCACCAAATTCATTATTCCCAAATATGAGCAACACAAATACTCATTAAGGAAGACCCTTTCATTATTCCCTTAATGGATTAAACTTTCAAGGAGGAAAGAGGCATGCAATCAAGTCCCTCATGTACAAATTTGATGGCTACAATCAAATGTTGACTGCTTTGGATTTTATCAATCCTTCCAACCTTCCTCACTCTTCTGCAAAGGCTTCCAGTCATGCCTATGGTGATGAGAGGCTTTCTTGCATCACCATGGGCATCGCTGGAAATCTTTGCAAGAGAGCGAGGAAGGCCCTGGGAAGGTTATCTTTCAAATTGTTTCATTTAGTATCACCAATATTCTCCACAAGAACATCACCCCTCTTTAAAATGATGGAAATGATTCACATCTCTTAGAACAATTTCTCTTTCAACAATGTTGGAGATGAATTTAGATGCATTCTGAAAATCATAACATATTCAAAGGTTCTTAACAACTCTAATAGTTGTACCAAGGGCCATGTTTAACAATCCAAATGCAATTGCCAACTTTTTCACTATGGTGGCAGATAAATGATTCTTTTTTCTTCTATTCCACAACATTAAGTAAAAGTATTGAATCTAGAAATACACTGTTGCCTTCATTTTCCAAGCCAATTTATCCAATTTTGTATAGATATCCCATGTTTTTCAATGTGATCTATCTCCTACACAAAAAAGCATGTACCATTTTATGCCCTTCAATACAACTACATGTAGGTAGCTTTTTAATTCCTCTATATTTCATCAATCTTCTTACTATTTGAACCTCATCACACCTGCCCATTTTTGCACAGATGTTTTGGAGAAGAACATAAGTTGCAACATTTTTGGGATCCAACTAAAAAAGTAGTGTTGCTGGAATACTCAGCCTATATTCATATATGATCACCTAAAAAAGAAGTGGATATATTGTCAAGTTAAAAATTATCCTTTTTGAATTAGTTTCTTAGTCCATAGCATCTAGAACAATGGATATATAGTTAGGTTTTGGTGAGCCCATTTGTAGTCCTCTTTTTGCTTTTATGAAACCTACATTTGCAAAATTCTAACGTTTGCAGCTGTATATCAAGGTTTATGTTCATGAATTTCAATTTTCTAAAGTCAAAGACATCTTCAGAGATGTTAATTACTGAAATACTCATGTCATAGGAAATAGTTTTTGGACATGATCTGGGCATGTTTATGATTCTGCATTCTTTTTCACTTTTGTTTTATGATTATTTTGAATGTTTAGAGTGAATTTTAATCAATTGAGTATTTTAGAGCTTCTACCTTCTCATTAAATTCATCAATGTTTGTACCTACTCTCTGAAAAGCACTTCAAGTCATGTCTACGGTAATATAGGAAAGACCCACATCACTACAGGCATGACTTGAAGTTCTTGCAAGAGAGCGGGATCACATTTCTTTGAGGAATTTTTTGAAACAGTTTGCTTGCCTTGTTTATGCTTCCACATTTTCATGTATGTCTAGCAGGACACTCCATAATCTAGTTTGTAGAGTAGGCATTACTCTATGATTTTATGCTTTGTTTTCATAAATCACAATTCTCTAAATTTGTTTGTCTGTGCAATTAGTAATTTTTTAGGCTTGGCATGCTAATGATCTATGCTACTTTGGAAAAAATTTCTCTTATAGGTTCTATAAATATTTAGGTTTCTTTCCCTATTACATATTAATATGCATAAATTTTCTCTAAAAGGAAAACAAGATGGGGCATGTTTCTTTCCCTATCACATATTAATTTGCATAAATTTGCTCTAAATTTTCTATAAATATTCAGGTTTCTCTTATAGGTTTTATAAATATTCGCCTTTTTTCCTCTTATAAGTTTCACAATCCTTTGAGGTCAGGAAAAAAGTCTAGGTAAGGGTTGAGCCAAATAGTTCTCTCTCTATAGAGAGGTATACAAATCTCTTGACTAGATATTACTCATCATTTATAATACTGATGTAGCTTCTGGTTATAGTAGTTGTCTTATTGGTTAAGATGTGATTAATGCTCCATTTATCCCACAAAAAGGCTCTATGGAGCTTTACTAATGTTCTACCTACATATGTGGATTTTGGGAAATTAAACTAGTGTGCACCATACCTATCATCATGGATGATAGGTTGAAGAATATTTGGAGAAAAGAGACGGGAGACTATTTCATTCAGTACATGGAAATTTAAATTTATGATCTTCATACTTTTAAACACCATTATGGTCACTTTCTTTTATGTGCAATACTTTTGTTGTTACATTGTAGTGTAAGGACACTATATATTTTCTCTAGGAGGTAAATATATATCCATCTACATGCTATTTTCATGATTTTGACATCATACCAGTTATCTAAATCTATTTGAATGAAACTGTAGGTTACCTCTCAAAAGGATCAACAACAGTATTGGTACAATAGGGAAAATCCATATGTATACTTTACAATAGAGCAATTTTCTCAGAGATTCAAGAAATTTCATGTTGGGCATGGGTTGTCAAAAGAACTGTTGAAACCTTATGATAAGTCCAAAAGCCACAAGGATGCTCTATCTTTCAACAAATACTCATATAGGAAATGGGAGTTGTTCAAGACATGTTTTGACCGAGAATGTAGGATACTTATGAAGCAAAAATCATTTCATTCTATGCATTATAACTCATATTTTCAGTCTTTGACTGAAAATAAAAATTGTAATACTCTATTTCTAAGCTGTAACTAGAACACCTTTCTTTTATTAATAAAGTTCACCGATTTTTCCTTCTCAAAGGTTGTCTTATTGTGTGCAATTTATGATTCATGATGTGTATTTCTATGTTTTATGTTTAAATCCTCAAATATGAATGAAAATATATGACTAAATATACTACCAGTTGACAAAAATTAGTGAATAAATATGACTAAATATAGTACCGGTTGACAAAAATCAGTGAGTAAATATGACTAAATATATGAACAAATTGATCAAATGACTAAATATACTACCAGTTGACAGAAATCAATGAATACAAAAATTAGTGAATAAATATGACTAAATATATGACCAAATTGATCAAATGACTAAATAAATGCCTAGCAATAAACTACTAATGGTCATGTGACCAAGCTCAGTGAATAATATGACTAAATATATGACTAAATTAATGACTAAATATACTACCAAATCGATCAATCAAAACAACCAATAAATAACTAAAATTGGTTTAGTCATAGATTTGGTCACGTTATAAATGATTGGCAATAAACTACTAATGGTCACATGACCAAGTTTAGTCATTTATAAGCAATTTTTAGTAGTTTTTTCAGTCATATATTGTTGTTTCTATACTAGTGGCACAATAAGCTCAACATTATTCCCCACTTCAAATAGGTGTTTCCCTTGATGCTAGCACAACCTCCATGGCCATGTGAGAGCCTTCTCCTAATTCTGTTCACTTGGTAGCTAGGGTAGAGTGCCTCTCCAAGAACTCTACCACTTTCCCTTCTCTCCGCCACAATGCCTCACCTCTTTCCCAGGTAGCTTCATGGAATGACTTGTTTTTCCATACCACTAAGAACTCCTACAACCTATGCTTGCTAAATTCCCTTTCTCTCTTGTCAATTACCTCCTCAACCTCCTTCTTAGGTCTATCAATCACATTGGCAAGACCCCTTATCAATATATTCCTCAGAAGGTCTTCCTCATTGGCATGATGGGGCCTCAATAGACTCACATAAAAAATTGTATGCACCTTCATGTGCAAGGGAAACCTCAATCTATACACAACCTTTCCGACCTACCCTATCACTTCAAATGGTCCATTGAACCTTTGGAAGAGAGCTTCGATCATACCCTTCTATGGCTTGAATTGTTGAGGATTCATCCGTAGCAATACCTTATGACCAATCTAGAACTCAACCTACCTGTGCTTAGAACCTACACCTTTCTTCATTGGGTCGCTTTCCTTAGTCAAGTAGTACCAACTTGCAAGGTCTACTTGATCATTCCATTCCTTCAAATAGTCACTTACATTTGTGCTACCTAAACCCTGGTAAGCACTCAACATAGTGTGTGGGGTCAAGGGCTATTAACCAGTAGCTAGTTGGAATAGTGAAAATTGACTAGAGCCCAACTTTTGTAAGTTGTAACTAAATTAAGCTACATCCAACAACATAGGCCAATTATTCTGATTTGAATTGACACAATGCCTCAAGTAATCCTCTAAGACTACATTGATCCTCTTGATCTACCCATCTATCTAAGGATGGTAACTAGTCGACACCAAGATCTTTGTTCCCATTAGTTTGAATATCTCACTCCAAAAACTTCTTGTAAACCTTGGATCCTTATCACAAACAATGCTAAAGGGAACACCCAAATATTTTACCACATACTTGAAAAAGTAACTTGCATCATCCTTTGTAGTGCAACCATGCTAGCAAGAAACAAAGGTTCCATACTTCAAGAACCAATCAACCACAACCATGATGCTTGAAAGCTCCTCCACTTCAGGAAGCTATGTGATAAAGTCCATTCTCAAGCTCACCCAAGGACGTAGAGATAATTTTATCCATCTTCACAGTAAAAGGCACTCCCAATAGATAATGCCTCTAAACTCTTAGACAATGAACAATACCAGTCATTTCCTTCTCATGGGACAAGTAACAATGCTCTCTTTCATTCAATTTTTGAGACTCGAATGCAACCGGGTGCCCTTCGTACATGAGTACACCTCCAACAAAAAAATTTGAGGCATTTTTTTGCACTTCAAAAGTCTTACCAAATTCTAGCAAAGCCAACAATGGCTTAGCACAAATCCTATCCTTTAGCTCCTCAAATTCCTTAGCTTGCTTCTCAATCAATTTCTAAGCTCCGTCCTTCTTAAGAAGATTAGTCGAGGGTGATGAAATCCTAAAATATCCTACCAAAAAATTCCGATAATATTTAGCCAACCCAAGGAATTGTTGGACCTCATGCACTGATTGCAGTGAATCCCAATAATGGATAACCAATAAATTCTCACATACTTGAAAAAGTAACTTGCAACATCCTCTATAGTGCAACCAAGTTGACAGGAAACAAAGGTTCCATACTTTGAGAACCGATCAACCACAATCATGATGCTCGAAAGATCCTCCACTTCAGGAAGCTATGTGATAAATTCCATACTCAAGCTCACCCAAGGACGCACTAGGACTGGTAAGGGTTATAACAAATCCCTTGGCAGTCAACTCACATATTTTTCCTACTGACATATGAAGTAGATCTTGACATAATCCTCCACATCCTCTTTGAGCTTCTGCTAAAAGAATCCTCTCTCCAAAAGAACAACCATCCTTCTATGACTTGGGTGTTAATCCTAAACCGTATCATGACACTCCCTTATAAAATCTCTCATAAGGTCTTTCCATTTAGGAACATAGAATTAATCCCCTATGAACATTAGGATCCCATTCTCCAAATGGAACCTTTAAGTCCTTCCTTGCTTCACTTGATTCACTAGCCGATATGCCTATGAATCCATCTTGAGCCCCTCCTTAATCTTATCAAGGATCTCATCAGATAGACCCACCCTACTTTCTGAGTTACCATCACACTATTGTAGTTGAATAGCAACCAACTATTCCTTCCTACTCAAAGCATTGATGACTACATTATTCTACCCCAGATTGTGAACCAAGTCCATATCAAATTCTATAAGAAACTCCTTCCATCTCACTTGCTTCAGAGTTATCTTGGCTTGTGTCTTAAAGTAAGTTGAGATAATGTTATTTTTCTTCACAGTAAAAGGAACCCCAATAGATAATGGCTCCAAACCCTTAGATAATGAACAATAATAATAATTTCCTTCTCATGGGCTAGGTAACAATGCTCTCTTTCATTCAAATTTTGAGTCTTGAATGCAACTGGGTGCCCTCCTTGCATGAGAACACCTCCAACAACAAAATCTCAGGCATATGTCTACACTTCAAAATTCTTACCAAAGTCTAGTAAATCCAGCACCGTATCACCACAAAGCCTATCCTTTAGCTCCTCAAATGCATTAGCTTGCTTCTCAGTCCATTTACAAGATAAATTATTCTTAAGAAGATTATTCAACGACGTTGCAATCCTATAATATCCTACCACAAACTTCCTGTAATAGTTACCCAACCCAAGGAATTATTGGACCTCATGTTGGCCTCCTCTAATGGTTCAATAACTAAGCCCTGAGACCTGTGACTTAGAGATTAGACATCTGCACTAAGTAGCTATCTTACTCATCATGAAGGTTCATTTCATTGTCAACCTAGGGATGTAAGTTTGAAATGGGTCAGCACTGTATGTGCACTAGGACTCCATTGTAGTCATCCATGAACTAGAAAATAAATAGTACTGAAAATCAAATGCTAGAAAGAAACTAACATAAGCATTGAGCATGAATCAACAACTACAATGAGCATCAAAAATTGGATTGGAAATGGATGACAATAATAGAAATCTTAGCAAATAGAAAGGGAACTACTTTGTTTGCCTTGGCTATAGGAACAGTCACAGAACAAAATTTTAGTGGTTGTAGGGATGGAAAAATGCTAAAACTGAAACTAATTACTGAATAGAAAAATAACTTTGAAACTAAACGGGTGGAATTCTCAAAAAGTGGGCCCCCTTGAGTGAGTATTCCTTAAGCTAACTCAGATGTAGCCAATCAAAATATCATTTATTCCTTGAAAGCATGATTACAACATATCAGTAATATGACTGTATTACAAAATTTGGATAATGCAAGTACAATCTCAAAACATCCAACCTTATGAAAAGGGGCATCTGACCATTATTTATAGAGGGAAAAACTCTTAATTAACCCTAACTACCTAGGCAGTTGACTCCATCAAAATAGGAGGATGCCATTTATTGAAAGCATAGAAAAGAGAGGGAGGAAGTTATGCATGCACCAAATTTGGTCAAAGTAGACTTGCCCCAATGAGAATCCAACACAACACACTCCCTAGATTTTCTCAACTAACAAACATGACCATTAAAAGATAGTTACAATCTTTCATTCAAACTAGGAATTTCCCTTCATTGGAAGTTTCCCTCCATTGAGAGTTTTCCCTTCTTTGACCTCTTAATGACCATCCTTTTGACTTCCTTAGCAACCGACCAGCTGGTAGGAGTTTCTTCCACTTTGCAAGCTTCATTTACATCAACATCTTAATGTGAACCTCCATAATGACATTAGCACACTCAAACAATTGCATATCCATAATTACCTTAAAGTAGCATCCATTCAACCACATGTAAAATTAACATAGATAATTCATATATCATGTTAATGTCATTAAAAGTCACAAGGATAAGTTTATGCCCAAGGTTTATGGATTTAAGGAAATAACATGGAAAATTTCAACAACTAGGTGCCAAAGTCTATGGTAACAACAACAAATATATGATAAACCCTATAAAAATTGAGCCATTAATTGGACTCATCATTCCCCCCAACCTAATGTTTTGTTGGTCCTCCGACAAAGGGAGCTCTATTCCTTTGCCTAGTCAATGCTCTAAAGTCACCAACTGCCAACTATCCTAGATCAATCTCTGTAGTATTTGAATTGGGATCCCAGTAGAATCCTTGCTTGTTTTCCAATTTGCTCCATCTTTTCCTTTTTGTAGCTATGTCATACTGATGGTATCTCTAATTTGGTACAGGCCACAATAGAGTAGGTGGCTGAAATGTCAACGGAAGTAAATACAATTGTCTCATCTTTCCAATCTGTATGTACCTAGGACATCGTTTACATGCTGCAACATAATTTTGCAAAGAATGGGGTTCAACTTGTTTCAACTACTCTGTCAAACTATTCCATCTTTGTGATAGGTACCCCATTACTATTTTCCCTGTAGTGCCAACTACCTTTTCATATTCCTGATATGCTTCTTCTCTAGCGGGCATGATTCTATTTTTGTAGCTTGGGCGATAAAGAATCATGTGCCATTTATAATAAATATCTTAGGGGTTACGGGTATGTGGAGGATCATGATGGGCCAAAAAGTGGCAATATGATGGGTATGTGTAGGGTATGTGGCTGATGACATTTTTTTAACCCAAAATTGATGAAACCAAAAGGGTTTTTAAAGGAGATTCTCAACTTTCCACCAATATAAATTATGCTTTACTTTGAATTTAATAAATAATTATTATTAATTTTCTATTTAAATTATGACTAAAGTCCTGATCAATAGGCTGATTGAAAAACATCTATAGCTTTTAAACGATATCATATTTTTTTAATCTAAAACATGTGTCACATTCTATGCTTTGTATACTATAAGATTAAAAAAATAAAAAAATGAATTTCATGAAGTTTTGACCAAGTTAAGGTGGTCGGACATATGAGTTTTATATTTTTTAAAATTTAATTAAAAATTAATAATTAATTATTTATTTGGAAAAAATTTACAAAAAATGTATCACATCGAGACATGAGTCCTCTACTTATATCTAAAATCTTATAAAAAAATATTATCATTTTATTGTGGTTAAGTTGGTTAGGATAGACACCTACTTATTTTTCCCTAAAATTTAAGTACTATTGCATTGAAATTTCAAATTTTCACCAAATAGATTTTTTTTCTTTTAAATAAGCCTAGTAGTTTAGAAACTACATTCAATTTTCTATAGATTCTATTCTTACATATTTTTGAAATAATATAGATAACTTATTCAACTTTTTATGTCAAGTTTCCTAACTCTGATTTTTCTAAATTTTTTGCCACTTAAGGGCTTGTTTTTTCCATGATGATCCTGAACATACCCTTACTAGATTTAGCTGTGAGAGACAAAGGGGTATGAAGTTCCCTTTCCCTATAAGTTCTAAACTACTACCCCTAGCTAATTTCATTCTAGATTCATGACATAAATGCCCTTAAATGGATATCTCCAATGTATAATAATGGGTTCCAATCATGATCATTAGGCACAACATAATTATGCAGGTACAGTTCATACAACATATTTTTAACTTTAGAAGGGAAGACTGGTAGGCTTGGAAAAAATCATGTGGAGTTTCAATAGAAGGGCTTAAACCTAAAATAACCCTTGATATCTTGAAGGAAAGATGTCGCTCCTTCAAATGTAGTGCATATACTCTAGGAGGAGTTTTTCATGTCATCATATGTGGTACTAAAGCTACCACATTATCTACCTTATCCTTTAAGGAAACAATCTTTGCATTCTTTTCTTCAATTTCTACATTTTTATTTTTAACTTGTTCTAGTGGCTCGTGTTTTTCCTTTTTCCACTCTTCCTCTTTCCTTTGCATCCCACTCCATAGGTTCAGAGCTACAAGATTCTATGAAAAAGTGGGAGGTTTATGTGTTCCTACCAAAATATTTCCTTGCACCGATTCTTGTTGTTCAAATGGCACCAGTTGTAGTGATTTTGGTTGTTCATCTTGCTCTAATTGTAGTGGTTCTTGGTTTTCAACCTACTCTGCAATAGCAGCAAGCTCTACTAATCTTATGTTTACTTGTTCCTCAAAAATATATTTGTCTTCAACATTTACCTACCCCATAGGGGCTTTTGTCTCCTTCCTAGGTGTTCTTTTGAATCTAGGGCTTCTCTTTGGAGGCATATCAACAACTGTCCCATCTGGTTTTGATTTCTTAGGAGGGCTTTTATATTTTTCTTCGGCTATAGGAGTGTCATTAGCCTTCCATTTCCTAGGGCTTGGTGTTACTTTCTCTGACATTTGCTTCTTGGCCTTCCCCTTCCTATTTTTTGCCTCTCTCATTTGTGCTTCCTCTTTTGTAATGGAAGCCCTAGTTCGAATTGGGGTTTTGGGAAGAACATTAACATTAGGGTTTTAGGATGAACTTTCTTCATCTGAATATTTTGACTCAGAGGAGCCAATTTCTATTGTTGCTTCGGCTGTAGGAGGGTTTGTGCTAGGGTTTGCACCAGAGGTTGAATCTCTAGGAGTGTTTTTAACAACCCTCTCATCCATACTAACCCTACGAGGTTGAGGATATCCTCTAGGACACACATTTCCTAGTCTGAACTGGTCAATGTTTACAAATTCCTCCCATGTCATATCAGAAATTTCTTGTAAAGATTTCTCTATTAAAATTTTTATCAAGCAGTGATGAGAAACAAAATTGTCCCTACCTTTTTTTGTTTCAACTGTCATGATTGCAAGGAGGTTGTACAACACATTGGGTACACTCATCCCTCTTCCATGTCTCATATGGTTCAAGAGTTTAAAATGCACAAAATGGATGCATGACTAGCAACCCTCACAAGTAATATACTTGACAATGTAGATGGCTACTTGCTTCCACTTTTCTAGCAGATAAGTTCTCCTCGTTCCTTTCTTATCTACAACCAACAAAGGATCACTAGGTTCAATGAATTTTTCCCTAGCTGACCTCGCATCCCTAGAAGCAAGGTATGGCTCTCCTTTGGCAAGAAAACCCATTGCTTCTGCAATTCTCTCCTTAGTGGTTATCACTTCTAGCCCTTTTACTATTTCCTTCCCATCAGAGAGTTTTTGTGCAAATTCTAGAGAAATATCCTCATTGAAACTATCAAGTTTCCAAAATTAGTCCAACCACCCACAATTCCTAAATTTAGCTAGAGAAAGTGCATCCTGTAGTATCACATCATGAACTACAAGTTCATTCCTAATTAGCTTACCACCCATTGTTTCTGCCCACAATCAAGCATTTACACTTCTATGAAATTTCCTTTCTTGTAATCCTTCTCTAAAAACCCAATTTCTTCTTCTTCCTGCATCTCCTTTGTAGTGCTAACGCCAATTTCATATGAAATTTACATTTTTGGCAACATTTAATATTATGACTAAGTCAATAAAGAAACATAAATGAAGGGTATCATCAAGAAAAATGGCAACAGTTTAGTGTCATATCACACATGCAAGCCATCATTTCAACTATTCCATTCAAATTGACTTATTTCAAATTTGCTAACATGTATGACACATGGACATATGGGTTCATACTCTCCCCCAACCTATATTAGAGCATGTGTCCGCACAGGCTGGGTAGTAATTATGATGTGACATGAGAAAGTATAAATATATGTTATGTGAAATATCAACATTAATATACAATAATTAAATGAATGCACTTAAGATAATTAAGATATAACAGATTGTCACACACGTACCTAAAAATTTGGAGTATCTTTTGCAAGGAATGTGGAGAAAAGTACTAGTTAACTTTAAAAGTATAGTTTAGCAATTAAATGAAGTGGTGATGGAATGAAGTGATGGTGAAGTGAAGTTATGGAAGAGAGAAAAGATGGAGATGGATAGGGGGATGGATTTATTGATGGAGAAGTGGATTCCCACAAAAGTGGAAATCTTTATTATGATTTGAGTGCATGCATACCTTTATTAGTCAGAAGGAGGGACACTAAGTCTACTTCCTTTGGCTGTAGGAAGTTCAGAGGTCTGGTGTTGAATAAATTGCTACATGAATTCTTGTTTGGAAGTTGGCTTATGATATAACCTAGGAGATGGTGTCCGTTGACCAAAAGTTTGAATCTGATAGGGTCAATGGTTGTGAGTTGAACAACACCATTGGAGAAGACTTCTGCAACTTCATACAGTCCCAACCACCTGGTCTGCAGTTTTCCTACATTATCTTAATACCTAGTCATAAAGGAGTGCTTAGTCACCTGGCTAGAACTTCTTTTCCTTTATGTATTTTTCATGCCATTTGACTCTCTGATTTTGCACTATCTTAGTATGAGTAAGGGCTACTTTCTCATCTCATCTAAAGCATTCAATTGCATGATTATGTTCTTTTGTGCCTCAGATATGTCTATCCAAAGATCTAGTGCAGTTCTAAGAGTTTTATGCTCAAACTCAATAGGAATCATGGTTGTTTTCCCATACAACAATTCAAAAGGTACAAAACTAGTGGTTGTCTTCCAAGTGTTCCTATAAGCTCAGACAACTTCTAGCAACCTATTTTCCCAGTCTTTCCTGTGAATAGCCACTATTTTGGTCAAGATAGCATCTATTTCCCTATTGGTCACCTCAGACTGGCCATTGGCCTGAGGATGATAGGTGGAAGATTTCCTATTCCTTACATTATATTCATTAACCAAAGTTGTGACAAGGGTTGATGTAAACTGAGCCCCTTGATCTATCACTATCTCTCTTGGAACCCCATAACATGTGAATATTTTCTCATAGAGGAATTTTGCAACTTTATTATCTCTAACATGTTTCATATCTTTAACCTCAACCCACTTGGTCACATAGTTAGTGCAAGCCAAGATGTAGGATTTTCCATTTGATGGAGGATCAATGGGACCTACAAAATCAAGTCCCTTTATCAAATGGAGTGATGACTACCTGGGGGTATAGAGGCATATCATCATATTTGGTTGGTCGGCCCATCCTATGACATCTATCACACTTCCTAGTATACTTTCCTACATCCTTATGAAGTGTGGGCCAGTAATATCCTGTATTAAGAATCTTCATTGTTGTCCTCTTAGCTATAAAATGTCCTCCACAAGGTTCATTATGACATGCATGCAGTATATCATATGTTTCATCTTCCCTTACACATCTCCTCATTACATGATTTGGTCCAGTGTAGAATAAACATCCTACAATCCATGAGAAAGGAAAAGTTTTCTCAATAAGCACCCTTTTCTCTTTTGGAGAGAAATGAGGTGGAACTCTCCCTATAACTAGATAATTAACTATGTCTGCATACCAAAGTGTGTGCAAATTGATGGAAAACAAATGTTCATTAGGGAAGGAGTCATCAATGACTTGAGTGTCCTCTGATGTAGTCAATCTGGAGAGAAATTATGCTACAACATTTACCTTACCTAGTTTGTCAACAATGGTGATATCAAATTCCTGCATCAATAACAACCACCTAGCTAGGCTTCCTGAAATCAAGGGCTTATTCATGAGGTATCTTATGGTTGCATGGTCTATATGGACAAACATATGATATCTTGTTATGTAATGCTTGAATTTTTTAAGGGCGTAGATGATTGCCAACATTTCCTTTTGTCACTGTGTAATTAAACTTAGCTCCTTGTAGGTTTTTGTTGACAAAGTAGATTGCATTCTCAACTTCTCCCTCTTTTTGTCCCAAAACAGCTCCCATAGCATATCAAATGCATCTGTATGAATATGGAAAGGGAGTTCCCAACTAGGGCCTTTAAGTACAGGAGCATGGGTTAAGGCTACTTTCAAATCAAAGAATTCTTTGTCACACTCCTCTGTCCACAGGAAATCAGCATCTTTAGTTAAAAGATTGTATAGTGGTGTTTCCATCTTATTGAAATCTTTGATGAAGCACCTATAATATCTTGCATGTCACAAGAAACTTCTAACATCTTTTTGTTTGATAGGAATAGGAAGATTGGTAATCACCTCAATCTTGGATGGGTCCACTTGAATTTTTTTTGAGAGATGTAGTGGCCAAGGACTACTCATTCCTACATCATCATGAAGCATTTCTCACTGTTCAAGGACAAATTATGGTCTTCACATCTTTGCAAAAAATTTCTTAGATTTTCCAATGCTTCTACAAAATCAACACCATAAGTAGTAAAATCATCCATATAGATCTCCATACAATCATGTGAGATATCTGAAAATATACTAATGACTGCTCTTTGAAAGCTTGCAGGTGCATTACATAAACCAAATGGAAGTACTGAATAGGCATAAGTCCTCCAAGGATAGGTAAAGGTTGTCTTCTCTTGATCTTCAGGTGCAATCTGTATTTGATTATAACCACTAAATCCATCTAGGAAAGAAAAATACTGCTTACCTGCAAGTGAATCCAGTACTTGGTCTATGAAAGGAAGGGGAAAATGATCATTTTTGGTGGCATAGTTTAGTTCTCTATAGTTGACACAAAATTTCCATTTACCTCCCTTTTTAGGCACAATTACCAATGGGGACACCCATTGGCTATCTGAAATAGGGTAGATAAATCTTGCATCCAATAATTTATATAGTTCCCCTTTTACAATCTCCCTCAATATAGGGTTGATTCTCCTTTGTGGCTGCCTTACTGGTGTGCAATCATCTCTGATATATATCCTATGAGTACAGAGCTTGGGGTCCAATCCTTTCATGTCATGGAAATCCCATGCAAATGCATGCTGATGGGTCTTCAATGGGTTTGTCAGGGACAATTGCTACTCTTGATTCAACTTGCTATTAATATTCAGATGTTTCCCTTCTGACACTTGCACTTGTGTGGTTAACTAAATCATGGTTGTTTCACTAATGTTTGTCATTTTTAACTCATGTGGCAATAATGTATGAAGCATATCTATTGCTGTAGGAAGTTCAGTTGCAGAAGGAGCAGATAAAAGTGTCTTTACTAGACCTACAAAACTAGATTCATGAGTGGATTATTCTTCATGCATCTCACAATGGTTTTGAATTATGTGGGACAATACTTCATCTTCTTCCTAAAGTTGCATAAAAGGGCTTTTGCCTATCATCATGAGTTGTGCCATTGAATTGACTTCCTCAGCCTCTTCTCCAACATGTGGCCATATAGGGTTATCCATATCATGGGATGGTTGAGCAGAAGTGTGGAGAACAAGCTTTTTGGTGCTTCTTCCATAAAAAATAGTCATGTCCCCTAATCAACATCCAATGTAAACATCTATTGTGACTAACCACGACCTACCTAGAATAATGGGATACCCTCCTAGTGTATCTTTAGGGGAGAGGATCATGAAATCTACTGGTACTCCCAAGAGTCTAGAGTTACAACAAGGTCTTCTACTATACCATCTAGTTTGACAATGGAACTATCAACAAGTTGTAGGACAATAGGAGTAGGTCCCATATTTGCAACATTTAGTTGCTATAAGATATCCTTAGTCATCATATTTTTTGCTGCTCCCAAGTCAATTAAAGCATTCTTTACTTGGATTCCATTTATAACAACTCCTACCATAGGACTACCTAGGTCAGTGTATTTAGGAATAGTAACTTTCCCAAGCATGATATCTGCCAACTGTCCCACCACATGAACAATAGTGGGGTAATTCTTTTTCCTCCCTGGCTTTTTGAGACATGCTTCCTTGATTGCTTTGCTATATATGGGAACATCTTTTATGGCCTAGAATAAAGGTATCTTAGCACATATGTGTTTCAGCTGATCCAAAATGTCAAAGATTGTTTCCTCCTTTTCTTCCTTTTGTTTAACCACTTCTAACCTTTAAGGAAATGGTGGGTCTTGATAAGACTGCTGAATTGGTTCAAGATTTTTAGGCTTGCACTTGACTGAATAGGGACATTCTAATGCTCCTCTTCTTCCATAAGAAGCTTGGTGATGATAGGAGTGGAAGGGGTTGGAAAAGTGATTCCTAAACATAGATGGATGTCACTCACACTCACAACATATGTAGGGAATCAATTAGGATCTCCAAAGTAGACTGGTTGCTGTTGTGGTTTGTTATTTGGGTTAGGTGTGGGTTGAGCTGGTAACTGAGTAGGTCTAGGTGTGCTAGAACTTGATCTAGTAGGAGGAGGAATTATGACGGGCTACTGAGGCTATGGAGTGGCTACATGTAACTAGTTGTCTAGTTTGGCCATTGTTTTCCTCCCCTCCATTGGGATGTTTGCTGCTAGTTTCCTGGAGGTGGCTGCCAATTCCCCTAGGACTTTTGCCACTGGGGTGGAGAGTTTTGATGATTGGGTCAAGTGTTTGGAGGGTTGTTCCAAGGCTAAGGTGGATATCCTCCATAGTTGGATGGGTATGGGGGTTTCCATTGATTACCAGATGCATAAGAGTTGAAATAAGGCCCAATAAAAGATAATGGATTTGGTGGCATACCTTGTATTGGGGCCCATGGTCTCCTTTGTGAAATTTAGTAGATTTGATCATCATCACCCTAGATTGGCTTGAACTCGGGTGGGATCTACTTGTTGTCAATGTTGGCTACCATTTTGCATATGTAGTCCTTCTTTTGTCTGCAATGAGGGTAATATTCTGCCAACATTACCTTTGCCTCCTCATGTTTCTTCTTTTCTTGAAGTGTATCTAGCTAAGTAGTCAAATTGTTTATGATGTCTTGCTTTAAATCTTCCAATAAGTGAGTAATCTCCATCCTTGAAACTCCATTGGTGGAAGATTTACCCATAGAGGATTTGTATCCTCTTCCTTTCTTTGAAGTTGTCCTGGAATATTTCTGACATATCTTCTTAATATCATCCCTGGGAACTTGGGTGATATCTCCTCCTCCCATCAAGTCCAGAGCATAAATTTAACTTTTGAGACTCTTCATTAGGTGTATTATGTGGAGATTTCTACAAGCAAAACAAAAACCTTGAAATATAGTCCTCCAAACTCTCATCTTCTTTTTGTTGCATCCTAAATATATCATCTCCTCTCATATCGCTGCCCCTACAATATTCTTTGTACTTCTCAAGAAACTTTTTTTTCATATCATCCCAAGTCTCTACAGTACTCCTACCTAAGCTTATAAACCATTTTAATGCAGCTTCTTTCAAGGTGGTAGGAAACAACTTAATCCTATGAGCATCAGTGGTATAGTCATAGCTTTTGTAGAGGATATCAAACTCAAACAAGAAAGTGTCAGGGTCTTCTGTGACAAGCCAATAGAACTTAGGAAGAACTGAACTAGTGATGTTCTTGAGATTATCAACTTCATACTGATGAGTGATAGGAAATGGGAAAGATAGCTATTTGGTTTTGTTTTGATTTGCATCAGCCATACCTGCTTGATGGAGTTCCAAAGTAAATGGATTCTCAATCAGGTTTTGGGTAGCTTGGGCTTCATAGGAAGTTTCAGAACTAGTCAAATTGGGAAATGCATAACAAAAGGATGTGCCTCTTCTTCCACTTCGTCTCTTGGTAGATTTTGAAACTCAACTATTTGGTTATCAGGATGAGGATCATTAGGAAATAATCTCCCATAAGCATCTCTTCTCCTACCTCTATGCATGTGGTATTAACTCAGTATCATCCAACTCAGACAAAGAATTGGTGAAAGAATAGCAAATCAATACTTTCCTAGATGAGGGGTATGCTAAGAAAAAACTTCAAATCTATACTAAAGCAAGAAAGAAACTATAAATGACTCCAAAGAACTTGGACTAGTTTGACACCATCCCCGACAACAACACCAAAAATGTTGGCCTCCTCTAATGGTTCAATAACTAATCCCTGAGAGTTGTGACTTAGAGAGTAGACATCTACACTAAGTAGCTATCTTACTCATCATGAAGATGGATTTCATTGTCAACCCAAGGATGTAAACTTGAAATGGGTCAACACTGTATGTGCACTAGGAATCCACTGTAGTCATCCATAAACTAGAAAAGAAATAATATTGATAATAAAATGCTGGAAAGAAACCAACACAAGCACTAAGCATGAATCAAAAACTACACTGAGCATCAACAACTGGACTAGAAATGGATGACATAAATAGAAATCTCAACAAATAGGCATGAAACTACTCTGTCTACCTTGGCTGCAGGAATAGTCATAGAACATAATTCCAGTGGCTACAAGAACAAACAACTGTTGAAACCAAAACTAATTACTAAACATAAAAATAAATTTGAAACTAAATGGGTGGAATTCTCACCAAGCAGGCCCCCTTGAGCGAGTCTTCCTTAAGCTAACTTAGATGCAGCCAATCAAAATATCATTTTATTCCTTGAAAGCATGATTACAACACATCAACAATAAGATTGTATTACTAAAACTGGAAAATGCAAGTACAATCTCAGAACGTCCAACCTTATGAAAAGGGGCACCTGACCATTATTTATAGAGGGAAAAAATCCTAATTAACCCTAACTACCTAGGCAGTCGACTCCATCAAAATAGGAGGATGCCATTTATTGAAAGCATAGAAAAGAGAGGGAGGAAGTTATGCATGTGCCAGATTTGGTTAAAGTAGACTTTCCCCAATGAGAATCCAACACAACACACTCCCTATATTTGCTCAACTAACAAACATGACCATTAAAAGGTAGTTATGTAATCTTTCATTCAAAATAGGAATTTCCCTCCATTGGAAGTTTCCATCCATTGAGAGTTTTCCCTTCTTTGACCTCTTAATGACCATCCTTTTGGTTTCCTTAGCAATCGACTAGCTGGCAGGAGTTTCTTCCACTTTGCAAGCTTCATTTACATTAGCCCCTTAACGTGAACCTACATAATGACATTAGCACACACAAACAATTGCATATCCATAATTACCTTAAAGTAGCATCCATTCAACCACATGTAAAATTAACATAGATAATTCACATAGCATGTTAATGTCATTAAAAGTCACAAGGATAAGTTTATGCCCAAGGTTTATGGATTTAAGGAAATAACATGGAAAATGTCAACAACTAGGTGCCAAAGTCTATGGTAACAACAACAAATATATGATAAACCTTATCAAAATTGAGCCATTAATTGGACTCATTGCCTCATGCACTGATTGTAGTGGCTCCCAATCATGAATAACTAATAACTTTTTAGGATCAGGTTTAATAAACCCTCCTCCTATCGCATGCCCTAAGAACTAAACTTCGGTCTAGGAAAAAGAGCGCTTCTCCTTTTTCATAAAGAGATTGTGCTCTCGCAATAGCTGGAACACCTCATCCAAGTGTTGATCATGATGCCCCTCAAGGGTCTTGTTGTATATTAGTATATCATCTAAAAACACTACTACACACTTACCCAAAGGTTGCGTAAAGACACCATTCAAAAGAGTGTAAAACATGGTTGGGGCATTACAAAGCCCAAAAGGCATCACTAGGAATTCAAATGACCTATACCTGGTGGTGATGACAGTCTTCTCCTCATCACCAACAACAATTATTACTTGGTAGTAACCTACATTAGATCAAACTTGGTGAAGTATCTCCCCCCTTCTAGTCGGTAAAATTAATCTACAATCAAGGGGAGTAGGTACTTATTCTTGATGGTGAGCTTTTTTAGAGCTCTATAGTCCACACAGAATCTTAGACTCCATAGTTCTTCTTCTAAAAGTGGGTTGGGGACGTATAGGGAGACCTCAAGGGATGAATGTATCTGAATTCAACAAGCTCAGCCAATTTTTTCCTCAGTTCAACCATCTCTGGGCTGGACAGTTGGTATGGTGTATGAGCCGATGTTCTAGCTCCAAATTCCAACTAATCTAATGATCCAATACTCGTTGAGGTGGAAATTATGAGGGCAGCTTATCTAACATCACATCAGATTATTATGCAAGCACTTCAGCCACAACTTTAGGATATGTGAGAGAAGAAACTTCACTCTCATCATAGACACCTATTAGGGTGGCTAAGTATGAAAAATATTTATCCTTTTGGACTACTCTACCAAAACTTAGAGCTAACAAAGCCTTAGAAGATTCTATATATTTTACTATCTTCACCATACAAGTATGGGGTGCATCTAGGAAAATCAAGAAGTCAAGGTGTGAAATAACCACAACCCTGGTCCTTCTCAAAAACTCTTACCCTAGTATCAAATCAAAATCCTCTATCTTAATTTCCACAAGGTTCATAGAACCCTACCATCCCCCAACTCGCATCTTCACATCCTTAACATTCCCAATGCACTTCTGACTTTTAAGCAACCAAGTTCACTGCCTTAAAAAATGATGTTGCATCTTGAATCACCATACCAATACTCTTGGACTTCTTGTGCGAGATGTAGTTGTGATTGGCACCAATATCTATCATGGGGTAAAAGTAAAAAGTTGTGTCACACTTTTGACCAACTTATCAGCACAAGTGAATTTTAGTATTTATAACTACAAATCAATTTTGGTCAAACATATGATCTAGTAAGACTCATTCTAGATAAGTTAAATATGTCTACAACTTTTCCAACTAAAATTGTTGGCTAAATGCATATGTAGCACCACTTCAAGGCCAATTTACTAAAAACATGAAATTATTCAAAAAAATTATTGTTTCAACAACTCCTACTCATATAAATAATATTTTTTTAAAAATGTAAAAATACCCTTTTGTAGATGGACACAAGTGTAGTTTTCAAATATATATTTATTTTACTAGTTCAATTATTATTTATATTTTATTTTTATCTTTTACTAAAAGTAGGTTATCAACACAAAAATATTAGGTTGATTACCATGCCAAGAAAAATAATAAAACTTATTAAAAAAATATGATGCCCTAGATAAAAGAATCTAGATTAAGATAGTATAATTTGTTTTCTATTTTAAATAAATATTTAATATAAAATTTGACATCGAGTGGAAACAGTCATGTTTTAATACACACACATTTAAATATTTATTTAAAAATATATATTTATTAAAATTGCAAAAAAATATATGGATAAAAAAAATTGCAAAAAAAATATATCCATACCCTAAAGTTTCAAGTTATAAATATGCACAAAAAAATTGAAAGAAAAAAAAAGAAAAATTTCTATATAAAGCTTGATGTCTCATGTAACGTTATTTTTTAACATTTTATCAACAACTAAATTATAGTGTTAATTTATAAAAAACTATTTTGAAATAATTTTTTAATTTTTTCAAAAAAATACAAACATAATTTATATACTAAAAAATACATATTTTATTAGTTTACATCATTTCAAAATTCAAAACATATATGCCACTTTCTAGTGATTCAATTTTAAAAGTTAGGTTAGTGTTGGTCGTTTCCTTTATAAAAAGTGTAACACAACTTTGTACTTTTACCCCATGGCCATCACTCTCTTTGCATCAAAGTACACCTTGACAAAGCATAACTCGTGATCCTGCTCCAAATTGGTCAAAGTAGCACCCTCTTCACTCTGTATAGCAGGAAACATCTGCAACACTCCCATCTCATGAACACCCCCCTTAACAGGCTCAACCTTGGTAGCATTCAGACTCTTCTTTTCTAGACAATCTCAAGCCCAATGATCAAGATTTCTACACACAAAGAAGGTCTTAGCCTTTCTTTTGGCTATAGTAGACTCTACATCCTCATAACCCTAACTGATCTTCTTATTGTTAGACTTCTTAGATGAGGGTTGATTCCCATTATTCACCTTGTCCTCATACGGTTGAAATTTCTTCTTTGAAAGAGCCCTAAAACTCCCACCTTGTGGTTTCGAGGACTCCCCTTTAAAATCAAGGAGTCGGTCGGTGATAACAATAGTGATAGCCAAGGTCTACACATGTTGATGCCTTAGATTGGCTTATGCCCAAGGTTGCAAAACCTTCATATAAAAGAACAAGCAGTCCATTTCACTCATATCCTTTATCTCAATCATGAGTACAAAGAAAGCTTTGATGTTTAATCTCGGATTTTATCAAAGTGCCTCAACTCCATAAGCCTAGTCCTACATAGCCATTTCGAATTTCTTGGGCGAAGCTATTCCCTCAAGGATTCTTTGAACTCATCTCATGTATTGATATCTGCAACTGGATGCCCATCCTTGAGATCCTCAGCCCGGGAGTTCCACCACAGCTTAGCACTACCGGTGAGAAAAGTTGCAATAGATTTGATCTTACCCTTCTTAGACAAGTTCGGGATGCTAGAAAAGTACTCATCCATGTCCCAGAAAAAGTTCTCTAAGAGCTTATCATCTCTTTGGCCATCATACGTCTCAGTTTCTCTTAGATTCAACACTCGGCCTCTACTTGATTGGGATAGAGCAGCCTTTATTATATCCACATCGTCAGCCATCTATTTCCTTTTATCTTTGGTTTCTCGAGCTTCCACCTCCAAAAGCTCAAGTCGAGCCTCAACCTCCATCACCTCAAGAGCTATAACTCTGTGTTGAGTTGATCAACCCAAACTCGAGTTGTAGAGTGATGCCTCCCTCTAGTCATACGAATACCATCAAAGCTTTCATCTCGATGCTCTAATGCAAAAGCACGCTCACTTCTATCAACCATGACTAAACCCTAAATTTCATAAAACTATCTAGCAAGAATGGTTGAATCTGATACCAACTGTCAAGGGTCCAGGTTCGAACCCCCACGACACTTCCTTAATTTTGATTAGTTTCTCAAGGATTCAACAGAAAAATTATATAGACTATGCCTTCTAACAAGCCATTAGTGCATCCAAGCATATAACAAGTACTCAAGCATAATTCTTACTCAAGCATAATGAAAGAATTGTACTTAAAGAATTGCACCAACACAGAATTAGACCAAAAACTGTGCTTTCCTTATTATTCAACCATGCAACAACTGTAAAAATAATTACAAAGAATAAAACCATACACATAGTTTAGATTAAACTCATTCAAAAACATCTGAGTTAAAAGAGTTATTTACAAGCTATCCAGAGAAAACAGGTCTACTCTCTAAGCCCAAGATGGACTCGTCATGCAGAATGCTCTCAAAACCCTTCCTGCTACAAGAACTCGCAAGCAAACTCCAATTCCAACTTGAGAGCTACACAAATCTATGTACAAACAATGTATAGACCTTCACTCAAGACTCACAGGTCTAAGGGTTTCAAACACTATACAAAGTATAACCAAACTCCTCAATTACAGAGAAACTCGGACCAAGCCATCCTACTCTACAAGAAATTACAAGACAAATGAACTCCTTATCTTTTCCTGAAGCGCTCCTCTACTTATAGAATTCTGAAGCCGAGGATAAGAAATCCACTTAGACCAATCATATTGCTCCATTCGGGGTGTAATCTGGGCAACCAATGAGAAGAGTTGGGAATCCAAGCTCAACCAATAGGAGCGTGTTCTGCAACACTCGGGTCGGGATAAGCATCGAGCTACTCACACCTTATTGCACCAAAAATATCTCAACTCAGAAATATCTTGCACTGCAAATGTCGTAACACCCATACACACTCCAAAGCCTTGCACTTTTTCCTTGCACCACTTAGCCGACACCGACTCACTCTAGCGCAACACTAGAGCCCAATTTGCATTGCATCGCTTTGCAACATAGGGACAACTTTGCACTAGTTGGACTGGAACTCGGGTCGGAACAGGGACAGTGTACTTTTGGAATCAAGTTGAGAACATAATGGGACTAGCACACAATAAGCTTAACATCCTCCCTTTCATTGTAATTGAACTTGAATGATCGATGTCATGGATAATTTCACTTATAATACAATTTTGATACAAAAGAGTTTTAATGAAAAATGTTATTAATGGCCTTACTTAGTTTCAACCCTTCTCAATGCTCTTATCCAAGGTCTTATTCCTTGCCACCTTTCATGACACCTCCTCCCTTTCACTGTAATTTAGTGCATGATATATATATGTCATAAAAAATGTCACTTATAATACAATTTTAATTGTGATTGTTCTCTTACAAGACATTCATATGTACATTGAACTCACACCACCTCCATAGTTGTAGGCAATTTCTATAGAGCTCTAGTTCCTAATTACTTTCAAGAAATAATGATAAACCAAGCATACTATCTTTCTTTTAAAAAACTTGTTTTTCATCAATTTTTTTAAAAATAATTATTTTAGTTTTTTGAAAACTCTTGTTGACGAAAATAAATACTATTGACAATGATTTATGATATATGTACATTTTAAATAATTATTTCATTTCTTAAAAATATCTTATTGAGAAAAGTAAATACTATTGACAAACAGTTCATGAGATATGTTTTGAGGAAAAAGTGATCATTTATTGGGCGAACACATTTTTGAATGAGCATAGTTGAGAGGACATTAAAGTTTTAAAATTAAACTTTGAGCAAAATGTTTTTTTGTTTTTTATTTTTTATTTTTTAATCATGGTTTTCAAGTTGATGTCACCTAAGTTAATTATGCTTAACAAGATAGTAAAGGGACTATTCAATATTTTTGGTGCTTTTATATGTGGAGTTATATTAATAAATGTTATAATATTAATAGTTTTTTATATTTATATTATTTTTTATTTATTTTTTATGTTTAATTTAAGATAATGTTTTGATGTATGTATATGATAATAAATGATATGATATTAATTTGTATTATATATTTCAAATTTATGTAATTTTTATTGGAAGAAGAATGCGATTTTGATTAATTATTATAGATCAATATTTCAAAAAATAAAGATTTAGAAAGTCTATGTTGAGTTATTTTTGACAATGTATTCTTAAGATGAAAAATATAATATAGATTGTTATATTTTAAAATATTAATATTTGTTCTTATTCAAGAATTTTTTTCTTGAATCCCTAATTCAAGAAGTCAACATAGGGAATCCTTCCTCATCTAAAATGACTAGGAGTCAACTTGCATATCATGCGCTATTGACTTTCTATTTAAGTGAAGCCCATATTTTTGAAGAAACTAAGAAAGACAAGAAGTATAGGGATGCAATTCAAGTAAAGTATGATGTTATAATTAAAAATAAGACTTGGGATCTTATACCTGTGCTGTAGAAAAATGGCCCCTTGGAATTTTCATGGTGTTTTAGGCCTTTCTTCATGATGCTTGGTCTATTTTGCTTTGATTTAATGTTGTAATGTGGCTTGAACATTCACATTAGGTCCTTAAAATGTAAAAAATGGCATCTTGTGAAGGTGTTGTAAAACATTTCTACACTTTTCTAGACTCTATTAATTACAATTCACCTAAAAATCACATTTTCATCACTTATTAATTCATATTTTGAAGTGTTGTAAAGTCTTGTAACAAGATTACATGCTTTTCTAGGCATAATTTCACTATTTGCACCTTTCTT